>NW_004624757.1:1143234-1173148 GCF_000247695.1 Heterocephalus glaber
TAAAGGGGCCTCGCAAGTTCCGCGAACCTGGGTATCCATAAGCTGCAGAAGCCAGCTGATCCTAGGAATTCTCTAACTTTTTGAGGAGAGTCTGGTGTAGGTATCTTAAGAACTGTCTCTTTTCTAGCATCAGATAGCCATCTTTGTCCCTTTTTAAGTATGTACCTCAGGTAGCTTACCTCAGGTTTGCAGATTTAGGCCTTTTTGGCAGACGCCCAGTATCCCAGTCCCCCTATAACTGTTAAAAGAGTTTCTTGGTTCCATCTAGGCAGTCCTCCTGTGTCTCAGCTGCTATGAGATCATCTACATATTGTAACAGAGTCAACTGGGGGCTTTGGAGGAGGAACTCACCCAGGTCTTCATGCAGGGCCTCGTCGAAGATGGTGGGAGAATTTTTGAACCCCTGAGGTAATCGGGTCCAGGTCAATTGTCCATTGAGGCCTTGATCTGGGTCACTCTATTCAAATGCAAAGATATGCTGGCTTTTGGGTGCCAGTGGAAGACTAAAGAAGGCATCTTTGAGGTCTAAGACTGTGTACCACTGACGGCTCGGGAGAAGTGAGCTCAGAAGGGTGTATGGATTAGGCACCGTGGGGTGGATATCTATGACCCTCCTGTTTACCTCACAGAGATCCTGCACTGGTTGATAGTCATTTGAGTGGGGTTTCTGCACTGGCAGCAAAGGAGTGTTCCAGGCCGATTGACAGGGCCTTAGAATACCCTGAGCAAGTAATCTCCTGATGTGCGGAGTTATTCCCTGTCGGGCTTCTAGGGACATAGGGTACTGGCAGATGCAGACAGGGTCCGCTCCTGGCTTTAGTTCTATATATACAGGTGATCTGCGTACAGCCAGCCCCGTGCCCCCAGTTTCAGCCCAGGCTTGAGGGAACATTGCAAGCCATTTGTCCATCTCAGAGTTTGGTGGAGATGGCCCTTGGTGTAACCGGTATTCATCTTCTATGTTTACAGTCAACACTTGGATCGGTTTGCCTTTTTGATTAAGGACCTCTGTACCCCCTGGTTGGAAGTGAATTTGGGCTCCCAACTTAGTGAGCAAATCTCTCCCGAGTAATGGATACGGACAATCGGGAATGATCATGAACGAGCGGGTTACCCGGCCCACTCCCAAGTCTACCATTCTTCGGGTAGTCCATGAATATTTTTTTATACCTGTGGCTCCTAGTACCCAGGAAGTTTTGTCAGAGACATGGCCATGAGGTTCAAGTAGAACTGAATGTTGAGCTCCTGTATCCACTAGGAACTCGACAGGTTTCCCCCCCACTTTTAGGGTTACCCTGGGCTCAGGAAGGGGTGCCGAACCCCATCCCCTCTAGCGACTCAGTTAGTCCATAGCCAGGATGGGGGCCTTGGGGTGGCTTTTTGGCCTTTTAGGGCATTCTCTGGCCCAATTGCCTTCCTCTTTACAATAAGCACACTGATTCTTTCCCAATCGGGGGCGATTCCTGTGTTCCTCCTTACCTTGTCCTCTGTCACAATCTTTCTCAGATGACGTTCACGTTCCTTTGGCTCTCCCGCAGTGGTGGCAAGAAGGATCCGAGCTAGGTTCCTAGTTTGCTGATCACTAGCCTTTGCCTGTCTTTCTTCCGTGTCTCTCTATTGTTATATACTCTTTTTGCCACTGCCACTAAGTCCTGAATACTCTTTTCTCCTAACCTGTCTACTTTCTGTAACTTTCTCCTAATATCTGGCGCCGCCTGTTTGACAAAATGAATAATAACAGCTGCCTTAGTCTTGGCGGCCTCTGGATCCATGAGAGTATATCTACGGAAGGCCTCTAGGATTCTTTTAAAAAAAGCCGCTGGACTTTTATCTTTACCCTGTTGAACATCTCCTACTTTGGCCAAATTAGTGGGCTTATGAGCCACTGCTTTTAGACCTCCCAACAGAGTCTGGCGATAGACCCGGAGTCTCTCCTTACCTTCTGCCATGTTGAAGTCCCAGTCGGGCCGGGACAAAGGAAAAGAAGTGTTGATAGTGTCAACATTGAGGGTGGGTTGACCACTGTTGCCAGGAACCAATTTCCTGGCCTCGTTCTGAATCCTTTCACGTTCCTCTGTCATGAACAGGATCTGGAGGAGCTGTTGACAGTCATCTCAGGTGGGCTGGTGGGTGAACAAAACAGTCTCCAACAGTTGAATTAGATCCCTGGGATTGTCAGAAAACTTGGCGTGTTGTGTGCGCCAATTATAAAGGTCACTAGTGGCAAAGGGCCAGTACTGGAGAGGCTGATTGCCATGCTCATCAGGGGGTCCAGTTGCCCTCAATGGGAGGACAGTGGAATCCGTCGGCCCCACCACTGGTGAGGCTGTGTGGAGGCTGCGGGTGTTTGGGGCAGGGCCATCCCCTCTAGCAATGCCCGCCCGGGTATGTATTTCCTCCCCAGCTATCGTCAGGGCTCTTCCTTCTGCCGCCATTGGGGCTCTTCCCTCCTCCCCCGCCAGGGCTCCTCCCTCCGCCCTGATAGCCGACCCTGTGGGAGCTCTTCCCTCTGCCCCCAGGGTGGGCGGAGGGAGTGGAGGAGCAGGGTGCGGGCAGTAGAGAGGGGGAAAAAGGAGATCTTCCTCAGTTCCTCCTTGGAGAACTGGGTATAGCGGTGCCGTGGCTTTGGAGTCGATCTCTCTTCTTTGGCAGTCTCTTCTGGTGGTTCTCTTATGCACTGCTAGGACTGCTGCAGGTGGCTGTTTCTGTGGAGGCAAAAAGGGCTTGATCCAAGAGGGAGGGTTCTGCACCAGGTCTTCCCAGATAACGATGTATGGTTCCTGGTCAGGGTGTCCCATTCGGGGACAAAAACCAACTTCTCTAACTCTTTTGACTGTTTCTAGGTCAAATGTACCCTCTGGTGGCCAGTTTACCTTAAAAGTTGGCCATTCTGATCTGCAAAGGGTGATTAACTTTCTCTTTTTAATTTCTAAATTCAAATTATGTGCTCGCTTTCTAACTTCCCCGAAATGACCTGTTAACAAGGAAAGGGGGGTAGTCACAGTCTGTCCCATCATCTCAGTCCAAGTCAACACAGTAGACAGACACAACAGAAAAGCAAAAAAGCATGGGATGGCGGCCTCACGCCGTAGCGCAGGAGCGACCCGCACCATCCCCCTAGGAGTCCCACAGACTCATACTCATGGGGCACTTTGCCCCCTCCAGAAGGATCCCGGAACGTCTTCCAGGATCCCAGGTCAGCGGCCCTCATGGCGCGTCCGCCTAGACCATTTGCCGACCTTCCCAGAAAATGGGCCCCAGACTTTACAAACACAGAAACACTCACCAGCCAGCGTCAACCCTCCAGTATGGGAATCCTGAGGGTCTTGGGGATCCTGGACGAGCCCCCAAATGTTGTGCCCAGATCGCGAAGTCCCCAAAGACCATCAAGGAGCCAATTCCAATGTAAACACATGAGGGTCATTTATTCAAGCTCAAGCAGGGGCACTCAATCATCACCGACACAGCGGATCAGGATTGAGAGCCCCGAATTCCAAATCAGCAGGGTTTTTATTGTGGCTACTGCAAGGTTTGGGGATGTTTCATTTAGCAGTTACATGATTGGTTGATATTTAGCAAGCATGGGGGGTTGAGGGGTGGCTGCATGTAGAGTTTATGGGAAAAAGGAACAATCAGCACATTGACAGAATGTTCTATAGATAATGGGCCCGGGAGCATCTGTTTTCTGGGCAGACAGAGGATTGAGTTAGGAGCTGTGTCTTTTTATCTGTTGTCCCACAGCAAGGACATTTTATCATTATTTTATGGACACAAAGGAGACTAGGGGAATAGTTGACTTCAGTGAAGTGAAATTTATGTCAAGGCCACTTCACTGTCTTATTTTAAGATGGAGTCAAACTTTAAAATAGAGTTGGTTAGGTCTCACACTTCCCTTTGCTTCTAACACACTATATTACTACCACTTTCTGAAGAGTTTGAAAGGCCTCCTGTCTATAGTTGTACTATTGTGGCTGCCTGGATGTCCTGAATTTATTCAAAATGTTTACCTTTCATGGTGATTTTGACTTAAACAGCCAGAAATAGCATGGTGCCAGATCCAGTGCATAAATTGGGTAAGAATACAGCATAACTTCCTTATACGTCTGCCTTCCCATTGGCTGGCACTAAGCAGCACAAGTTACTGCTTATTTATCACATTTCCTAAAGGCAACTATGAAAGAGGACTTTTAGAGCTGCTTCAGAAAGTGACAAGAAAGATGGGATTAGTGTGTTTTAAAGTGAATATTTTGAGGGGTTGTAGGGAACAGGGGAAGGGGACTTTACCAGAATCTCTGGAGTGAGTCCTGGTCTCCCGTGAGCCATGGAAGCACATGGCGAATTACAGGAAAGGTAGAAAAATGAGACTGAGAAGCTGAGCTTTGGATCTGATCAGCACTGCTCAGGGCAGCAAAGACAAAAGCCCCCAGCTTACTACACCTTTTACTCAGTACATCGGGAGAAACAAAGGTAACAAATGGCTTGCAGAGAGTTCTGTACATCTGCGTAAACAAGATGGTAAAGGTCCAAGAATAATGAGGAACTGAGTGGATGTTTTGTTCCTCCCAGGATGTTTCTTGTCCTGGAGAATCACAGCATCACCAGATCATTGAGGTCTCAGTTGTGACCAGAGGCCAAAATGCAATTATGTCCCGGAATTCCATAGCTGGGCTGTAGGCAGGAGAACTAGGTTAACCAAATGATTTTTCCCTAAAATTATGTACCATTGCTCCCAACAAGGGGTATTAATGGAAATGTGTCTGTTACTGTAACAAAATTTTCTATTTAAACATGCACCATATAATTTGATCATACCTTGTATACATTTTGAAAATGAAATATATACTATATCTGATACATATATTACTTTGGGTAAGGATTTCTTTTCCCCTTGTCCTGCCATCATCATCTTAACACTGCTAACCCTTCTTAGCCCTCTTATTAGGTCCTGAGTTCCTCTGGCCACTGTTCCCAACCATGGAGTATCTGCTGGCCAAGACCTCAGACAGACAGAGTAGGACATGAGTTTCACCTGGAGCAGGGTAATCACAGACATTATGCTGCTCTCTTTCCCAGGGCCATCCTTTCTTGCCCACTGTAGTTGATGGAGTAGTACTGTCAAAGACACCTAAAGAGATTCTGGAAGAAAAGAATTTCCACACCATCCCCTACATAGTGGGAATCAACAAGCAAGAGTTTGGCTGGATCCTTCCAATGGTGAGAATGCATGAGCCTCCTATCTCCTGTTTTACCTTAAACTCTGCTGCTATGAATTCTTCCTTCTCCAAGATCCTCTCTAAGCCCAGAGAAGCTGTCCTCATTGGCACAAGTGGACATTTTCTTGGAAACTTCCAGAATGGCTCAGCTGTCCCAGGGATGGTGTAACTCTGACAACCCCTATCCCCAAACACTCTGTTTTCCCTTTAAAGGATATTAAAGTAGGACTGGGAAGCCTGCAGAAGTAATAATTGTGCAGGTGAAAAAACCCAGGAAGCCTAAAGAGGGCTAGGAGCCAGGAGTTCAGGAGAGTCAGCCTGGGGCACAATAGCTTCCCCTTGGGCCTGCACTCACAGGTCCCATTGATCTCCACACGTCCTCTCAGGCCCCTCATTGGAAAGACTCAGAGAAAGTACCTTCTCTTTGAGTTAAAACTGGCTTCTAAAGGAGTAGAAGAGCTTTTCCTCTGTCAAAGATAAAGCTAAAAACTAGTTAAAGCAGTAGGACAGGTTTTACTGATGGCAGTAGGGAAGTGATCATGCATGACATGAGTACAAATCCCTGACACCGAAGGATGGAAACATTTCCAAGGTGGGTGAGCTCAGGAAGGCACTGCAAGTATGAGGTGTGAGACCATTTGGCCAGAACACTGGATTTGTTCATGCACACCCATCTGCAGGGAAACAGACTTCTTTGTCTCCAGGACAAGAAGCAGGTGTGTAATTGAAGTGAGAGATTGGCTGGAAGGTCAAGAGTTACTTTTGCAAATATCTACATTTCAAACAGGTTTCAAAATACTCCAAAAAGTTTTCAATCAGATCCTTGAGAGAACAGTTTTGGGTGAGAGAGTTATATCTCAAAGGACAAAAAAAAAAAAATTTGATGAGTGCAAACTTTCTAAGGTAATTGCTTGTGTGCCTATGACCGCTATGGTAGTACTGAGTGTTCTCAGATTGGCATCTTAGAGGCCTGGGGTCATTCAATACAAGGCCTTAATGTACTAGAAGCCAGGCAAGAGTCTACATACAGGTCAAGTCTACAAATGCAGAGGTTTGGACAGAGGTGTCACATGCTGAGAGTTCTATAGTTCTTACTTCAGAAGGATCCCAGAGGTTATCAAAGGAACAAACCCATACTGATTGATTTTGTTTTCCTCAGTAAACTGAGTCTGTGGAATAGTCAGTACCCTCTGTCCCTAAGTCCTCTGCTTCAACAGTGTCCTGGCCTAAATCTTTCCCTACTGCCTGGGTGACTGTTGTGTCCCCTTATGATAAATAGTATGTGCTGATGATGTATTCTTTGTATTCTTTGAACTTCATCTGTAAGTCTATTTATTTAATTTATTTTTTCAAACTTACAAAAGGCCTAGGGCTATCAGAGACCAACAAAGAATCTGTATTCTATGTTGGTTTGGTTGGTTGGCCTGTTTGGTTGTTACTTACTTCTGATGATTTGAAAATTCTTAACCATTCTTTAAACAGATGATGGGCTATCCAATCTCTGAAGGCAAGCTGGACCAGCAGACAGCCGCATCACTCTTGTGGAAGTCCTACTCCATTCTTGTAAGTGTCTAGGGAATCAATGGGAATTGGCTGGTTGACAATGAGTGAAGGGTAGGGGTCTTGCCCCAAATCACCAACCAAATTCAAAAGCAGAAAAAAAGAGTGGGATCTGAGGTTCGATCTGCATTTTCTGCCCTTTCCACTTTGACTGCACCAGCCATCACTAGTCGAACAGTACCTGAGAGGAGGGGAGAGGATGAAAGAAAAACACAACCTCTGAGGAAAAGAAAAAGGAGAGAGGCGGAGGGGGGACCCTCTTCCCACTTTATTGCCCTTTATATACCTTTTCCACAATCCCCAACCCCTCCTCTACACATAATTCAGCGCCTAATTATTTTCCAGGGAAAAGGTCAAATGTATCTTTACAACTCCGGGAATAACGTTCCCTTGCACTGCAGACATTCGAACTCTTTCTATTTAACCACTCTCGTTACAAGTAACCATCCTTGTTTTTGTGCCAGCTACATATCCAGGATTCATTATGTTCTCAAGAGACTCAGAGGTCTCTTAAGGTTATTTCAACCTTTTGCTCTCCACACCACTTCAGTAGCCAAGCGGGGATTTGCACAGGGCTTGAGAGAATCACCATCAGTGAACCCTGCCTCCCTGCCTGGAGAAGCCACATTACTCACCAGGTAGGCATGGTCACTTTCTTCATGCATTTCAGAACATCCCTGAGGAACTGACTCCTGTGGTCACCGAGAAGTATTTAGGAGGGACAGATGATCATTTCAAAAAGAAAGACCTATTCCTGGACTTGATTGCAGACTTGGTATTTGGTGTCCCTGCTGTGACTGTGGCTCGTAGCCACAGAGGTGAGTCCTAGAAGCTGGATAGGAGAAGAACACTGACTCACTGGCTTTGGTGTCTGACTCCCCACCCCCATCCCCACCCCCACCTTTCCAACATAGACAGATTGGAAACTGCTAAGGGTCAGGCCTGAAAGGCTCATACTATGTTGTTTAGGGAAAGGCTCTATTCTATGTTGGTATTTGCCAATAGTGAATGCTGAGAAAAGAATTCAAATGAACCTCTGCTTCCTATTTCACATTATCTATTATACATTTTGGCCCTCATTTACACTTTTAGTTTCTCACACCAAAGAGACAATTTGGTATTTACACATGTGTGTCCTATTTATTTCACTTGAGAGTATGGCCTTGATATGTATCCATTTAGCTATAAATGTCTCTAGTTTATTGTTCTCTATGGCTGAGCAGTACTCCATTTTATATTTTTAAAAAACCCATATCTTCTTTTTCCAGTTACCAGTTGATGGGCATTTGGGTTAGCTGTTACAAACTGTGCCACTATAAACATGGATGCATATATTTCACTGAGGTATGATGCTTTTACTTCTTTTGAGAAAGTACCCAGAAGGGAAATAGCTGGGTCAAATGGGAATTCTAATCCTAGTTTTTTGAGGAATCTCCATACTGTATGGGGGAGAGTAGGAGGAAAGAAAAGAAAAAACAAAATATGAGGAAAGAAGGAAAAAATGGAAACAAAGCTTTTGTAAATAGGGAGGGGTAGAGAGATGGAAAGGAGGGAAGGGGAATGGGAAAATAAAGCAAGAACTAAGATATATCACATATAGGTACAAATTCCCAATGATGAATGTGATTATAGTGTACACCTAAAATGCACCAATTAAGTTAATTAAATAAAAAGAAAAGAATTCAAATCAAAGGAGTTAGTTTGAGAGATGATTCCAGAAAATATCAGTAGGGAGATGAGAAAGTGACACAGGAAGGAGCTGGAAGCCAGTGAGTCATGCACTGCCAAGCATGTGTCCCTTGTAGACAAGTAGGGCTCTGGGAAACAAGTGCAAAATACATCTTAGTATTGTCTGTCCTGAGTGGCAAAAGGCTAGGCATTTGTCCACTAATAATTCATCATTGGTTAAAGGCTGTTCCTAGGGGCTACTGCTTTGACCAGCTGCAAACATAGGTTCAGTGGTTTCTAATGGCCAAACAAAAGCCTATGCAAAGAGCTAGAGATGCAAGAGGTATAAGTCAGGCTGGCCTGAATGGAATCATGGATTATGAGTGAGACACCTTCAACATCTGCCACAAAGCTCCTTCTCTGAGGTTAGGCTCATACATGGGACTTAGAAAGCAAGCATGGGAAGATGGGTCCTGTAGTGTTTTCAAGGCCAGCACTAGTCCTGAACTAGATTAACAGTTGGATCTACTGGAAGTGTGGGAGTCAAGTGTGAGGTCAAGAGGGATGCCCAAGAATGAGAGTGCTAAAAGGAGGGCCACTAGGAGTTGCAGAGGAAGGGAATCTGGCAATTTTCAGTCTCTGTGCTGAGTTTCTTCTGTCTTGGTGTGTGCCCCTATCATCAAGCTGAAGGTCAACTGCGGTCCATCAAAGGACCTTTTGTCATTGAACTGAGGCTATGCAGATGGAGTGTGAGACTAAGGATAGATGAGCTTCCCTAAGTGAGAAGCAGAAGCCACTCTTTTTCTACCAGTCATCATTTACCTAGTCTCAAGGCAGGAAATGGTTTGTGGTCCAGATCTCTCTTTCTCACCTACTAGAATGTTTCAAGATTCAGAACTTTATTCCTCACAGGGAATTAATATCTAGAATATGTAAAGAACCCAAAAAATATTAGACTACCTAAAAGACCCAATCAAGAAATGGCAACTAAAACGTATAGATACTTCAAAAAAGTACAAATGCCCAACAAACATATGAAAAAATGTTCAACATCTTTGGCCATTAGAGAAATTCAAATTAAAATAATGCTAAGATTTTATGCCAGGAAAAAGTGGCAATCAACAAGAAATCAAATAACAAATGTTGACATGGCTGTGATGATAAAGGAACCTTTTCTCCTACATTTTTGGCAGGAATGAAAATTAGTAGAACCACTATGGAAATTGAAATGGCAATTTCTCAAAAAACTAAAGTTAGAAATTGCATTTGACTCAGCTATTCCCCACACAGCTAGCTCACAAAAGAGCTAAAAATGGGCTGGGAATTTAGCTCAGTGGTTCCAGCACATGCTGTGCAAGCTCAAGGTCCCAAGTTTGATCCCTGGTACCCCCCCAAAAAGCTAAAGATATCATAGTACAGTGATACAAGCCTATCGATGTGTATAGCAGCACAATTCATAATAGCTAAATCCTAGAAGCAGCCTGTATGCCCATCAACAGATGAGTGGATAAAGAAAATGTGGTATTTGTACATAATGGAATATTTCTTGGCTATAAACAAAGATGAACTCGAGACATTTGTAGGAAAATGGATGCAACTGTTTTACTCTCTGCATTTGCAGTTACCTCTGGTCAACTGTGGGTGAGAAGAAAAAGAAGGTGAACACAGTACAGAAATGTATTTTGAGGGCTGGGGATTTAGCTCAGTGGTTCCGGCACCTGCCTTGCAAGCGCAAGGTCCTGAGTTCGATCCCCAGTGCCCCCCCCAAAAAAGGAAATGTATTTTGAGAGAGAGAAACAGATAAAACAACCCTATTTTTTATGTTGTATACTGTTAAAGTGTATTTATATGAATAGGTGGGAGTACAAATGATAGCAATGATTTAGGAATACAATTTAGAATAATTACATCAAATTGATTAATATACTTGTCTCTTTAAATGCTGAACATTTTTATAGTGATAAGGCTTTTAATTTCCTGTATTAAACATATTAGAATGAACAATTCTCTATAATTAACTATATTCATCACACTGCATATAGAACTCAGGAAAATAAGATGTTCCTCCTGTCTGAAATTTTGTACCCTTTCGTGATCATCTTCCTCTCCCCTTCACCTGCAACTTATATAATCAACATTTCTGTCATGTTTTGATGAATTCAGTTGTTTTAGATTCCACTTAGAAGGTCACCTGGAGTCTATCACAGGACCATTTATTTTTCCATTAAACTAAAGCTATGAGGATGGAGTGTGAGACTGAGGATAGGTGAGCTCTTCTAAATAGAAGGTGTCCCCTTCTGGTCACCATTTGGGAAGCCTCACAGGACTCTTTCTTTTTCTATCACTTGTAATGCCTCCTCTTTCATTTCTAATTTTACCTGTTTTAGTCTTGTCTATCTATCTATGTATCTACATACATATGTATCTATTAATCATCAGTCTATCTCTTCTTGGTTAGAATAGCTAAAAATTTATAATTTGTTTTTAGTTTTAAAAAACAACTCATGGTTTTGTCAATTCTTTTCTTTTTTAGAGTTTCCAATTAATTTCTAATCAGACATTATTCTTTTGCTACCTTCAGGCTTACTTTGTTCTTTATTTTCTGAAGGTTTAGCTTTGTTTATTTGAGATCTTATTTTTAGATGTAAATATTTATTGCTATAAACTTTATTATAACCACATTTGGTATGTGCCCTAATTTTGGTATTTTGTTTCATTTTCATATGTCTGAATATATATATATATATTTTTTAATTCTTTTATTGGTACATTTTAGGTATACAATACATTTGCATTTATCATTGGGTGCTTGTACCTATACATGATGTTTCTTGGTTCTTACTTGCAGAAACTGTCTAATTTCTGCTTTAATTTCCTCTGTGACCCATTGGTTGTTCAGGAGGGTGTTATTCACCTTCCATGTTTTTGTGGGAGTTTTGCAGTTTCTTACGTTATTGACCTCCAATTTTATTGCCCTATGGTCTGATAAAACACAGGGGGTAACTTCAGTTCTTTTACATTTACTTAGACATGTCCTATGAGCTAGCATGTGGTCTATTTTGGAGAATGACCCATGTGCAGCTGTAAAGAATGTATATTCTGATTTTGTGGGGTGGAACACTCAGTAAACATATATTATGTCCATTTTCTCAATAGCTTGGTTCAGTTCTAAAATTTCGCTGTTGATTTTTTGTCTAGATGATCTGTCTGTTTGTGACAGTGGGGTATTGAATTCCTCCAATACAATTGTATTAGTGGTTATTTGGTTTTTCATGTCCATTAATAGTTGTTTTGGAGGACTGGGGATATAGCTCAGTGGTGCCGCCACCTGCCCCGCAAGTGCAAGGACCCAAGTTCGAGCTCCAGTACCAAAATAAAAAATTTTTCTTTGTATAGTTGCGGGCATTCATATTTGGTGCATGTATATTTAGGATTCTCATCTCTTCCTCTTGGATTTTTCCCTTCACAAGGATGTAGTGACCATCTTTGTCTCTCTTAATTAGTTTTGGTTTGAAATCCACTTTGTCTGCAAATAAGATTGCCACACCTGCTTTTTTCTGGGTTCCTGTCACATGGAGAACTGTTTTCCATCCTTTTACTTTCAGTCTATTTTGAGTTAGGTGTGTTTCTTGTGTACAGAATATTGCTGGATTTTGCTTCTTAACCCATTCTGTCAGTCTATTTCTTTTGATTGGTGAATTGAGGCCATCAACATTGAGAGTTATAATTGATAGATATTGGCTCATGCTTGTCATGATGTTTTGCTGTTGTTGGCTCTTTTATGTCTTATTTTTCCCCCTTTCCCTTTTGTTTCTTAACTTGCCTGGTGGCTTCCCTCTGTTGGGCCTCATGGAGTTGTGACCTTCATTGTCTTTTTCTAGGATATTGCTTAGAATTGATTGGAGTGCTGGTTTGGTGTTCATGAAATTTCTCAGGTGTTCTTTGTCGTGGAAGTATCAAATTTCCTCATCGATTTTGAAAGATAATTTTGCCAGATACAACAGTCTAGGTTGGAAGTTATTTTCTTTTAGGGCTTGAAATACTTCATTCCATGCTCACCTTGATTTGAGGGTTTGTGTTGAGAAGTCTCCTATGATTCTGATGGGCTTTCCTTTGTAGGTGATTTGCTTCTTTTCTCTAACTGCCTGTAGGATTTTGTTCTTCTTTTGGGTTTCTTGGATTTTGACTATAATATGTCTAGGTGTCAATTTTTTTTTTATCTTGGCTATTTGGAGTTCTATATGCCTCACTGATCTGTATGTCCAATTCTCCATGTCTATCTGGGAAGTTTTCTACTATTACTTCTGTGAACATTTTCTAAGTCAATTGTACTTTCCCCTGTTTTTTCATGGACTCCTGTCAGTCTTATGTTATTCTTCTTTGCATCATCTAGCAGCTGCTGGATTGATTTCTTGTGGTCCCTTACTCTTTTGAAGCGGTCTCTGTTTTCATGGTCCTTAACCGCAACCCTGTCTTCTATATCTGATATTGTATCTTCAGATTCCCTTAATCTGCTCTGCATGCTTTCAATGGAGTTTTTAATCTCCTGAATATCTGTTTGAATCTGTTTCATGGATTCCATTTCTTTTTATATTGTGTGATCATAGTTTCCATTTCTTTCTTATCCTGGGCATTCATGGCTTCCAGCATGTTTCTGAGCTCATCTATTTTTTTTATCTGTTTCTGTTCTAGAGCCTCTAATCATGTCTTTCACTCTGTTCACCATCTCTGTAGTTATCTGGGAAATTATTTCTGTTTTGAATTTTTCTAGAGCCTCATTCATGTTTTGTTACTTCCTGAGCTATCAGTTCAGGGTGTCCAGGTGGTTGATTATCAGACTTTCCCACCTCATTTCCCTCAGAATTTGCCTTTTGTAGGATGGAAGTCTGAGTTTGTGCCTTACTTAAATGTCTTGTCATTTCTGTTTTTGTTACTGTTCTTAGTTTAATTCCTGTGTTGATACTTTGAAGTTGCTTATTGTAAATATCTTTGTTGATGTATTTAGAACACCTATGGAATGATTGCTTCTCAGAGTTGTCTTCCAGATACAGCTTGTCTTTAGGTTTTGAGTCTCTAATGGCGTTGAAGCTGTCTCATTTGCATTATACCAGGAAGGACAACTGATTAGATCAATCACAACTGATTAGCTCAAGTGATACAATCAGCAACACAATAGCATCAAGTACCTCTTAGGAAATGACAATTTGTGGTAGTTATTAATCTATCACCTTTAACTGTGTGAATTAAATCAAAATCAAGGACCAACCCAACATATGTTTACAGTGAATAAACTCTTCAATATAGCAACTTTACCCTTCAGGATGGGGAGTTAGAAGGAGTTGGGGAGGGAGGAATAGGTAAGTAGAAGGACAGGGGAAGGTTAGCAGTGAGGCCAGATGGTACAGGCAAGAGAAAGAAAGAGAAGAAAAGAAAGATAAAGAAGAAATATGAATTAGGGGCAGAACAGGAACACAAACGGGGATGAAGAACAATGTGGGATAGCAAGTGAGCGAGGCAGAGAGAGAGAGAAAGAAAAGAGGAAAGAAAGAAAAAGGAGAAAAATAAAAATTTTAAAAGAGAAGCAAAGGAGAAAAAAATTAAAAATAAGGCAAAAAAGTGGTAATTTTGAAAATAACTAATAAAAGATAAAAAAAGAAGGGCCTCCTTCAGGGTATGGCTCTGCTGTCACAATAGACAACGTGGGCAGCAGTGTACAGTTATAAGTCGATGAGTCTCAGTAAGCCAGTCACAGACTCTTGAAATTCATCCAGATTTCTGGCTGCAAGTCCCAAGTTGAGCTCCCTGTCCTCCTGAAGGGTTGAACTCTCCAAGGTTCTACTGCAGGTTCTAGTTGCCTTTCCCCCTGAAGATAGTCCAGGTTCTGATGGGAGGTGATGACCCTCCAACTTACCAAGTACAGTGGTCTGGTGTGCCTTTACTGCAGAGATTCTCTTCACTTTTCCAGTGGGCTTCAGTTTTCATCAAGGAACTGAGAGAGCCCCTCTCTCTGTTGTTCACTTCTGCGGCTCAGCACAATGGCCTTCATGCTCCTCTGTGCCTCTGTAGTGTGGATCTATGTAGCTGTACAGCCAAGAGACGGCGGGTGGTGGTGGTGGGGGGTTGTTGCAGGTGCCTTTGCGGCCAACCTGGAGGCTGGTGGGTGAGCCCAGGGGTCCTCACTGGCTCAGTCTCCAGCTCGATCTCCTGGATGTCTGAATATATTTTTAATTTCCACATTCATTTCTTTTTTGATTTATTTATTGTTTGGGAGCATGTTATCTTTTCCTCATGAATTCGGAATCTTCCAAAATGTCTCTTGCCATTGATTTCTTTTTTTTTCTTGCTATTGATTTCTAATTGTATTCCATCATAGTCAGAAAAATACATTTTATAATTTTAAGTCTCTTAAATTGTTTGTTTTCTGACCTAATGTAGGATCTATACACAAATGTATATTCTGTTGGCATTGAAGTGAACAGCCTGTATATTTCTGTTAGGTTATTCAGTCCCAAGTATTGCTCAAGTTCATTATTTCCCTAAAATTTTTCTTTCTGCCAGGTGTGATTGCACATGCCTGTAATCTCAGCACTCAGAAGGCTGAGACAGGAGGAGTGTTACAGGTTCAAGGCCAGCCTGAACTTCATAGAGAGACACTGTTTCAGAAAAAATTCTAACTGGTCTATTCCTTGTTGAATGTGGGTTACTGAAGTCACCTACTATTATTGTATTTCATCTATCTCTCCCTTCAGATCCTTTAATATTTATTTTATATATTTAGGTGCTCTGATGTTGAGTTTATATACATTTATAATTGTTTTATCCTGTTTTTGTGGTACTGGGGATTGAACCCAGGGACTTCACCCTGAGCTACATCCCCATCACCCCATTTTTATTTTTTTATTTTGGGAGAAGTTCTCATTAAGTTGCTTAGGCAAGACTCAATCTTGTAATCCTCCTGCTTCAAACTCTCAAATTCTTGAATTACTATTTTATCTTTTTGATGAATTGACCATTTTATCAATATATAATATCTTTAAATATCTCTTTTAAATTTCTTTTAATTAATATCTGTTTTCCAATATAAGTACCTCTATTCTCTTTTGGTTTAAGTTTCTGTATAATATCTATTTCCATCGCTTCTCTTTTAGTCTATGTGTGTCCTTAAATGTTAAGCGAGTTTGTTGTTGGTAGCATATTCACTTGGTCTTTTTAAAAAATCTACTCAGTGTCTCTGTGAAAGAGTTGTAGAACTGTACCTGTATATATTAAAGGTAATTATTGTCCAGTAAGAATTTACTAATGCAATTTTATTAATTATTTTTTGCAAATACTTTGTTTCTTTGATCCTATATTGC
Organism: Heterocephalus glaber; assembly: GCF_000247695.1. The sequence goes on from NW_004624757.1 coordinate 1,159,031, forward strand.
CATTTCTCCTTGTGGTTTGGTTTTCTGTCATAATATGCTTCAGTCCTATTTTGGCTTTTTGCTTCTGTGAAACAGTTTTATTTTGTGACTACCCTAAGACTTACATAGAATATCTTACACTTATACAGTCTAGTTTACACTGATAACAATTCTGACTTTATGTAACAATTCTATATTAACCCCCTGAACACACATATTTTATGTGTCAGAATTTGAATCATTTTATAATGGCAACTAATTTTAACTATAGTTGACTATTTGCTTTTAGCTGTAGTTTTTTAGTAATAGTGTTGTCTTCTAGCTTTTGTTCTGGGCATAAAATCATAAAATTGACTTACACATTATCATTCCAGTCCTAGGGTATTCTGAATATGGCTCCGTGACTTGTGCTGTTGTATGTTTCATATTATTCATGAACACCTTTTTGTCTCAGTTTAAGTAATTGTATTTAACAATTCTGGTTAGGCAAGTGTAAAGGCAGTGGGTTTTTATTGGTTTGGGAAAACAGGTCTTTATCCTTCATTTCTGAAAGACCCCTTTCCTGGGTGAAGTGTTCTATGTTAACAGTTTTATTTTGCTTCAGCACACTGATTATAACTTCCTATATTCTCTTGGCCTGCAGAATTTCTTCTAAAAACTTGCCATAATGTTTTGTATATGTGCTGCTGAAGTGAACATTGCCTATAATGTTTTGGCATACCTTTGTCTTGGAAAATTTTTCTTTGTCTTTGATTTTTGAGAGTTTGATTATTTTGTGCCTTGGTCAAAATTAACTGGAGATGTCTGTACTTTCTGTATATAGGCATTGGCATGTATCCCAGATTAGGAAAGTTTTCAGCCACAATATCTTCAATATATCATCTGTTCTGTTTCCCCTTTCTTCTCCTTCCACACTTCTTGTTATGAAAATGCTTTGTCCTTTGATGATGTTCCATAGTCTCTATTTCTATTGTTTCTAATTGTAATTTTCCGAATATATGTCCTACTTTCTTTTGAACACTTATTTGTGATTATAAAGATTTAAAAAATTATCATGGTTTTGGCAAAAAAAATACCTTTGGCACCAAGCTGCCAAAAATAAATTATCTCATTCAGAAAAGTTCTTTCCCTGATAGTCAGGTTCTGAATTCCTTTCTAAAATATCTGAGTGACATGGGCAAGGTTAAGCCCTCCTTTCTGCAAGTGCTGCTTGTCCTCGCAGGAGCTATTTAATAAGTGGATCACAGAGCCACAGCAAGGTTGCTTCATCCAACTAACACTTCTTTATGCACCAAGAGTGCAGTCATAAAAGGTAGAACGTGATTAAAGAAACTATTCTTCATACTCATGTTGGGATGACATATATTGATAAATAATTTTTAGATGGACCGCTAATGATATGAAATGATTACAGATATTTCAAAAGCATATATACAATATTATCACATTTTTATATATAAAAGGCATATGTCCTAATATATAGAAAAACCTCTAAGTGCTAGGATTATGACTGTTGATTTTGTTTGTGTTTGCATTTTCTGCTTTTAAAAACATTTTCCTAGTGTATCTATGAAGGAAGAGCTGTAAAGTTTCTCCACTAGCCCAATTCGGAGCCTGACTCTTCTCTGTGGGTGTTAAAATTAATCTAACAGGTTAATATTCTCAGCTTGGTGGTCCCTGAGTTAGTGCTGAAGGAACAGGCACTGGTGGCTCATCTGATCAAATCAACAGGAAAACAGGGATATGCTTGGGACTCACTCAAATAAAATGGCTTTAGAGGTGGGAGGACATGACAGAGAAGAGAAGAGAAATGAAGTTTACTTTCCCTTCCTGTTTTTCCTTGTTGACACCAGCTCATTATTTCCACGCCTTAACACTCCCCAGGCCAAGGAAGCAGCTATGTGAGGTAACTGCAATACAAAACCCTGAGTTTTGTGATTTCCCAAAGCACAGGAGACCGTAGAATTTTCCTTCTCTGCATATATTTTTATTTAAGGATCCTCATTTTCAGACAAGCCGTTTGGATATGCTTCATTCTTCTCAGAACATGAGAAAAAAAAACCCAGACTTACTCAAAAGTAGAATGAAAAAGGAAACAATTGTGTTATAGATATCCTTGAAATGAATGAGAACTACTGTGTTACCAATGAAACAGATTCAGTGTGTATATTGATTATATTGTATTTACTCATTTTGTCATTCAGTAAATATCTGGCTAAACTTCCAATTCCACTTGAATCAGCTATGCATCCACAAGGAATTAATGTGTCCTGAAACCATGTTTCTCTACTGTGCTATTAATGAGGGATTTCCTGCACAGCTGGTGATGATGACATCATGCCAGCATGGTTCTGATAACATGAACTTTGCATGACTCATGTCTTCTCAGATGCCAGAGCCCCCACCTACATGTATGAGTTCCAGTATCAACCAAGCTTCTCATCATCCATGAAACCCAAGACCGTGATAGGAGACCATGGAGATGAGCTCTTCTCAGTATTTGGTGCTCCATTTTTAAAAGGTAATGGTCTTTTGCTGTCTATGAGCATAGAATTAGTAGGCCTGAGTTCCAGACTTTGTTTGGTGGCCTTGGGCAAGTTTGTATTTCTCTCGATCTTACTTTCTGGATTCACTGTCACAGGACTGAACTACATGAACAAAAGCCAACATTTTCCCAACTCTAACATACATGAAGGAGGTAGTACATCCAGATAGCCTTAGCTATTGTTATTCTCAGAATTTGATCTGTGACATTAATAATACAGGCCACTACTTGATTTTCCACTCACAAAAGACTATCAGTAGGTAAATGAAGCAAAGATCCCAATTGGTGCTAACTTCGATATGTACGTGTCTATGTGTTAATCTACCAATAGATATAAAACTCATATATTTTAACTTGTAGTCTATTTAAAACTGTAATATTTAAAGAAAATCTTTACAAATGCCTTCAGTTGCCTTCACTGCTATCAGTTAGTTGCATCTGACTTGTGACCTATTTCATGGCTGTTTATGACACACATATCTCTGGCCATCTTCCAGGTGGCTGGCTTCTTTGGAACTTTGCACTTCTGATATTTTTCAGAAACTGTGGAAATCTGAATGCATGTAGGAGATAAGAAAGTGCTCAAACCCAACAAGCCTGAGAATCAGAAGAAACTTTGGGGTGCAGCATTGTGATGCCAGGGAGGAAGGGTGGGCAGGTAGGCAGGGAAGACAGAGGCAGCTATCTCACTGATAGATTGTACACACATTGCTGAGTCATAGATCATCATTCTCAGGGTGAAAGTCCCACCAGTTAGCCAGGATCTTTTTACAATGCAGATAAGTAGGTCTGGAGAAAGGGCCAAGACTGTATTTCTAACAACTTCCCAACTCATACTGTGCTGCTGCAAGCCTATAAACCACACACTGAGTCAAAAGGCTTTTCTCATTCCCTTCCCCTTCTCCTTCTCCTTCTCCTTCTCCTTCTCCTTCTCCTTCTCCTTCTCTGCCACAGATGGTGCCTCAGAAGAGGAGATCAACCTCAGCAAGATGATGATGAAATTCTGGGCCAACTTTGCTCGCAATGGGTGAGGCTGATTGCAAGGATTCAGCAGGGTTAGTGGTCAGGGTGTGGCATACCTATTGGAAAAATGTAGCTTTTGAAGTCTGAGTGACCAAATCCTGTGACCCTGAGACCATAACACTCTGACGTTGGAGATAGGGTGCTCCCCATCTCTGGAGATATGTGAATAACTTTGCAGAAATAAGCCAGGGGACCCCTTGAAATCTAAGAGAAATGTGGGAACCACACAGCAGCTTTGAGAATTTGTATTTTGTTCTGTTTCCAGGAACCCCAATGGGGAAGGTTTGCCCCATTGGCCAGAGTATGACCAGAAGGAAGGATACCTGCAGATTGGTGCTACCACTCAAGCAGCCCAGGGGCTGAAAGCAAAGGAAATGGTTTTCTGGAATGAGTTCTGGGCCAAGGAAGCAATGAGGAAGCCAACCCAGAGAGAACATATTGAGCTCTGAACAGGAATCCCAGCCAGCCTTTGGAGACTGGGACAGCTGAGACAGGTGTATTCTATGGAAGATGTTGGTAGGCCAATGTGGCAGCACTTGTGGAGGTTGGAGAATTGTGTTATGGGGGTGTGCAAAGTCCAGGGAGAGGGAATATTTCACTTGTGGTCTCAACTTGGAGAATAAATTTAAGTATTGTTACTAAATCTGTGTGTGTGTCCTGTGGTGGAGAGAAACTCATCCTTCTCCTATAGAGAAGGATGAAGAAAGAGACATCATGACAGGAAGATATCTCTATGCAGATGGATTTGGTGAAGGATTACCATGAACTCAAAGGAAAGCAACCCCATGAGAGGAAAGGTGGGGTGTGAACAGTAGCTCACTTTCCACCTGCAGGTAGATGTCATCATATATATGAAAAAAATTTGTCTAAAACATTTACCAAAGTGCTAAAATCCAACTGTGGGACTTAAAATACCTGGAGCATAAAATACCCGGGAATCACAAACCCAAGGGAATGTTTACACTTTTGACAGACTCTTCTCTATGAACCTCTGTCAGATGCTCAGGAGAAAGACTGGAAATAATAAGAGAGGTAGCACTAAGAGAGGGACACTTTTTATTACTTATTCAATCTCATTACTTGTTTTTGATCTATCTACTTTTTTTTGTCTCTTCTGGATGTAATTTTTGTAAGTCATATTTCTTCAAAGGTTTGCCTAATTCTTCTAGATTTTCCAATTTATTGGCATATACTCTCCAAAGAATTAGATGACCTGATCCCAAAAAATCAGAAGGAAAATATAGAACATGGTTAATTAAAATAGCAAGCAGGAAGCCCCTTCAAGTGATAAGATAGATTTTACCAAATTACCCCCCAAAACCACTTGTGTTTTCCATAATCTTGCCAAAACTTGGCAGTACTTTTACAATAGTGGTGATAAAAATCCTAGCCTATTCAACAGGTACAATCTGTGTATTAGGTTTGAATGTGCGTGTCCTGGTGTACACACTATTGGTCTGTTAAAATGGCATTTTATATATATCTTGATGAGCTCTTGGAAAATGGTAGAGACTTCTGCACATCCTTGTACTTTCAGTCTGCAAGTAAAACATCAAGTAGGAATGGAATAGACTATAAAATATTTAGAATGTCAGCTAAAGTACCTGGAATAGACTAAAGCTTTCAATGTAAAAACAGAGAGCCAACAATAATAGATCCTGGGATTCGGAAAAAAACTGTGCAGTCCAGCTTTGTGGAGAAGTATATGTCAAGCTTTTCTAAAAATAAATTTTATTTCATCCCATTTCCCCCTTACAATCCTCCCCTCCCTATGTATAACAACTTTGTTTCCATTTTGTTCTATTTTCACTTTTTTATCTCATCCCTTCCTTTCTTTCTCCCTCCCTCCTCCCTTGTTGCCTTTCCCATCTGAACATTTTCTTAACCATGTCTGAAAAGGACAGCTTATCTTTTCCCCTCCCAAGTGTTTAGGAGCATTTCTTGCAGAGTCACCCCCTAGCCCCTCCAAATAGCTTGTCTGCTTCTGCTAGATTCTACCTTCAGAAAGGTCTTTTTATCTTGAAGTTTTCTGGATTAAAATCCTTCAATGACTCCCTCGTTGTCTGGGCAGAACGTCGATTAATAGCCTGGTGTTTAGTCCCTCAGCCGCCTATTAACGCTTCTAGTCCAGCTGCCCTCCCTAAGAAGGCATCAGACCTGCACCGCACCACTGCTTGTGTTCACTCTTCTCAGTTCAACCAAATCCTGCTCGGCTCCTATCTAGTGCCATCAGAAGACATGACAGACAATTCTGAGCTTAACATATGTGAACAATGATAATTCTCATGGCAAAAAAAGCCATAAAACATTTTTTATATTGAGGTTACTGTGTTCATCATATATTTATAATATAATCTAAAGTTTGAGTTTTCCTGAGCCCTTTCCAGATTATACGCCATTTTAACTTTATTAGGTCCACATTTTTACATGTGTTTCTGAAAAATCTCTTTCCATTTTTTTAAAGGCTGACAAAAACCTTTACAAAACATCCTTACCAAACAAGGACTGGTTTCATAATTAAGTTCTTGTGATTTGAATCAAAGGATCTAAAAGTTTAGGAAGGTATAATACACTTCCTGGAGTTATGCAAGATCATTTCAAGTGATACATAAATAAACTTCACATCATTTATGTAAGGATTATATATTTATTTTATTGTACATTAGAATAACAATGGTAACATAAAATCCATGATTTAAAAGGTTTGATTTAGGGTAGAGATTGTTCATTGAAATCTGTCCCAGTTACTCTGGCACGCACCAAGCTTTGGTTGTTATTAGATTGAGGATGTGACTAAATTCTCTCCAGTAGAATGTCTGTGGAATTGAAGAAAGCCATCTTCAGGATGAACCCTGATAACCACCATAGTCTGCTGTTGCATGCTCCTCTCCCTTCTTGACACCCAAGACAAATTTAGAATCGATACCCACAACAAATTTAAAAATCAGAGGAGAGGATGGGAGCCATCATATTCTAGATGAGGGGGTGGCAAATTGCCTCACAAATCTGACCTACTGTGAATATTTTAAAATAAAGTTTTTTGAAACACAACTGTGTCCATTTGCTTATGTATCTTCTAAGGCTGCATTCATTACAACAACAGAGTTGGGTAGTTACTACAAGAGGTGTATGACTAGCAAAGCTGGATATATTTACCATCTGTCCCTTAAAAAAAGTTTTACTCATGCCTCGTTCAAGATTTCTGAATTGTCACATGGAGGGCAGTCTCTTGTTCACCTGAACAGTACACTAGTTATTTACATGGGCAAAAGTAAATCATTGAAATTTTTTACTTATTCACTAACATCATTGACCCTCCTCTCAATAGCACATTCCTCTTCAGCATTCCCAAGGAGACTGTCTAATAACCTAAATCCCAATACTCTGTACCCTTCATCATGACCACTTATGTCTATGGGAAGGGCAGGTTTGCCCTCTGGGATTCACCAGAAAACCAACATTTCTCTCAGGCACTGTGACTCAGTCTCAGGACTGGAATGATCCCTGAGTGTTTGATCCCCTATTTACAACACAGCATCCTTCACCATACCCCTGAAACAGGAAGCCATGGGGCTTGGCTACTTCTCAATAACTGGTGCCCAAACATGGACCATTAAGGCCTGAGAAGGAAAGGCCACCCAATTAAAAAAAAGAAAAAGATGCAAGGTGACAACAGGACTCTGCAGGACAAATCCAGAGGCAGAAAGTGAAAGGTAAAGCACTTGGTGTCATGGAAAGCTTTCAGTTATCTGGGAAAACAATGAGACAGGATCAGTCAGTAAAAGAACAGAAATATGTACAGCTACTACACATGCTGCTGAAGCAGGCCAGAGATCAAATTAACATCCATACATCAAAAAAAATATTGTGAGAGACAATCCATAGTTTCCACAGGTGGGAATCTTGGATATTGAGGATTGAGATAGAGTGAGTAAAAATTTAAAAAACACGACAGAGGAGAGCCTGTCTCTCCTGAGACCTTCTCAGCTTAGGGCCTAGTAAAATGAGCTTTGAGTCTTTTAACCACTATCCCTCCAGAGGCTCCTATCCTTGGTCAGGATGAGGAGGAGAAATATACTAAGGAATAAAAGTCACCTAATGCTCCTCCCACTCCTGGGAAAGATCCAAAATCAGATGAAGCTTATAAAATTCCATGACATTAGTTTGAGAATAATAGATGTCCCAGAAAACATGACATATGTCCAGGCTCCATTGGAAGATAGCGTAGAATTAAAGATTCATGGAGTACCAACTTACAGTGTGTGTTTACAAGAAAGCTCCTCATACTGAGCCACTTTTTTTAGTCCCTCTTTCTAGGAACCATCCCAAATATTCCCCAGTGGATTCCCAAACTTCTGATCTCCCAGTGCAACACTCTCCACCACAGTCTACACCTCATTAACCTAATGATTAATAGGCAAAGCCATATGAATGAGCCAGGAAGATGTGAACTTGCTTTTGCCTAATGGCTCTGTTAATATGTACATTCTATCTATCTGCTGGTATGAGTAAGTTTTAAGAGGTTAATTTCGGGCTCCAAGATACCTATTCTCTGAAGTCCTACTTAGCTTCTTAGAACTTAAATCTAGTTCCTAGGATTTAACTCTTCAAATGATACAGTTCCACATGTAAAAACATAGGATAGTCTCCCAAGAAAAACAATAACTCCAATCAGCTACCACTTGAACAGAAAAAGATGTATCACTTAGAGCTAAAGTGATGCAAAGAAATCTCATTAAACAATCATAAGATCTACTATGAGCCTTGGTAGACTCTAGCAGTACATTTTACTTCTGCAGAGTCACCAGAAACCAGAAATGGTTATCAAAGCTGAAGCTAGGGGCAGGCAAAATCTAGGTGGACCTGCCTCTGTTTACAGAATTTGCTTTTAAGTGGGTCTGTGATTAAAGACGGGATTGGGAGAATAATTCATCTTTTGTGTTTTGTTAAGAAAGTACAGATCTTTTTGCTAGGTTTCAAAGGCCAACTAGCTAGGGAAAAGGTAGGATGGCTATTAGATGCGTGTGTGTGTGTGTGTGTGTGTGTGTGTGTGTGTCTGCGCTCACGCGCACCATACTAAGTAACTGGAAAGAGCATTGTTATCAATTGAGGATGATCACTCATATCAGCACATGTAAATAGATAGAAGGGGATTTTTAAAATCAGAATGCTCTTTATGATCAGTGTCTCTTTCCTGGATGAAACTTAGGGAGGAACACCAGCCCCTAGCATGCTATAAGAGTTTATCTCATCTGGGGACTGATTCTAATCTGTCGCAAAGTACTCACCCTCATCACAGGGCTCTCCCTCACCAGTGGCTGGAATATGTGCCAATGAAAATCCCTTTGTGAATTTGGGTATAGAGAAATTTTATTTCAGCCCAAAATCTATGGTCTTGGGTGATGACCCATGAATTTCTTTGGGATTTATTGTGATTCATGACTACTGATTGCCAAAAATTTCTTGTTTTCAATATTAGCTTGGTTTTGGACAAAAGCAAGCTTGACACATCATCTTGGAAAACAGAACCATCTCCCCATAGTTATGCCTCCTCCTCTGGCCTTTCCTAACCCTTCTGCCCGCCATCTGCAGCCCGCACCAATGAACTCACAATCTGATCATGTACAAAATCAAGCTATTCTACCTTGAGAAAAGATTTGTTTTTACAGCATTTCTCTGATGTGTTAAGCATAAGAAATGGCTGTTGTTCATAAATAATAGAAGTCAAGACATTTCAGTTCTTGTCCTGACTTTTTGAAATGGAGTTGCTGTGTGACTTTTAGCAACCCTCATTCATCTCTGGGCCTCACTTTCTTCTGGTCAATAATAAAAGCATTGGGTGGGTTTATGTATTAGTCTGCTTGAGATACCACAACAATAAATTGCAGACTGTATGGCTCAAACAGAAATTTATTTTCTTATGGTCTGGACACTGAAAGTCTGAGATTAAGGTGCTAGCAGAGTTGGTCTTCAATGAGGCCTTCTTTCTTTTATTATTAAATAGTTTCTCCTACTTGTCTTTATACACAAAGGGTCTTCTGTTTAAATGCATCCTAGATTTTTTTAGGTATGTCCAAATTTACTCTTCTTTAGAGTACACCAATCATATTTATATTTGACCCCAATCCCATAATTTTGGTGTAATCATCTCTTTAAACTTCCTACTTACAAACACACATTCTGAAGTACTGGGGTTAGAGATTCCACATATGAACTCTAGGGGTATACAATTCAATCCCTTTGGGAGCAGGATAAGGAAGTAGCAGAAAAAAATCAGATTTGAAAACAATTTATTTCTGCTTGGATTCAATATACTCCTTTTCAACCCAGAATCTTCAATGAATTTGATGGAGAGAGAAAAGATCATGCTGCCAAACTTGTAGGTCATGAACTGAGCTTTCATAAATTGCAATGTCCTCATCTAAAACCTATTGAATCTGAAGAGCTGAAAAAGTAAGTTGCATAAAAGATTTGTAATAACAGAACCCACTCAAACTCTGAAAACAAATACTTCTCTAAATGATCTAAACCCCTTTTGAACCCATCATCTTCACTGGTGGTTCACCTAGTATTTGAACCAAAATTGCCACTTATATCTGCCTCCTTGGCTCACTGTATTGACCCAAAAGATGGGGGTTAATTACCCACATTGCATTTTATTTCTCCACCAAATACAGGAACATGGGGGGGGGAGGGTGATATGTGTTCCTCTTTCACTTAGCATAATAACTAAATGAATTGATGCAACAGCAGAGGATATGAAGGCAAAATTGTTGGCGAGAATTAATGAGTCTCTGTGCTATGCTATCCAGGTTGATGAATTTTCCATCACGGACAATAAAGAAATAGTGATTGTTGTGTGGGATACATTTCAGGAGAACGTGCATGAGAACATGTTCTATACATTTTTTTTTTGTACTGGGAATCGAACTCAGCGCCTTGCACTTATGAGGCAGGTGCGGTGCCCATCAGCTAAATCCCCGGCATGTTCTGCACACTTTTATTGCCAACCAACATACACGATTCTGTCAATTACTCCTATTTAAAAAGTGTAGTGACATATTTTCCATACTTTCTTTCAACTTATCACAAATAATAAAGATCATTCACTTATGGAAATGTTTCACAATCAACTTATGAATGAGTGTGTTAAAGTAAACATAGATAAGCCATTTAAAGAAAATATCACTAGTAATATAGATGGTACACTGACATAGTGTCAACCTTTAAGTAAAAAACAGAAAGAGACTCTCTTAAAGGAATAATGGTATTTATTACCATAAACTGGACCATTGTATTGCAGAGAAATTATGACATGGAAACACAGGTATGTTCCATGGCTCATAAAGTGAAATTTAAAAGACAAAATGAGGAGGATTACATAAAGTATTTTAAAACACTAGTCTTTGGTCATAAAGATTAGTCACAAGGGGTCCAGCATCAGTGGCAAGGAGGGCATGAGTCTAAGGCTGAAGAGACAGTTGCCAGGCACCATCCCCTTAAAAGTATTCTTTGCTTGAGGTTTTGGTACCCTTTGTACAAGGTTTTGCTTCTGGCAGTTTTTGTGAATAGTCTTTGTTGTCAAGCATACATGCATGAGGCCTCCTTCTTCATAATCTTTCACTTTTTAAATTTTTATTTTACTTTTATTAGGTTATAGCACAAGTGCTATCATTTGGACTTACCAATGTGCACAATGGCAGATAGGGTGATACTAGCACAAGAGTAATGAAGAGCCTTAGATAGATACCAATGGTAAGCATGCACAGATCCCAGCAAGAAGCCCACATGGACCAGAGTGGCATGATTGCAGGCAGGTCCCAGCCAGAGCTCCAGCCAGACCCCAGCAGCTTGGATCCACAGGCCCAGCCAAAGGCCCTTCTGGAAAAGAGCTACAAAGGCACACAAGCAACAGCCAGAGGCCCGCCCGGATACCATAAGTAAGTGTGTGCAGACTCCACCCAGAAGCCCACTCAGACACCAATGACTAGGGTGCACACCTCCCAGCCAAAGGCCCTCCCAGACAACAGCTCCATGGAGGGGGCAGGGCCCAGCCAGAGTCACACCCTGATACCATTTCAATTGTGCATAGGCCCCAGCCAGAACCCCATCCGAACAACAGGGCAGCCCAGGGATACAGAAGGCCATGATTCTGAACCCAGGAATTGGCACAGGGGAGAACAGCAGAGAAAAGAACCCTCAGTGGCTTGCTGAGAATTGAAGACCACTGGGTGATCAAAAAGTCACCTTAAAAGAAGCACAGCAGGCTGCATCTGTTGAAATGAGAAGACATGTAAACAACTCTCAAAACAAGACTTCCAGATCACCTTAGTCAACCCCAAAGGACAATGAGATGGAACAATCTGATACTCAACCACCTGGACTCCCTGAATTGGCAACAATGAAAGAGGATCTGGAAAAAATGAAATCAGAAATAATTTCTCAGATAACAACAGAGATTGTGTCCATAGTGCAAGACATGAATGATAGCTCTAGAACAGACACAGATAAAAGAAAATAGAGGAGCTGAGGGCCACAATGGAATCCCAACATAGGAAAGAAATAGAACCCATAAAACAGATGAAACAGATATCAAGGAGATTAAAAACTCCATTGGAAGTTTACACAGCAAAATGAGTAAATGTGAATATAGAATTTCAGATATAGAAGACAGCATTGCAATTAGTGACCAGAAAAAGAAAAATATCTTAAAAGTAGTAAGGGACTATGAGAAGTCAATCCAGAAGCTGCTAGATGGTGCAAAAAAGAATAACATAAGACTGAACGGAGTCAATGAAGAAACAGGAGAGTGCAAATGACATCTAAAAACTGTTCACATAAGTAATGGCACAAAATTTTCCAAGCAGGGGAAAATAATTTGACATAAAGATAATTGAGGCATATAGGACTCCAACTATGCATGATAACAAAAAATCTACACCTAGGCAAATAATAGTTAAAATTCCAGAAACCCAACAGAAGAACAAAATTCTACACGCAGTTAGAGAAAATAAATAAATCAAATACAAAGGAAAGCCCATCAGAATCACAGCAGACTTCTCAATACAAACCCTCATGGCAAGAAGAGCCTAGAGTGACTTATTTCAAGCCCAAAAGGAAAACAAAATCCAACCCACATTGATGTACCCTGCAAAACTATCTTTCAAAATCAATGGAGAAATAAGATACTTTCATGACAAAGGACACCTGCGGAACTTCATGAATACCAAACCAGCACTCAAAAAACTTTTAAACAATATCCTAGGAAAGGACAATGAGGACCACAACCCCAGGAACTCCATCAGACATAACAAGAAATTAAATGGAAGCTAGGAGAATCCAACAACAAAAAAAAGTCATGACAAGGATAAGTCAGTAACCATCAATGTTAATGGTCTCAATTCACCAATCAAAAGAAATAGACTGGCAGAATGGGTCAAGAAGCAAGATCCAACAATATGCTGCATAGAAGAAACACACTTAATTTAAAAAGAAACTCATAAACTGAAAGTTAAAGGGTGGAAAACAATACTCCATGTGACAGGAACCTGAAAAAAAAGCAGAAGTAACTATCCTCTTTGCAAATCAAATGGATTTCAAACCAACACATATTAAGAGAGAAAAAGAAGGACACTACATCCTTGTAAATGGAAAAATCCAAGAGGAAAAGATGACAATCATAAATATATATGCACCAAATAGTAGTGCACCCAACTATATAAAACAAATACTAATGGACATGAAAAAATCAAATAAACACTAATACAATAGTAATGGGGGACCACAATACCCCATTGTCAGAAATAGATAGATCAACCAGACAGAAAATAAACAATGAAATACTAAAACTCAATCAAACTTTTTTTTTTTTTTTGATTTTTTGAGACAGTGTCTTGCTTTGTAGTTCAGGCTCCCCTTGAACTCAATATGTAGCCCAGGCTAGCCTTGAACTCACACCAATTCTCCTGTCTCAGCCTCCCAAGATCTGGGATTATAGGCATGTGCCACCATGTACCACAATCAAACTCTTGAACAGATGAACTTAACAGATGTTTACAGAGTGTTCCACCCCACAAAATCAGAATACACATTCTTTTCAACTGCACAGGGGTCATTTTCCAAAGTAGACCACACACTTGATCATAGAACATGTTTAAGTAAGTGTAAAGGAATTGAAGTTAACCATATATATTATCAGACCATAGTGCAATGAAATTGGAGATCAACAGCAAAAGAAACTGCAAGAATTTCATAAACACATGGAAATTGAACAACACACTTCTAAATAAACAAGGGGTCACAGGGGAAATGAAAGAAGAAATCAAACCATTTCTACAGTGAATAGACAATCCCAAAACAACATGATGGAATCTATGGGATGTAATGAAAGCAGTCTTATGAGGGAAATTCATAGCAGTGAATACTCATATTAGGAAAACAGAGTGAGCTCAAATAAATGTTGAACCTCAAGCTTATAGAAAAAGAAGAGCAGGACAAACCCAAAGCTCATACAAGAGAGGAAATTATAAAGATCAGAGGAGAAATCAATGCAATGGGGACTAAGATAATGA
>NW_004624757.1:1173843-1197543 GCF_000247695.1 Heterocephalus glaber
CCATATGATCATCTTAATAGATGCAGAAAAAGCATTTGACAAAATCCAACCCACATTTATGATAAAACCTTACAAAAAATTGGAATAGACAGTCTCTACCTCAATCTACTAAAACCCACTTATGAAAAACCAATAGCCAATATCATACTAAATGTTCAAAAACTGAAAACCTTCACACTAAAATCAGGAACAAGACAAGGATGTCCACTATCACTACTTCTGTTCAATATATTTTTGGAAATATTAGGCACAGCAATTAGAGAAGAAAAAGAAATAAAAGGAATAAAGATAGGAAATGAAGAATTTAAATTGTCACTATTTGCAGATGACATGATACTCTATAAAGAAGACTCCAAGAACTCCACCAAAAGTCTTCCAGATTTAATAACCAAATTCAGTAAAGCAGCTGGATACAAGGTCAACACACAAAAATCAATAGCTTTCTTGTACAGGAACAACAAACTCACTGAAAAAGGAACTGGAGAAACAATTCCCTTCAGAATAGCATCCAAAAAAATTAAATACCTAGGAATCAACCTAATGAAAGTAATCAAAGACTTATACTCTGAAAACTATAGCTCTCTGAAAAAAAGAGATCAAAGAGGATATCAGAAAATGAAAAGATATCCCTTGGTCTTGGGTAGGAATAAAAAATATAGTGAAAATGGCCATACTTCAAAAACTGCTATATGGATTCAGTGCAATCCCAATTGAAATTCCAACAGCGTACTTCACAGACCTTGATAAAACAATCCAAAAATTCTTTTGGAACCAGAAGAGCCCTAGAATAGCAAAAGCAATTCTAGGCAACAAATACAAGGTAGGTATCACAATCCCCAACTTGAAGCTATACTAGAAAGCTACTGTGATTAAAAACAGTATGATACTAGCAAAGAAACAGACCTGAGGACTAATAGAAGAAATTAGAAGATCCAGAAACAACTGCAGACACACTCAGCTACCTCATTTTTGACAAAGGAGCCAAACACCCTCACTGGAGGAAAGAGAGCCTCTTTAATATATGGTGCTGGAAAAATTGCGTTTCAACTTGCCAAAGATTAAAAGTAGACCTATATCTCTCACCATGCACTAAACTAAAATCAAAATGGATTAATGATCTAAATATTAAAACAGAAACACTAAACCAGCTGGAAGAGAGGTTTGGTTGAACTCTTAAAGATATTGGCATAGGAAAAGATTTCAGGAACAAAACCTCAGTTGCATGTGACTTAGCAGAAAAATCAAGTGGGATCTCTTCTTATTAAAAAGCTTCTGCACAGCAAGGGAAACCACCAACAGTGTGAAGAGACAACCCACAATGTGGGAAAAAATTTTCACTTGCTGTTCCTCAGACAACTGTCTACTATCTAGAATATATAAAGAACTCAAAAAAATCAGACCTCCCAAATTTAAAGTTCCAATCCAAAAATGGGCATCTGAAATGAACAGATATTTCTCAGACAAAGCAGTAGAAAGAGCAAATAAACATATGAAAAAATGCTCATCATCACTGGTCATTGGAGAGATGCAAATGAAGATGCTGAGATTCCACCTCATCCCAGAAAGAATGGCTGCTATTGTGAAATCAATCAATAACAAATGCTGGTGGGGCTGTGGGGAAAAAGGAACACTTCTCCACTGTTGGTGGGACTGGAGACTGGTGCAACCACTATGGAAATCAGTATGGAGATACCTCAAAGAACTAGGACTAGAGGTCCCATTTGACTCACCTATTCCCCTGCTGGGTATCTTCCCAAAAGAATATATGTGCACCCATGTCCATAGCAGCACAGTTTGTAATAGCTAAAACTTGGAAAAAGCCCAATTGCCTATCAACTGGAGAATGGATAAAGCAAATGTGGTTTTTTTTGATAAAATGGAGTAGTACTCAGCCATAAAGATGAGAAATTAGAGACATTTATAGCTAAATGGATGCATATTGAGGCTATACTCTTAAGTGAGATACAGGACACCTGGGTAAGTACCAAATAGTTTCTCTAGTGTGAGAAACTAAAAGTGTAAATAAGGACCAAAAGATATAATAGATAATGTGAAATAGGAAGAAAAGGGTCAAAGGGGAAGGGGAAGTGGGAGTGGTAGGGCTAAGGAAAGAAGGGAATGGAAATAACATGAGAAAATGAAAAAATGGAAACATAGTCTTTGTAAATAGGGAGGGATGGAAGGGTTGAAGGGAAAGCAGAGAAATGGAGAAAAAATAAGAATCAAGATATATTATGTAAAGGTACAAATCTCCAATGATGAATGTCATTATATTGTATACCTAAAATGTACCAATAAAATTAATTTTAAAAAAAGATTTATGAAGTATCAAGGTTAATAGTATAAGAGAAATTATCTCATCCTAAGTGACCTACCTTTTGCCCACTCTTTCCAGAAATTAGCCCTATGTCACTCAGTACATTCCTGGATATCCATTCTACCAGTGCAGCTTTCTCCACCACAATGTAAACATGATTAATCCCATGATTTATATGTAAGATTGTAGGGGCCAGGGATTTAGCTCAGTGGTTCAGCTGCCTGCCTCACAAGTGCAAGGTCCTGAGTTCTATACTGGGTAACTAAAAAAACATGAAAAAACAAAACAAACAAACAAAAATAACAAATAAGGCTGAATGAAAAGTCCAGTAGGACATAGTCTTGCTCTTATCTAATGCCTGTTTTAACACATGGACTCCATATGTGCTGAGTGAAATTGGGGACTAATTTGTAGCCCCCAGATGACCTTAAGTATTGCCCACCTTCTTAGAACTTAAGTCCAGTTTTTAAGATTGTACTTTCTAGATCATATAGTTCCATGTGGGAAAACTTAGGAGGTTCCACAAAGAAGATAAATATTCTCAAACAGCTGGTACTTAAACAAAAAAGAGAAACAACCCATATGACTAAAGTGACCCAGAGAAATTAGTTCATTAAAGGATGTAAAGTGCAGCTTGTAAGAGCCAGCTTCACCCATCACTTCTGCTGAGTCATAATGATCCAGGAATGTACATCAAAGCTGGAACCAGCTTTGAGCAAGGTCTAGGATTGGCTGCCTGGCTACCAGTGATAAGTAGGCCTGTGATTAAACAGTGAATTGGGTGAATAATTCATTTGTCTCTTAAAAGTATGTTTTGCTAAAATAGCACTATACACTTGTCATAGACCAAGAGCCTGGGCTGTTTGCCAGGTTTCAAAGTCCAACTGGCTTTGGTTAAGTCAGTATGGTTATCAGGGGTGTGTGTTAGTGTGTGCTCTGTGCCAAGTAATAGTAAATGTCGGTATTATTTACTTAGGAAGATCTTCCTGATTGTCCCTTAAGAATGGAGATAGGGAGTTTTTAATAGGGTGCTCTTTATGACCTGGATAAATGTAAGGGAGGAGCAGAAGGCCAAGTCTATCTCTGAAAGCAATTACCTCTGCGGACCGATTCTGCTGTTGTGACAAAGTCCTCACCTTCAGGACAGAGCTCTCCCTCACCAGGCTGTCCAGTAGCTTAAATTAGTTCTGATGAACATCCTTTGTTACCTGGGGTTTCCAGAAACAGCATTTCAGTAAAAACATCATCTTTGGCAAGAACGCATGAGAGTCTGTGTAAACCACTTGCTCTTTATGGCTGCTGGTTGACTAAAACTTGTTGTTGGCAATATTAGCCTTCTCTGGATGAGAAAAAATTTGTCATGTCACGTTGGGAAAACAGAAATTATCTCTCCCTGGACCTGCTGCTTCATGTGGTCTTTCCTAATCCCCTCCACTCTTCGATCTGGTCCAATGTGCATGCAATACAATCCTATACTAAATGAGGTGTTTGGCCTTGAAATAAGGCTGGTGGTCAGAGTACCTCCATGATGTGTTATGCATCAGAAGCACTGTCAACCCTGAGTCAAAAGCCTCTAGTTGTTTTTTTTTTAACTTTGGCATTGAGTTGCTATGTGACCTTAGGCAATGTTTAATCATCCTTGAGCCTTAGTTTCCTCTGGTCAAGAAGAAAAGCAATGGATTAGTTTTATATACTAGTTGATTTGGGCCATAACAATATATTGTAGACTATGTGGCCTAAACAACAGAGATTTATCTTCTTATGGTTCTGGATCCTGAAAGTCCAAGCTCAAAGTGCCAGTAAGTTTGGTTTTCTTTGAGGACTTCTTTCTTTGCTTGCAGCTGTCTTCTTATCTCAAATCATGTGCCCTCCATGGACATATGCCATGTTTCTCTAGGTATGCAAAATTCTCTTTTCTGAGAGCACTGAAGTTGTACAGCCCAAGGAGACCATCCAGCCATTGAGAGCAATATCATCCTGGTTCAGAATTCAATGAATGAGTTTGTGTGAATGTGTGGATATGTGCTCAGAGTGATACAAGGCACCAAGTAATCCAAATAAGCAAAATAATCCAAAAGGGAAATATTATAACTCTCAACCTGCTAGATATCCAACACTCAAGTTCATGTTTTCTAAAATCAATGAATGAATTCTAGGAACAATGGAGGTTAAGAGCAGGAAAAATTTATTGAGAGAAAGATAGCTTCTGTCTAAGAGAGACAGAAGAGGGACCAGAAAGTGGATAGCCTGTCCACCCTTCCTCTCAAAGATGTTTTATGGGACAAAGCCACGAGGTGAGGTGGGTACAAAGTGCGACAAAACTATAAGTTCCAGTGGAAAATCACAAGGTGTGCATGAGGTTGGACAAAACCATGATCAACCCATAAGATTACAAGCATCATTGCCCAGGTAATATCGATTAAATGGAGATGAAATGGGGAAGCTAGTGACATAGCAAGTGTACATGGATTTCCTAGAAGGAATAGGCTATCTAGGGATTAAGATGATTGAGGTCTATTTAGAATATCAATCAGGGGAAGTAGGCAGTTGTAGTAGTTTCTCTCTTTTTATAATGTTAACCTTCAGTGAATGCTCCTCAGTTGTTTTCTATGCTGAGGGCCCATCTTTGTCCAAGTGCCTTATAGTAATTTCTGACTAATTTAGCTGTCTGCAATAAGAGGGAATAGAGATCAAAATGAAAAAGTCCCTATGTTGTTGATTATAAGTTATCAAATAGAAGTTGACAAATGCAATCTGCCTTCAGTTGTCAGGGTTAGCTGTGCAAAGCTGTACAGCAGCTCAAACATAACAGAAATGTATTCCTTGTTTTCATAAAGTCCAAAACATTGTGGTAGATTAGTCTTATAACTTCCACACCCCTAGAGCAGTGGTGGCAAATCTATGGCACCCCTGATGCAGTGGGCTGTTTGTATCATTGAATGCTCTAAAAAGTTTGCCATCACTGCCCAAGAGCCTTGAGCCTTTCCTGGAACTGGTTATAAGGGAGACAGCGAGTGTGGAGAAGGCTCAGCTGCCTCCTCATTGCACTTCCCTGAAGATAGCTCTGTCTTATGTTACTCTTATTTTGCCTGTAATAACTATTGTTTAATTCCAGGTAAAAACCAGGAGATGGGGCAATGCGATTCCTGGCTTGACTCTGTATTCCCAGAAAAAAATCTATACTGGATGCAGACTGCCAAGCATAGTAGGACTTTCCAAACACCTGTCGCCTGCATGGCTCCACACAGAAGCTCAACTTCCTGGCAGCCTGGAGAGTCCAGGTAGGATCAGCAGGAAAAAGTGGGCACTGTAATGGGTGCAGAGAGAGGAGCCCACTCAAGGAGAGAGGCTACCTTAGAGGCTATTCTTATGGGCCAATGAAGTGTGTACTTAGCATACTCACAACTTTGGCTTATCAAAGATATAGAGCACCACACCACAGTGGTCAAGACTACAGGCTGTATGGTCACTATAAGGTCAGACATAGGCACAATTGAGACCGCTGAGGCAGGCAAAAATCTAAGCAACATATAATTAGTTTATTGACATCTAACTGCAGATGGGCCAAGGGTGAGAAGGCCCGTTGGGACTGAGAGGAAGGGTGTGTGAGGTTGATTTACGGAAGTGTAGGTAGGGGGGACGGCACTGTCAAGAGGGTGGAAAATTTTAGTCTAATGGGTGATAGGCCTGGAATTGGCTGATAAACAGGGCAGTGGTGATAGCAGCAGGGTGGCTGCTGGCTTTCTTTTATCTCTATCCTCCTGTGGAATCAGAGGGTGGTCTGCTTTGGCGAGGGTCCAACTCAGGGGCCTGTCAGTCACATGGGTTTTGTTCAATTCTTAGCTCTTCCTGGGCACAAACACACCATTTTGTATCCTCATAACTTGGTGCTTTCACATGCATTGCTACCCACTGCCCCTGGTCATGGTAAGCTCCTTGAAAAGAAGGAACTTGTCTTGAATAGACTTTTGTATCCACAACACTTCAACAGGGATCAGGCACTGTGTTAAAAGTTGAAGAATGAGTAGATAAATGAAGGAAGGGATGATTAGAGACAGAGACTTGGAAAGATAGAGTTCATATACCATAATCACATTCTGTTTAAAAATTGCAGCTATGAATGATAGTGAGCTCTGTTATCGTGGTGTGACAGGAGACTGGGCTATGTGGCAGGAATATTGCAGCTAAATGAAACATCAGAAAGGGAACTGGATGTAAGTTATGATTCCAATCACGTGAGCCTAGAATTCTATGAAATGCTATCCCAGAGATACCCCAGACATGTCCTAATCTCCTAACTGAGCAGCTCTGCAACTCTAAAGCAGTTCTGCAACAAGTTAGTTCCTTTAAAAATTTCCTTCTTGCTCTGAGGACCCCATGCCAAAGATTTGCCTTGCCTGGAAGCATCTGCCTGCTGCTATCTGAGTTTAGCAAGCTTACTGAAGTACTCTGATGTCAGAGTTCTACAAGGGAGAAAGACTTACATGAGAGGTTGTCAGAGAAGATTTTGGCCATATGTGATCTGAGAGTTAAAAAAGGAGTGTTCAAATGAAACTAGATAAACACTAGGTGGGTGTGCTTTGGAGGTTCCAACGGTCATTAAAAGACCTTATTGGATTAGAGAGACCTCTTGCGTCATTTGAGATTATGCAGTTGATTTGATTGAGCAAGATTCTACTGTGGATGTTAAGCTCTGGAGCAGAACCAGTGTATTCCCTAGGAAAAGCACAGAGATCTCACTGGCTCCAGCTCTATTGTCCTTCAGTGATGTGGCTTTATGGGGTAGTCCTGGCCTCTCTCACTGTTTACACAGCTTGTAGTGAGTCCTTCTGAACCCTTATGAGGGTCACATTCAGAAATCCATGTCCTGAGCACAGGTGGGGAGCACAGGGCAAGGACTTGAGGAATGAAGTTCCTCAGCAGTGCTTACCCTCTAATTTGAATTTGGAGCACTTGAGCCCAGGCAGCCCCCAGAGACTCAGGAAAAGATAAACATCCGAGACCCCAGCTGCAGGCTTCAGGCACAGGAAAGCACTGAGATAATCTCATGCTTCACACATGAGAAATGAAGTGTTTGTTTTATTCTCCTCTTGATTCTTAGTCCAGATCTGGCCAAATCAAGGAGGGTGCTTAGCAGAATACTTGAAGTATCAATCAGGAAACAGAGTGGGGTTTGAATCACAGTTCAGCACTTCTGAATTATATGTCAATAGGGAAGGTATTTAACTCTGCTGTGCCTGGTTTACTCTAGAATAGGGATGACTATTCTACATACTTCATTGGGCTATATCAAGATGAAATAATTTGTTGTTTCTAAACTGTCTAGAATTTTTCCTGGTCTAGAAGAGGTATAGAAAAGAGATGGACAAGTAAAAGGATTAATTTAAAATGGAATATATTAATCAAATCAGGACCCATTGGCCCTTGAAAAAATAATCTGTTACTAACTGTTCCCCAGAAGCAAAAGTACATCTATGGATAGAGGCATGGGGGACACGCCCGAGTCAGTCAGGAAGCAGAAGGACAGGATCAAATGTTGCCAGAGCCTTTACTGTGGTTTTTCCCTAGAAGAGTGGAGGCAGAGGGAGATGGTGAAGGGGGGTGGAGTTATTTCAGTGTATTTGGAGGCTCAGAGGCTATCTCTGAATGTCTCATGCCTTATGAGACCTCCTAAGGAAGTGGATGGATTATGGCCTTTGGATTGGTTGGATCCTAAGAGTGACAGTTCTTCCAGGATTAGCCAACATCACATATCTAAGCATCAGATAGAGAAAATAAAATCCACAGTTATCAGCAAGGGACCTTGGCGTACATCTGTGCCACGGTATAGAGGGAGAAGCAGATTGCCTGGGATATACAATTGTTCAGTGTCTCTTGGAAAATCATGCTGTAGTCTATCTCTGGCTCCTGAAGCCAGAGCCAGTATTCAGGCCCTTCCTGGATTAACTTCTCTCTGGCCATGTGACACTGTGAGAGGCCTGGACCTGGGTGATAGACACTGAGAAAGGACTCAAAATTGGAGTGGAACATTCCTTTATTGCTGGTTACCACTGTAATTTCAGTCCACTTCCATCTTTAGAAAGCCCATACAGTCTGCTTCCACTTGCTTAGTTTGGTCATCTGTTAAAAAGAAAAAATAATAATCACCTAAGCAAATCTTTATTGAGACATAAAAGTACTGAAAAGCACATCTCATACATAATGCACAAATTGCACACATTTCATATAATTTGAGTGGTAATTGCTATTTCTATCATTCTTGTTTATTACTTCTACTCCATCAAACCTCATTTTCACCTTGGTAAATCTGGTTTCTACCCACCTCATCTGGGTTGAAGGTCAGCACTGAGATAATACAGGCTATACCTTGTGATTTCTGATCTGATTTCATCCTTCTTCACTTCTTTGAAGCACTCAGTGCTTCTGCAAATCCCTCCTCCTCTTTTCCCTGGGCTTCCATTATGCTGTGTCCCTCTCCTGCCACCACTCTGGTGGTTGCTCTCAGTCTCAGTTTTAGTTGTGTTTGTGTTTTATTATCAGGTCTTCCCCTTCTCTCAAAATGGTCTGCAGTGAAGTCACAGACCCATGCTATGTACTCTCACCTTCAGGAGATGTCTCTCCCTCCCTTGCAACACTTACTTCTAGTTTTGAGATGTCTATGATGCACATCATTTTCTTAAAAAGATTCTCACTAACTTCCTCAATAAATGTGCTTAACACAGAGCCAGCATCATAGAACCAAGATTCAACCCCTTTTCCCTTCCACAGCCCTGACATCTGGTCAGGAGGACCAAATCCTCCTTTAAAATGCCTCATTTACATCTCCATATTTCTTCATAATTTTTGTCATTGTTAACATGGCTCCAACTGCAATGAACAAATCTTGGGATGCATAAATAAAGCAATCTGCAATGTTACCAGTAAATTTACATCTCAAGGTATATTCTTCTAAGAAACACATCTTGGTGTTTATGGTAATAATTAGGAACAAAAAGTGGAAACAAGCATACATGCATTATCAATGATACAAGACTTTTTTTTTTTTTTTGGTACCAGGGATCGAACTCAGGTCCTTGCACTTGTGAGGCAGGCGACGGAACCACTAGACTAAATCCCCAGCCCAATACAAGATATTAATATAGGTTTGTAATCTGACATTCTAGCCTGGCAAAGACTTTCCTTTGTTTCTGGATACTCTCCTTGATATATTCTTTATCTTATAGCAATGTTATGGCCTGATAAACTCAAGATCTTACAGTTGAAAACTCATAAGTGAAAACATAACTAAGTCAATGCATCATAAATCAAGAAATGTCTACATGTATCTTAGAGTGTTCACCTTGGTGTTATTTGGAATAATTAGCAACAATAAGAACAAATAACCTAAATATCCACATTAAGAACCTGGCTCTTGTTGCCTTGCAACACAGATTCCATATTGTAACTTGCTTTCTCATGACCTGGTTGTCATTCCATGAGCTATCCTTCCACTGGATTAAATCTATTCTATTATTCTGTTCTTTTCTGGACCCACATTTTGAAGAAGATGTTGACATATTTTCTATATCCAAAGGAGAACAATTGGAGAACAGAAAATAGAAATCATCTCTGATGAGGGATACTCTTACAAAATAAAGTTAGGGAGTCCAGGTAAGAAAAACCTTCAGGGATGACCATTATCAAGGGTCTGAAAATCCACCTGTCTCAGGAAGGATCACAGTGGTTCACTCTGCTTCTATATCAGGTAGAAACAGGACTGATGATGCTTCAGGAAAATGAAAAAGAAATTTCTGCCTTACAAGAATGGAGCAAAAAGAGCAGGCAGGAACCTGGCATGAAGTCTCTCTCTACTCTAAATGTTTCTGCTCAGAGCCAGTAAGTTAATATTCTACAATCTCATTGTATCCTTTACTACAGAAATGCTTGTTTACTACATAACACCCAATCTCTGGCATCAAGGCCCTCCCTGACATGCAAACGTTCATTCCAGGATAATTTTCAACTGCTCTTGGACTTCATTTGGTGACATTCATAGCAAATTCACTCTTTCTCATCAAGTCTCTGTTTTGCTGCCTCTGTGTATTCCCTTAAGTCTGCTTCATATACACCTCTCCTACTTTTCCTTGTTCACTCCTCCTCTGCTACAAGTTCTAGCTGCTCCAGAAGGTCATCATTCAGAAAGCCTTATTCCCTCTTTCAACTCCTGTAACATTCTCTTGGTTCATCTCCCAGGACACAACCTCTGTCTTCAGCAGTATAGATCCAGTACACCTGTGCCCTCCTGAGAACAGGAGCCACCGCTTGTTCATCCACTCATCCAGCATGCAGATAAGCACCAGTCTCCTAGTGGATAAATGTTTCCAGAGGTCTCTAAAAGGGAAAACAAATGGTCCTTTCATTCTGAGCACCTCTCCTTTTGTATTGATATTTGGCTGGATGCATTTATACCCTCAGTTCCACTTTACTCCATCAGCCCCTTGAGTTAGAAGGAACAAATTTTCTTATGCTTATCTTATATGAGAAAAAATAGAGACTTAGAAGCTTTAGGTGACTTATTCAAGGTCACATACCTGAAAAGTGGCAAGACATACCTGGAATCTGGGCCTCACCTTTCTCCTCTGATATGTTCTCATTACTTCTCTGTGTCTAGCAGGACACATATCCTCACCACCGGTGGTGGACACGGTGCATGGCAAAGTCCTTGGAAAGTATATTAGCTTGGAAGGAGTCACACAGCCTGTAGCAGTTTTCCTGGGAGTCCCTTTTGCCAAGCCCCCTCTTGGATCCCTGAGGTTTGCTCCTCCAGGGCCACTAGAGCCATGAAACTATGTGAAGAACACCACCTCTTACCCTCCCATGTAAGTTGGTGGGGGTAGCTTTGTCATCTCTCAATGCAGATATTTATCTCAAACTGTTGTGGAAGCAGTGAAGGCAATTCTCTTGTTAGCATGCATTTTCTTCTGGAATCCTCATGAACACTGTAGACACTTGACAATATTCCATAACTGTCTCATCTTTCTAGAGTCCTTTAGTCACAACTTATTTATTGAGAACTTACCGTGTTTCAGCCATGTTCTAGGTTCACAGAATCTATCAATGAATAAAACACAGCTCCATTTCTTAAGGAAACCTATATTCTATTAGTACAGATGGGTAATAAACAAAATGTAGGTCAAATAATAAATGGTATGATATGTTAAGATATGACTTGTAGTTGGTGATTTGGGAAAAAATGTAGGTGAGTAAAAGAGGAAGATAAGAAGTATCGATCTTGTCAGTGCTCCTACTTTGAACCTTGGTATGACTGAGAGGTAGGTGAAGGAGTACATAGGAAGGTGCCTGACTTGGCAAGTCTCAATGCCCAGGTGTGTCTCCATGCCTGTTTATCAGTAGAATAGTGGTTGGTGTGCCCCAGTAAGCCTGTCCAATTACATATAAAAGCCCAAAGTCCTCAGGTTGCTTCACAATGAAGGAACCTAGATTTTGTAGATTTTCTTTCTTCATTTCTTCCTCTCTTGCTCTCTCCTTTAGTGATTAAATGCTATTCTCTTCTAATATCCTTTATTCCTCCCTTTTTAATTTTAATATACTTATTATAGTTGTGGCAGTTAATGGTGATTGGATTGGACTGAGAAATGCTAGGAAGTTATAAAGCACACTTCTCTGTGTGTGTCTGTGAGGCTGCTCCTTGAGACAACTGGCATATGGAACGGTGAACTGCTGGGTGATCTTAGCCTTGAATGGAAGCAACGCTATCCAATAGGGTGAAGGATATAACATAAATGGCTCAGAAGACTTTAAAATTGGTTTCTAGGAGGAATTTTAAAGTTTGTAGAAGCAAGCTAGAGAAAACTTAGAACTTTGTAAGTGGAGCTTAATGATCTCAGAAGACCAGAATGCTGGTAGGAATGCAGAGGTTTCTAATAGAAAGGAGGACACTAGTGAGATCTGGATTAGAACCCAACCACATTAAATTCTGACAAAGTACTTATTTATAATTTGCCTAAGTCCTAAGACTTTTCAGGAAGTTGAGTTTAAAGGTAATGGACTAGTTTATCTGGTAGAAAAAGTTTCAAGACAGCACAGTATTCAGTTGGTAGTTTGGGTATTGTTGAATATTTTTAGGAAAATTTGCAGTAATAATAAAGAACAAAGAGCAGAGCTAAAGTTTTTTTTAAACTTCCCATTTGGCCAGAACTAAAGCATGTACAAAGTTAGGACTGAAGAAGATAAGATTGTTGAAAAGATTATTGCCATTAAAAAGAATTCAGGGGGCCAGGGATTTAGTTCAGTGGTTCCAGCACCTACCTTGTAAGCACAAGGTCCGGAGTTCCATCCCTGGTACCGGAAAAAAAAAAAAAATTCAGGATGGCTGAATAGAGGAGGAACCACATTGGAGCTACTCAGAGAAAATAAATTAAAAACACAGGTAATTGGAAGAAAGAGAGGGACATACATCCTAATACCAAATAAATCTGAAATAAGAGACTTGTAGTCAAACAAAATATAGGTACAGGACTTTATAAAATGGTGAACCAGCCCACAAGGCTGCTAGTGGCACTGACCCTGGCCCGGCCTGCAGAACAGGAACAGCAATTCCATGAAGTTCCAAAAAACATTCGATGAACTGCAAAAGCGTGGCAAACTCAAACCACACAGACTAGATCTGGAATATAAGGCCCCTTGCCTCTTCTGCCTTCCTGAAAATAGAGGATACTGAAGCCTGGCAATAAATTTTGCCAGCACACACGGGAGTGAGTGGCCACAAAGCTGCTCCTTCCCCAACACACTGCCAGTTGTTTCTTCCTTTTTGTCATGCACCATAGCAGCTAACTGAAACCTCTAGCAACAAAAAGGTTAGGGACTTCAGTGGTGGCTATAAGGGTAGTGAGTGGAGCAGCATGACCCCTCCTGCCCAGAAACCAGCAGGCAGGAGAGAGGGATGTGGATCTCAGACACAGGATTTAAGGAGATTAGGGCTGGCAAGACATCAAGTGGAAAGTGAAGCCACCACTTCCCCTACCCTGTGACCAGCAGTGTAAAAGGAGCCAGAAGAGTGGAACAGAGGAGTCTGTGCAAGGTCCAGGTGGGGCCAACTGTACATGGGACTAAGAAAATTAAAAGTTAGTAAATAAAATAAAAAGAAGCCAAGTATTTTGCACTGGGAAAGAAGAAAGATGCCTCAGAACATCTCAGGAATCAATATGACCCTATCCATCAGAGGCTCACAAATGCCGAAGTATGAAGAAGAAAGAGCTTGACCCTCCTGCTCCACAGGGCCACCCTCAGAATTGATTCTCAGAATTCATTTCACTGTACTCTGCCATCCAGGCATTCACAGACTATTGCAGCCATGGTTCAGGGAATCCTAGCTACTGTTGAAACTAGTTGTGGACCATGTGAAGCTAGTTTTGCAGGCATATGTAATGCAAGTTAGGAGATCATGTAGATTTCTACCAAGATTTCAAAGGAGGGCCTGAGAGACAGGCCATTGTATGGCAGCTTTGGATTCTATGAGGCTAGCCCCTGAGAAGGTGATGCCTGAAGTTGTGTGAGTGATGCTGGAGCTGCAGTGGAGATCTTAGGAAATTAGAGATACCATGAACATGAGACATCTATTAAGAAAGCTGTAAGTACCAAGCAGAGCTAGTCCAAGCCATAAGCTTTATGGGTTGCAAACCACTATGCAAACTCTTTGGAGCTAATGCTAGGTGCTCCAAATGCCAGTTATAGAAATACACAATTTAATGTTTGACCTTCTGAGTTCTGGTCTTGTTTTAGTCCAATTCCTCCTTGCTGTTCTCCTACTCTTGCTATTTAGAATACAAATATTTATCCTGTACCTGCCCCACAATTGTATGTTGGAAATATGTAACTTGTTCTTTGAATTTTTAATGGGGTACATAGCTAAAAGTTGTTTGGAATCTCAAAGGATACTTTAGACTTAGACTTTGAAGCAATGGTGGAACTATTGAAACTTTAGGGAAGAAATTATTGTGATTTCAGTTGCATACAGGATAGTTATATCGTGTTAGACAAATTTTAATCTTGTTGTTGCCCTTATTTGAAGATTAAGTATGTTTTAATGAAATGTATTTGGATATCAAGTTGACAAGTGATAAGATTGTGGTGGATAATCCCACTTGGTTAGATTGGAAAATGCATAGGAATTTAGTAAAGCACACTTCTGGGTCACTTGAGATCTGAGACTGTTGCTTACAAATATACTTGGAATATAAACATTGCATTCTATGGATCTTCCTGACAGTGGGATGTTCGGCAGGCTCTCCAATCCCTCTGTACCTGAATTTTTCATGTATAAAGTGGGAGCGATAATAGAACCTATGCACAGGGCAGATTTGAGGCTTCAGTGAATTATTATAGAAAGGGAATGTAAATCAGTGCCTGGGATAGTAGTACAACACACAACATGTTACCAATTTTTTTCTTAAATTCTTTTATTGGTGCATTTTAGGTATACATTTACATTTATCTTTGGGGAATTTATACCTTTACATAATTTATCTTTGTTCTTATTTTTCCCCATTCCCCTGCCCTCCCTTCAACTCCTTTACCCCAATTTTAATCCATGGCGAAGCTTTGAGACCTCTTACTAGAGCAGCCAACAGTGATTGCCTGGGACAGGTTGATGATACAATATTAGCATGACAGGGTTCCCATATCCTTAGAGAAAGTACAACCCTCACTTAGGCCTTGCAGATTTAGGCTAAGAGCAAGAAAGCAATCCACCCATGGTCATCCCAAACATCAATGGCTGAGACAGAAATACACTACAATTGTGTTGATGCTGTACCACAAAAAAGCCACTCCCAACATACTATAGGCTAAATGTCTGCAATTTGAGGGAGTTCTCCTGGTGAATGAATGTCTGCTATGGACTAGAACATAGTTACCTGATGGAGGAACATGATCACCCTCCAGATCATAGTACAAAGCCCCCCAAAGAATGGAGTCTTGCCCTAGGAGTATAGGAGATGTCACAAGGGGAGGTCACTGTATGGGTAGCCTCATTTCCTCAGCTCAGTGTAACCCAAAGACTTCTGGAAGGGGAGAGGTGGGAAGCCCTTGCAGAATACAAGGCAAGGTCCAACCACATGCACCCCTTTCAGTTTCAACCTGATTGAACCATAGGTGTTCTTCCTTCCTCCCCAGGTGCTCCCAAGACCCAGTGGAAGGGCAGCAAATGTCAGAGCTCTTCAGCAACCAAAAGAACATTCCTCTCACATATTCTGAAAATTGCTTGTACCTAAATATTTACACTCCTGCTGACTTGACAAAGAAAAGCAAGCTGCTGGTAAGCTTGGGGACCATTGATCCAGACTTTTGAGCTCCCAGAATCCTGGCGTTGTTGCAGAAGACAAAGGCAGCTTGGGTCAGGGAAACTGTTAGTGAAAACATGTTCAGAGCCCCAGAGCTTCCTTTTACCACAGGAAATACATGTTTTTCTTTCCTCGGTTTCTCTTAGTGACTCCAGATCTCTCAAGGGGAGATTGCTGTACATCTGGAATGAACTTTTTAAATTTTCTAAGTTATACTGATACAATGGCAAGCATGATTACTGATACTTGTTAGATTAGGAATCTACAAAGAATCTGATCCCCAAACCACTTAAGGCATAATTTCCTATAATTACACCTGGAAAGAATGTTATGGAAAATTGAAAAACCTATCCCCACTTTATATGTAAGGACACAGAGGCAAAGAATGAGGAGAGGACCACACAGTATGGTTGGCGGTACAAGATCTTTACTCTTCTGAGCTTCATGGGAGTGTTCTTCGATATGGAATAGGAAATGGAACATTTGTGTCACTTTTCTACACATATCATATGTGACAATTTTCACTGTCCCATGACTGAGGTGTTGGGGTGGAGACTGGGACAAACACAAAAGCAATTTCATTGCCTTTGGCCAATCTTGTGAGATTTTACTGTAGCTCATTTTCTTCCATAATTATCTTTGACACAGGCTGAAACTCAGTGAGTCAAAATTTCTTAATTAACTGAAGGACCAGAGGTGAGACAGGTTACAAGTTATAGGCCAGAGGGTGGGGTGGGGTCTACTGGAGCAGGAGAGATAGCTAGGGTGGAGATGGGAGGGATGTCAACACCCAGGCACTTTCCAGGAACACTCTGCTTGGAGCTCAGGTGTAGGAGAGGATGTTGTAAATTTGCGAGTAGACACTGGCTCCACACATGCTTTATATGGTGCAAGGAGATAAGGATTAAAAAACTCATTCATTCATTCATTCATGCATCCATTCATACTTCTATTATGGACTTTCATACACAAAATTAAAGTGGAGTTAGGGAAATGTAGAACACAAAACTATTACCATGCAATCCCTACCTTCAAGGATCTTCTCATATGTCCTGCACAGACACTAACTTTTTCATGTATCATTACTAAGCATTTCTGGGCTCAGTCATCACTTAGAGAAGACCTGAATTCAGTCCCTTCCCTGACAGCTAGGTATTGGGAGTAGCGAAGAAGCAGGGTCACTGGAAGCTGGAGGAAGGAGACTCTTCTCCCGTAGACATAGGCTCTAGAACTACACAGAACTATACTTAAATCCTGGGTGGATTTTTTACTCTCAAGAGACTGGGAAATTTCTTAACTTCTCTTAGCCCCTTTTTCTTCAAATGGGGATAATCACATATGAGCTTTCAGTGCTGACTGTCAAGCTTTATCTCAGTCCTTCCTAGGTGTCTGAAACCAATACTGATGACAAACTAGTTAGAGATGCAGAAAGATCTTCTCCCTTAAGAGCCACCTGGCTATGCTATTGCCATGAGCTGCAGTCAGTGGGCAGTTCAGCATGTGGACTCTGGGCCAGACTGGCTCAATTCCTGCTGCTACCATTTGTTATAGCAGGAAAGTGAAGTTCCTCAGTTCACCTACATCTCATGTGGGAAAACAGTAGTATTTCCTTCATGAATAGGTTATGTAAAAATGTTTTGAATAGTCCTCCATGCATAGTTCACAGCCTGAGTTCTTTTTTCATCAGCAACATTGCTATAATAATATTCATTCTTGTTTCTTCTTTGTAATGTGAGCTCTTTAAATTTGAGAAGGACAAATTCTGATTAGCGTTCCTGCTTATCTTCAATTCTTATCCCAGTCTCTGGCACAATGTAGAATCTCAGTTAATAATAAGTGAAAATATTGAAGACTTCTTGGCGGAAGGTAGATGTGAACTTAAGATGGTAGGTAGGATTTGGCCTGCAGAGATAGCTGGAGGAAGCACATAAGAAAAAACTAAGAAGTAAAAAGAGAAATTGCATTCAACCCAGCTATTCCCCTTCTAGTATCTTTCCCAAAGAGTTAAAGTCATCATATCACAGTGATACATATATATCCATGTTTATAGCAGCACACAATTCATAATAGCTAAATCTTGGAAATGGCCTATGGCCTATATGCCAATTAACAGAGGAATGGATAAAGACATGTAGTATTTATACACAATGGAGTACTATTTTGCCATAAAGAAAATAAACTTGAGGCATTTGTAGGTAAATGGATGTACCTTGAGACTATAATATTAAGTGAAATAAATCAAACACACAAGATTAAATATTGTATATTTTCTCTTATATGAATATAAATGAAAAGTAAAAGATAGTGAATAGGAAGTAGGGAGATTTTTTTCAAATGGAAAAGGAAACAAGAGATGGAGGGGAGGGCTGGGGATTTAGCTCAGAAAGTGCAGGGTCCCCAGTTTGATCCCCAGTACCCCACTAAAAAAAAGAGAGATGGAGGGAAAGGGAGGGAGGACAGCAAAAAGGGCTAAAATAAAAGAATTAAAAGGAAAAAATGGAAACAGCTTCTACAAATGGGAAGGGAACCGAGAGTTGGAAGGAGCGAGGAGGTGTGGGAAGGGGTAGGGGATGAAAAAAGAATTAAGATGTAATATATATCTGTACCAACTCACCATAATAAATGTGATTATTATGTACTGTACACATGTACTAATACAAATTTTTTTTTTAATTTTTAAAGGGGACATTGTTGGGGCTTCCTGAAATAAACATTCCCACACTGAGATGTTTAATTCACTATTATTAAAGAGTTAACTGAAGTGAAACTGAAATACAAGGGCTACACCATGCTTTTGTTCAGCTGGTTAAATGGTTGAGGCATGAAGACGATGGGGTGTTGAGAAGAATAAAACATCCTTGGCCTTTGCTGCTCTCATGATAAGTCTCAGTTTGTTTGTTTGTTTTTTTGTTTGTCTTTTGGTACTGGGGATCGAACTCGGGACCTTGTGCTTGTGAGCCAGGCAGTAGCACCACTGAGCTAAATCCCCGATCAGTTTGATGAGTTTTGTGAGGTCAAGGCACATGGGTCTGGGGAGAAAGGCAGGAGTAACCAAGTAATGAGTGCAATGAGTGGTATGGTGGCCTGCGACCCACCTGGGAGAGATGGAGAAGAACAAGACTGTGTTTTGCAAACTTGCTGGACACTGGTGAATTTTGGACTATAGCCTCTGTGTGTCACAGCCATGATATAGGTGACCAAATCAGACAACCTCTGAGGACCTTCTAAACTCCGCTTCCTGTAACAAGTGTGGCTGTATCATCTTTGTCCAGGTGATGGTGTGGATCCACGGAGGAGGGCTGGTGCTGGGTGGGGCATCAATTTATGATGGACTGGCCCTCTCTGCCCTTGAGAATGTGGTGGTGGTGACCATTCAATATGGCCTGGGTATCTGGGGATTCTTCAGGTATGATACTGCCCTCTCCTCTCCTCACACTAGCCCCTTAATTGCTATTTTCTATTAATACAACAAAGTGCCCAAGACAGGGAAATTATAAGAAAACAAATGTATTTAACTCCGGATTTTGGAGGTTGAAAGTCCTAGACTGAGTGTCTTCATTGAATTGGTTGTTGGTGAGGGAACTTGGCTGTGTTACAACATGGTGGAAAAGCAGAAAGGGAATCTGCAGCATGCAGAAGAGAACATTGGCAACTCAGGGTGACAGACAGAGGGAACCGGGATTATTCACACCCGTTTAAAAACAACTTACCCCCAGGAAGGCTAACTGCTGTCCCATGAACAATCCTTTCATCCCTGCAGAGGAGAGAGCTTCCACTAGCCTCCCCTTTTCCTAGGTTCCTAGGTTCTACTACCTTTTCCTGTGCCGTATTAGGGGCCAGTGTTCCAGCACATGAACCCTTCTGGGACAAATCAAGCCTAAAGTAGCCTCTAAAGCAAAGATTCTAAAACCTGGCTCTAGTCACGTTAGCCCCATGCTAAGGTTTTGCATTATATATCCAAGGCTCTTCATTATTGTACCCCACTTAGCTTCTCATTTTTAGTCACGTTTGTCCACTTGCTCTTGAGCTGTTTCATGTGCTGCTCTCTCTGCCAAAAATATCTAGTCTACCTACCAAACTTACTCACCCCAAAAAGCACAGCCCCTGCCAGAGCCCACAATATTGATTATGCCGAAAACATCCTGTAAGCAGTGCAGGCTACAAGGAGTTAAATCCCTCAATTGACTTACTTTAGAAAGTGAGTCTGACTGAAGCTACGTGACTCATAGAAGTATCTCATGAGCACTGCAGTATCATGCAGGGCAATATGACCTCCCCACTGATGGCCACAGCCAAGACCAGAGTAATGGCCTATTAAACTGTGGGGCTAATCCTAGATAACATCCGTAGCTGAGGTCAGAGCTTCACCTTGTTCAGAATCCAACTACTTCTCACCTAGGCCTCTTGTACCATATCCAATTTCTATGTCTCTGGGCTGGATTATTGCTATAATGACATATTTTTAAAATTAATTTTATTCATACATTTT
The DNA here is from genome assembly GCF_000247695.1 of Heterocephalus glaber. The sequence continues at coordinate 1,193,990 of NW_004624757.1, forward strand.
AAGTATACAATATAATGACATTCATCATTGGAAATTTGCACCTTTGCATAATCTCTCTTGGTTCTTATTTTTCCCCCTTCCCCTGCCCTCCCTTCAACTCCTCCATCCCTCCCTATTTACAAAGACTATGTTTCCATTTTTTCATTTTCTCATATTAATTCCATTCCCTTCTTTCTTTTCCCCATCCCTCCAACTTCCCCTTCCCCTTTGCCCATTTTCTTCTTGTTTCACACCATGTATTACACCCTTTAGTCCTCATTTATACTTTCATTTTCTCACACCAGAGAAACTATTAGGTATTTAAACATGTGTGTCCTATTTATTTCACTTAAGAGTATTGTCTCAATGTGCACTCATTTAGCTATAAATGTCTCTAATTTCTCATTTTTATGTCTGAGTAGTACTCCATTTATATAAAAACCCACATTTTCTTGTTCAGTCTCCAGTTGATGGACAATTGGGCTGCTTCCAAGGTTTAGCTATTACAAATTGTGCTGCTATGAACATGGGTGCACATATATCACTGTGGTATGATACTTTTAATTCTTTGGGGAAGATATCCAGCAGGGGAATAGCTGGGTCAAATGATACTTCCAGTCTGAGTTCTTTGAGGTATCTCCATACTGATTTCCACAGTGATTGCACCAGTCTACACTCCCACCAGGAGTGGAGCAGTGTTCCTCTTTCCCCACAGCCCTGCCAGCATTTGTTATTGGTTGATTTCATGATAGCAGCCATTCTTTCTGGGGTGAGGTGAAATCTCAGTGTTATTTTCATTTGCATCTCTCGAATGACCAGTGATATTGAACATTTTTTCATGTTTATTTGCTATTTCTACTTCTTTGTCTGAGAAATGTCTGTTCATTTCAGATGCCCATTTTTGGATTGAGTCTTTCAATTTGGGAGGTCTGATTTTTTAAGTTCTGTATAGATTCTAGAACATAGACCTTTGTCTAAGGAACAGCAGGTGAAAATTTTTCCCGTATTGTGGGTTGTCTCTTCACTCTGTTGGTGGTTTCTCTTGCTGTGCAGAAGCTTTTTAATAAGAAGAGATCCCACTTGTTGTATATAACCACATATTTTTATAAACCTCCTACTTTTCTGAGGCCAGGGCACCATGTACGACACACTGAATGAAGTTATCTCTGCAGAAGGTTCTCATGTTACCTACAATGGCATAGAAGTACCTTACCAAGGGCCAAAGCACCAATCTAGCTACACTCACACTTTTGTCTCTGTGGTCCTCAGTTCTTTCTGTATACTGCTTCTTCTAAATGAAATTTTCTTCCTTTCATGTTTACTAAACCCATGTCTCTCATTTTGCTTAACAAAGGTCACTACTCAAAGAGGCCTTCCTGGTAATGAAATCTGAACTATCATCCCATGGCCCCGTGCCTCTTTATCATATTTTCTTTTTCAACAAATTGACATTATATTCTGTTTTCATCTATTTTTTTTTGTGGTTTGCAGTGTGAGCTGAGAGTATTAAAAGATTTTGCCTGTTCCACCCCCCACCCCAACCACCATGTACTCTAGCTTTTCAGCCATGTAGGATGCATAGTAGCTGTTCAGTGAACAGGTGCAAGAATAATGAATATGGATCCCTCCATAGAACTCTGGAGTACGAATGAGAGGCAGGTGAAGATCCCGGTGTTAAGGTTGCAGTTGCCCAGGCTTGATCTAGAAGACTCAGTGAGACCACCCCAGTCTACCTGTGGTCCTGAGAGTCCTGCCTTCACAACAGTTCGGTTTCCTGCCCTCTTCTCTTGCAGCACGGGGGATGAACACAGCCGAGGGAACTGGGGTCACTTGGACCAGGTGGCTGCACTGCGCTGGGTCCAGGAAAACATTGCCAACTTTGTAGGGAATCCAGGCCCTGTGACCATTTTTGGAGAGTCAGCAGGAGGTATTAGTGTCTCTGTTCTTGTAAGTATTCCTGTTAACAGGCCCTACCTCTGGGGTTGATGTGGCTGCTGTCAGAGCCTCAGAGGAAACAGCCAATCCAGCCCTGAGCTACTTTGCTGGGCTTAGGGCTGATTTTACTCACTGTGCAAGACCAGATGGTGGAGAGCCATAACTGAAAACCTCCTTGACTGCCAGGAAGCTCAGAGTTCTGCTTAAGATCCTAGAGTCATAAGAATATCCAGCTGCAGGCTACACTTTCCCCCTGTCATGTGGTTGAGTTCTTCTCCTTTCTAATCATTATATTTGGACTTGCCTTACTTCTTTGGGTAGTTGGGGTAGCTTTAAGTTATAATAAAAGGGACACATGGTTATAAGGTGGATAAACTGTCCTTGTCCTTTTTCTCCAAGCTAGAACTTCATGTTGAGGGAAATTAAAGGCCAAGAGCAGGGAGGGGGTTGCCCTGAGGTAGTGCAGTGGCTTTTCCATTCTCAACAGGGAGGATAGCAGCCTCAGGGACTTAGAAGTTGGGCAGGGGTACATGCATGAATAGAAGGAGCGATGGAAGATGGAATAGTCAGGGATGAGACAGGGATGAGAACCACAGACACAACCTATGGGCACAAGAAGTCTTGAATATATAGGGAACTGGAATTACATGGATACTGAGGGAAGCTATATAAGGTGCTGGAATCTGAAGAAACCCTCCAAGCAGCTCAGTGTTGAGCAGAGATCCAATTGTACCATTGTATTCTTCAAACAAGTATTGCCTTCATACTTAGAGGGATATATATATATATATATATTACATAATATATATATACATGACATGATATATATATATGCACACACACATATATATATATTACAAATAAGACCAAAGAAGCAAAAAGTTTTCCACAGTCCCACTGCACACCAATAGTTATTGAGGACATTATCACACATATTTTTTCTAGTCTTTTCCCACAATATTACCTCTGTATCTCACTATCCAGTTGTATCTATCCATCTATCATCCATCCATACATACATCCACAGTCTCACTCTTCTCTCTGTCATCTTTGTATATTGTTTTGTTTTCACAAAATTTGACTTATTATTGTAATACAACATAAATAGCTCCCTAAATAAGGAAGACTCTTATGTAACACTATATATGATAACTGCTTTCTATTCTATGGTAAGAATGAAAAGTTGTTCATTTACTCAATATCATGCATTAGAGGATTTGCTTATTTCCAATTTTTACTACTATAAACAGTATCAGCATTCTTAGAAATTTTTATGAGACTCTGTGATCATTTTTCATTTTTTTAATATATATATTTATTGGTACATTTTAGGTATAAAATACATTGACATTTATCATTGGGTGTTTGTATCAAAACATGAGGCATCTCAGTTTTTATTTTTTTTCCCATTACCTGTGCACCCTTCACCCCCTCCACCCTTCCCTATCTACACAGAGTTTGAATCCATTGTTTTTTCTCATAAGTTTTTTCTTTCCCTTCTTCCCTTTCCCCTTTCCCTTCCACCATCCCCAAACCCTTGGAACTTTTCTTATTTCAAATTATCAATTATTCATTTTAATCATTTTCATCCTTATTTACACTTTCAATTTCTCACATTAGAAAAACTATTCGGTATTTAC
>NW_004624757.1:1201493-1222448 GCF_000247695.1 Heterocephalus glaber
TTTCCTTTGTAGGTGATTTGTTTCTTTTCTCTAACTGCCTGTAGAATTTTGTTCTTCTGTTGGGTTTCTGTAATCTTGACTATTAAATGTCTAGGTGTAGATATTTTTTGGTCATGGCTGGATGGAGTTCTATATTCCTCACTTATCTGTACATTCAACTTTCTACCTCTGTCTGGGAAGTTATTTACTATTATTTCTGTGAACAGTTTTTTTGTGTCCTTTGTACTTTCTCCTGTTTTTTCATGGACTCTTATGAGTCTTATGTTATTCTTCTTTGCATCGTCTAGCAGCTGTTGGATTGATTTCTCATGGTCCCTTACTGTCTTTAAGAAATCTCTGTTTTCAAGGTCCTTAGTTGCAATCCTGTCTTCTATATCTGATATTCTGTCTCCAGATTCTCTTAGTCTGCTCTGCATGCTTTCATTGGAGTTTTTAATCTCCTGAATATCTTTTTGAATCTCTTTCATGGATTCCATTTCTTTCTTATGTTGAGGGATCATGGTTTCCATTTCTTTCTTACGCTGGGCATTCATGGCTTCCAGCATGTTTCTGATTTCATCTATTTTCTTATCTGTTTCTGCTCTAGAGCTTCTAATCATGTCTTTCACTCTGCTCACCATGTCTGTATTTATCTGGGAGATTATTTCTGTTTTGAACTTTTCTAGAGCCTCATGAATTGGCTTTGTTACTTCCTGTGCTATCAGTTCAGGGTGTCCAAGTAGTTGCTTATCAGTGTTTTCCACCTCATTTCCCCCAGAATTTCCTTTTTGTGGTGTGGAAGCCTGTGTTTGTGCCTTGCTTAAGTGTCTTCTCCTTTTTGTTTTTGGTACTGCCCTTGATTTAATTCTTGGGTTGATATTTCAAGATTGCTTAATGTAGGTATCTTTGTTGCTTGTGTTTTAAACCCTTGTGGAATGATTGCTTTTCTTCCATGTCTTCTAGATATGGCTTGTGTTTGGGTTTTGAGACTCTAATGACCCTGAAGCTATTATATTTTTCTTATACCAGGAAGGAAAACTAATTAGATCAATCACAACATGTCAGCCCAAATGACATAGTCAGCAATACCATAGCATCCAGCACAGCTTAGAAAATGACAATTTGTGGTAGTTATTAATCTACCATTTTTAACTATGTGAGTTAAATTAAAACCAAGGACCAACCCCACATAAGTTTATAACGAATAAGCTCTTCAATATAGCATCTTTCCCCTTCGGGGTGGGGAGCTAAAAGGATTTGAGGAGGGAGGGACAGGTAGAAAGAACAGGTAAGATTAGCGGTGAGGCCAGAAGACACAGAAAGATCACACAAACTCTAAGAAGTTGTTATAGGCAAGAGAAAATGGCAGAATGAAAGAACAAAGATGTGAATAGAATCACCTAACAGCAACAGGGAGGCTAGATACCAAACTTACTTTCCTTTAAACCTAATGATAATCAAGAGAAGGAAAAAGAGAAGAAAAGAACAGTATGGGAGAAATCCGAATTCAGTGCAGAAAAGAACAAATGGGGAGATGAGGGGCAATGTAGGACAGTGAGAGAATGAAAGAGAGAGAGAGAGAAAGAAAAGATAAAAGAAAGAAAAGAAAGAAAATTAAAACTTTGTAGAGTAAGAAAAAAGTAAAAATTAAGAATTAAAAATAAGAAAAAAATTTTTTTTCTTTTTTGCAAATAGCAATAGAAATTATGGGCCTCCTTCAGGGTATGTCTCTGCTGTCACAGTAGGCAACATAGGAATCCCTGTGCATATACAAGTCAATGAGTCTCAGCAAGCCAGCAGCAGACCAAGTACAGTGGTCTGATGTGCCTTTATTGTAGAGGTTCTCTTTACTCTTCTGCTGAGCTTCAGTTTTCTTCAAGGAACCTGAGAAGCCCTCTTTCTGTTACTAACTTTTGCTCTATTTTGTGGAGCTCAGGACAAGGGTCTTTATAATCTCCTGTGCCTCTGTAGTGTGGGACCAGGTAGCAGGAAAGCCAGAAGGTAGGCGGCGCGTGTGGGGCGGGGACTGAGCGTGGGATGCGCCCGTGCAGCTAAGTGGACCTCACCGCGCCATGGGCGTGGCCCGGGAGGGCCTCAGGAGCTTCAGTCTGCTTGTCTTGTCTTACTGGGGCCGGTCGCCGGAGCAGTTTAGAGAGCTTGGGGTGGGGGTGGGGCTGCAAGAAGCCTCTGTGACCTCACCATGCCGTGGGCGTGGCCCGGGACGGCCGCAGGAGCTTCAAGCTGCTTCTCTTCTCTCTGTGATCATTTTTCTTAGGATAAATTATGAGTAATCAGCTGGGCATGGTTGCACACACCTGTAATCCTAGGTTGGGAGGCTGAGGCAGGAGGATCTCTGTGACTTCGAGGGCAGCCTGGGCTACATAGTGAGTTGAAAGCCACCCTGAATTATGTAGTGAGACCGCATATCAGAAACAAATTCTTTTAAATTCTTATTAATGGGAATGTTGAAACTGCACTTGTGACTAATATTTGCGAAGCTGTCTTTCTAATACTTTCGATTGTAAGGAAGTACATGTGCCACACACTTCCTGTCTGTTCTTGGGTCTAGGCTCTGGCTCTATCCCACTGAGGTTCTCTTGGGGGGACCCGGGTCCAGGTGGGAGGCCTGGGAAGCAGGTGAACAGGTGAGGAGCTCTCCTGTTCGTGAAGTACTGGAGTCTCCTGGTGAATATATTGGTCAAAGCAGCAAATGAAGAGAAGCTTAAAGAGCAAGTAAGTCACTGACTTCCCTCCCTGTGAGCATAAAGTGTCCTCCTCTGCACTTCCCTCCCAGGTGTTATCTCCCCTGGCCAAGAACCTCTTCCATAGGCCCATTTCTGAGAGTGATGTGGTCACCACTATTAGTGAATTGACCAGAATGGACATCAAGCCCTTCGCTGAGGTAGGTCACACGGTGCATAGCTTGGGTACCCTTTTTTCTATTCTTCTCAAATCCCCAGGGGGTCTTTCTTGTTGGATGCAGCTAAGATGCTCCAAACAACCCTGAAATCAGAGTGACTGAACAGAAAAGGTTTCTTCAGAGCTCATATTTAAATCACATTTCATATTGTTTTGTGTGCCTTTGTGTGAATCAGCTTATTCAGGTCTCCTGGAATTCTGTGTCAGTTGCAATGAGTGGGAAATATGATGTCCTCCTAGGCACATCACATACTGCCTCATAAGAGGAGCAATCATTATGCTTATTTATGGATGGTGAACTTGAGACATAAAGAGAATGAAGGGCTTACCTGAGTCCAAATATGTAGTAAGTAAAGGATGTAGGATAAACCAGAAAGTGGAATTCTGGATTCAAGCTCTTACACTCCATTCCAACTGGCCTGTTTTAAGACATTCAATTTTGAAAATATCGTGCCCATTTGTGTGTGTATGTGTGTATGTGTGTGTGTGTATGTGTGTGTGTGTATGTGTCTGAGTGTCTGTGTGGTACTGGGGAATGAGACTGTGTCAATTTTAATAGAGATAAGGTATCATAGATACAAATATTGTGTAGCTGACTCATGTCATTTAGTAACAGAGACCCAGAACTCCCATATAGAGTATATGGAGCTATCCTCTGCTACCTTCAGAAATTGGCATTGGATAGAAACTCTGTATTTCCATTGACAGAGAAAAGAGACATTGCTCTTGAACTCTGCTGTTGTCTGTGATCTCTATACCATATTGCTGTTATTGCTGGCTGCAAAACCACAACATCAGCCATCATGGTTCACTGCCTGCACCAGAAGACAGAGGATGAGCTCTTGGAAACCACACTGAAATTGGTACTTTTGTCCATTAAGGTGGCCCCACTCTTTATATGTGGTCATAGACTTTATCTGTTCCGCTCCCCTTTTACCTTGAAGAAACCCTTTCCTACTCCCCTCCCCTGTACTCATGTCCAGCGCAGCCCATGTAGTATCCTTGTTCTCTGAGCCCAGCCAAAGAGATATCCCCAGTAGGGATAACCTCATAGTGCCGGGCATGGCTCAAGGAATCGACATGTAACCCAGGAAGGCTCCTCACCACATCCTCTGCCTTTGTCTTCACAGAAACTCATTAGTCTGGATTTTCATGGTGACCCTAGAGAGGTAAGGACCTTTGACTTCATGATTACAAGTTATGAGTCCTTAACTCTTTAAGCTTCAGTTAACGATGAAGGAAAGTTTGCTCCTTTCTAGAATCATAGTCACTTCTGTGCATACAATTCTGTGAGCTTAGAAAGGGAAGCCAGAGTAACTCAGCCAGGAGAAACAGAGATGGGACTGGCACCCACTCCCCTGTCTCCCAGTTCACTGCTCTAGTTAACAAATCTACACCCCATGGGCTTGGCCACCCTCTTTTCATTTTCATTTCCTCCTCCCCAAATCACAGTGAGACAAGATTGTACATTAGAATCTCTCATTTTCAGGAGGCAGAGATAATTTCATAAGGAGTTTGGGAGACTACAGTGAGTCATGAGTCTGATTAACTGTGCAAGGAGGGAAACCTGGGTCCTTCTTTCTTCCTTCTCATCTCCTAACAGTTGCTAAGCTCTTGTGACATTAGTTGGACAGCATACGACAATCATGTCCTATCTCTGCTCCTTCTCTAAAGATGCCTCTGTGAACACCTAACTCGTGTATTCTGTACGCTTGTAAAACCAGTATCATCACAGAGACTTCCACCCAGATTTCAAAGAAACGCTTGGGAGGCCAAAGTGATAGCTTCCAAATCCCTCGTAGGACTTCCTGAGAGGGTGAAGAATGAGGCTGAGGGAGTGATGTTGAAGCTGTAATGGAGACCGAAGGAAGTTGGAGATGCCAGGAATGTGGAACATACACTGAAAAAAGCTGCAAGTTCTGCCCTTTGGGTCACATAGGCTTAGACCCCATTGTTAGAACCCTGAACTTCTGAGGCCACTGCCTATATCCACAGGGGTCTATGTAATGGCCAAGCCCTCAGCAGGCAGAGAAGGGCACATGGGTTCTACCTGGGGAGGGGAGTCACGGACTTTGTGTTTCTTTCTTCCCTAGAGCCATTCCCTCAAACCCACTGTGCTTGATGGAGTGCTGCTACCAAAAACAACTCCAGAGATTCTGGCAGAAAAGAATTTCAACACTGTCCCCTACATCGTGGGAATCAATAAGCAAGAGTTTGCCTGGGTCCTTCAAATGGTGAGAATGTACAAACCTCTTAGACAGATGCACTCCCCCAATGATCCTCCCTTGATCTCTGGTTCCACGAGTGCTGCCTTCTCCAGGCCCTTCTTTAAGTGTAGGTAGCTGACCCCATTGGAACAAGTGGTCATTTCCTTGGAAATCTCCTGGATGGCCCAGCTGTCCCTGGGCAGGGCAGCCCTGGGAACTCTTCTCCTCAAGCACTCTTTGATTATCTATCTTCCCATAGAGTTATCCTCAAAATACAGTCTTGGAGGGCTACAGAGATAATAATTATGCAGATGGAAAATTGAAGAGGCCGAGAAAGGGGAAAACCTGGGATTTTAGGAGATTCTGCCTGGGATGCAAGAGATTCCACAGTATAGTTGGACCCACAGGTCTCAAATCTCCACGTGCTCTCAGGATCCTCACTGAAAAATTTCAGAGAAGCTCACCTCTGCAAGAGTTACAATTGACTTCTGAGAGGCAAGAAGGGCTTTTCCTCTGCCAAAGCTAATGCTAGACACTAGTTGTCGCACTAGAGCAGGTTTCATTTCATAATCTGATAGCAAAGGGAAAAGATCAAGTATGACCTGAATTCAAATCCCTGACACCAAGTCTGATGATGTTTCCAGGCTGACTGAGCGCAGGGAAGTACTGTGGGTTTGAGAGGTGAGTTAATGCATGTGGCCAAACCACTGGATTTGTTCATCCATGAGCTTCTGTGGGAGAAACAGCCTTCTCTCTCTTTATGACAGCAGAAAGTTGAAACAAGGTCTTCGCCTAAGTTAGGCCTCGCCTTCCACAGGGATTGACAGACAGATCAAGAATTTCGTTCCCAAATGTTTGCACTTCAGGGAGGTTATGAAAAATCTCAAAAGAAAACTGAAGTCAGAGCTTGAAGAAATAGTTTTGGGAGGGAGATATATATCTCAAAAAGCAAAGAAATGGCAAGTTTTCTAAAGTAACTTCTCTGTGATAAGGCTCAGGGGCCTGTCTTTGTATATCATGTTTTTATTAACAAAAATAGTAATTTCTCCTGAAATCATTGAGTGTTCTCAGGGATTTCAGGTGTTTGGGATCAGCCTGGGACATGGATTTAAGCTTCTAAATGTCAGGAGAGTATTGGGCTAAGCCTATGAGTACAGAGGTTAGGACAGGGTATCACATGCTGAGATTTCTGCCCTTGTCACTTCACAAAGATCTTAGAGGTTATTAAAGGAACAAAGTCACAATGGTTGATTTTGTCTTCCTCTGTCATCTGAGACAGTGTCCACTGTCCCTGAGTCCCGTTCTTCAACAGTGTTTTAGCTTAAATGTTCTCTTGCTGCTGAATTACCATTGTGCCTCCAGCCTGACAGATACACATTTTTAAGGTGTTTTCTTTGTACCCCATGAGTTTCTGGATGTAAGTCCATATATTACATTGATAGTTTTTACACTCTTGAAAGACTCAGGCCTATCAAGATCCCCCAAAGAACTTTTGACAATGTTTTGGTTGGTTGGCCTGTTTGCTTCTCCCTGTTAATCCGTGAGGATTCATAAATGCTTAAACGTTTTTTAAACAGATGATAGGCTATCCACTTTCTGAAGGTAAGATGAACAAGAAGACAGCTGCATCACTCTTGTGGAAGTCCTATCCCATTGTTGTAAGTAACTGGGAAATCATAGGAATTGGTTGAGAAACAAGCAAAGGCTGGGGGCTTGCCCAATATCTCAGAAAATTCAGAGGCACAAAAGAAACTGAAATCTGCAGTTCTGTCCCTTTTATTCCTGCCTTTCCCACTTCAGGAAGGAATTCCACAAGGCTCAAGAGGTTGGCCATTAATGAGGCTTCCTGGGTGGAAAAGCCACATTACGTGCCAGATGGGGCTATTCACTTTCTCGATGCATTTCAGAACATCCCTGAGGAGCTGATTCCAGTCGCCACTGAGAAGTATTTAGGAGGGACAGACAACCCGGTCAAAAAGCAAGACTTGTTCCTGAACTTGATGGGGGACTTGATATTTGGTGTCCCATCTGTCACTGTGGCCCGTGGCCACAGAGGTGAGTCACAGAATTTAGAAGGTGGAGGAACACTAAATCACCAGCTTTAGTGTCTGACCTGCCCACCTGCTAGCATAGTCAGATGTAAAAACTACTGAGGGTCAGACCTGAAAGGTGACCCAGGAAAGAAATGTAGAGAAATCAATGATGCATAGCCAAGTATAAGTCCACTGTGGTAAACCAGAGCTGAGGAGCTCTTAGAAACAAGCAGGAGAAATATCTCTGGGTTATTTTGCCTGTGTGGCAAGGGAGGTGGTATTTATCCACCAATGCCTATTTATCATTGATTGAAGGTTATCTCAAGGTACTTTTAATTCTTTGGCATCTTTATCTGCTGCAAAAACAGATAGAAGAGTTTCTTGAGCCAGGCTAAATCTGAGCAAAGAGCAACAAATGCTGGAAGTAGAAGCCGGGCTAGCTTGCCAGCAACAAACCATATAAATGAGGCAGCAAAGCATCTGCTACACAGACTTCTTGCCTGAGGTTATGATGCTGTGTTGGACTAGAAGCCAAGTACTGAAGGATGGTTTTTTGAAGGTTTTAAATGTTGGAATTAGATTTAAATTAGGGAGTTCACTATGGAATTGGGGGAAAATGTAGGATTGAAGTGTATCATGAGAAGGTTATCTAAGACCAAGAAAACCAAAAGAATGGGATAGCAGGAAATGGAGAAGGGTTAGGTGTAGTGATTTTCAGTGTCTTCTGGCTTTTGTCCATTTTCCTGAGTGCTGGTGTCACCCAACTGAAGGCTACCTGAGTTCTATTACAGGACCATCTGATGCTGACCCAAGGCTGTGCGAACAGGATATGAAGTCAAGGGTAGATGAGCTCACTTAGACAGGAGGTGTCATCTTCTAGGTATCATTTCGGGGAGGCTCATGGAACCCTCCTTCATCTATTCTCAAACCAGAAAATAGTTCTGCTGTACAAACCTCTCTCCCTAACACTCTGGAAAGATTTTAAAATTCAGGACTTTATAAGCATGGCAAAAACTGTACTGTAACTTCCCCATTTCAGTGTTTCACTTTCAGCACTTGCAATTATCTGTGAGCAGCTATAGGTGAGAAGAAAGAAAATGAACAGTGTATAATAAGATATTTGAAAAAGAGAGAAAGAACATTCGTATCTTTAAAGTTATTAAGAAATTATATTTATATAAATTTATGGGGTAAAAATAATGTAATTATGGATATATAGAATATTACATTCAACTGATTAACATACCTAACTCCTCAAATAAGGGACATTTTTATACTGACAAGACTTGAAATTTCCTTTCAGAAATCCTGAAATATACATTATTTTATATTATTATTTATATTCACCACACTGTGCAAAAGAAATTAAAAAGTAAATAAAAAGCAAAGCAATGAAAAGAATGTTCCTCCTGTCTTAGATTTTGTACCTTCCTACTATCATTTCTCTCTTTACCTTATGCCCAATCTATGTAACTATCATTTTTCTCTCTGGTTTCACGAGTTTAATAGTTTCACACTCCATATATAAGAGATAACAAGAGATAGTTGTTGGTCTCTACTTGACTTACTTCATTTAGCACAGTGTTCTCCAGTTTCATTCCTGAATGTTAACAGATCACAGAATTATCCCTTTGTAAAGGCTAGTAGTATTCATATATATATTCATATATATATATATAGCATTCTTCTTATGCACTCATCTACTGATAAACAGTTTGATTCTGTGCATTGATCATTATGAATAGTACTGCAGTGAACATTGGAGTGAAGACATCTCTTCAATAAATCGGTTTCAAATATTTTGAGTACATACTCAGAAGTACTCAGAGCCTGGGTCATATTATAACACTAATTTTAGGTTGTTTTGGTTAATGATGGTTTCACTTACAGTTTAAACATGTTTTCCTTTTTCCAGATCCTTGCTAACACTTGTTATATTTTATATAGTTGTTATATATTTTTCTTTTCTTTTTATTTTTTATTAGTACATGTTCGTAGTACACAATGTTTACATTACATCTCAATTCCTTTTGCCTCTTTCCTCTCTACTCCCCTTTTTTTTGCCAGTATTACATTCATTTATTTATCTTATGAGTTTTTACAAAATTGTCATACATACAGCTTAACAGCCATACTAACAGGCGAAAAAACATATAAAACACATAAGACAATTATATTAAATCAATTTTTAGATACATTGTCCGTGCTGGATTACAGCAGTTTTTTCCTATTGTTTGTGTTTTCTTTTGTACTTTCTTTATATATTGAGTTTCTCATATAAGAGAAACCACATGATATTTGAGCTAACATGTCTGATTTATTTTGCTTAACATTATGGTCTCAAGGTGCATCCATTTTCCTACAGATGACTCAAGTTTATCCTTTATGGCACAGTAGTACTCCATCACATATAAATGTCACATTTTCTTTATTCATTCATCTACTAATGGACATACAGGCTACTTCCAAGATACAGCTGCTCTGAATTGTGCTGCTATAAATGTGGATATGCATACATCACTATGGTATGGTGTCTTTAACTCTTTTATGTAGATATTTGAAAAGGGAATAGTTGGATCAAGTGGTGTTTCTAGTTTTAAATTTTGCAAGAAACTTAAAGACCAAATCTACATAGAGAAAGTAAAGTGGGGGACTCCAGAGGGCTTCAGGGAGAAATAGAGTAGTGGAAAGGACCAGTGGATGCTGTGAGCTACAACAGCTGGTGAGTGACTCCAGCCCAATGTCCACCATATCTCCTGGAAAGAGTGCTTGGTCAGACACCATTCCAAGAAGGGGTCGGCTGTTTGAACCTAAGGCTCAGAGCGGCACAGGACAGCTTCAATTCAGGGATCTCAGTGTTACACTCCCAAGGTAAGGGGCGACCTCAGGAGACAGCCATGGTTAGCCATGTTCAGGCTGGCAAGAGACCTCTTGAGAGTTTGAGCTAAAAGACCCAGGCCCCACCCCCACAGCCAGAGTCCAGGCTCAGCATGAGATTTGAAAGTCACAGCATGGCTACCTTTGCCCTAACTCTGCTGCCTGCTCATGCCTGCGTCCAGGACAGATCTGGGGTCTGACTGCTTTCTTTATCTACTAGTGTGAAGAAACTGTCACAAAATGGTTGTGCATGTTGGGTATCATGGCAATGATTAAAAGCTGAATAATATGTTGATTTGGAATGTTATTGTGATTTTATATGAATTTTAGGTCCAGTGTTTCTATGAAGAATGATGTTGGGATGTACTAGGATCCATAGAGAACTCTGAGTAGTACAAACATTTTAGCACCATTAATTCCTCCAAACCATGAATATGGGATATCTTTCCACTTATTTCTGTCTCCTACAATTAATTTCTTCAATATATTATAGTTTTCAGTGTATATGTATTACACTACCTGGGTTAAATTTATTTCTAGATATTTTGTATCTTTGTAGCTAGTGTCAATGGGACTGTTCTCTTGATTTCTTTTTTGGATAGTTCAATGTCAGTGTATCGAAATGCTATGATTTTTGTGTTCATTTTATGTCCTACAGCTGTTCTGAATTCATTTCTGTATGTATTTTTTTAATGAAGATTTAGGATTTTCCATGTATATTGCCATGTTATCAATAAATAGTGACAGTTTTGTATTTGCATTTCCTAATTGGAGGTCTTTTATGTCTTTCTATTCTCTAATTGCTTTGACAAGGAGTTACAATACAATATTGAATAGAAGGGTCAGAATAAGCACCCTTATTAAGTTTGAGTTTTTATAGGAAAGGCTTTCAATTTTTCACCATTGAGCACATTGTCAACTCATATGGGTTTCTGATACATGGCCTTTATTTCATTGAGGTAGGTGAAATTTTTTATCATGAAAAGATGTTAGTTTTATAAAATGCTTTTTTTGCATCTAGTGAGATGATAATATGTTGTGGTCACATGTATTGATTTATGTATGTTGAAATGTTTTTGCATTACAGGGATAAACCTTTCTTAATCATAGTAGATTATCTTTATAATGTATTATTGAATTATATTTGCTAACATTTTGGTAAGTATTTTTGCATCCATGATTATTAATTATATAGGCATAATTTTCTTTTCTTGTAATATCCCTATCTTATTTTTATCTGGGTAAAGCTGTCCTGATGGAAAGAAATTGGAAATATTCTCTCTTCTTTGTCTTTTGGAAGAGGTTGAGAAAGATTGATGTTAATTTTTCTTTAAATTATTAGTATAATTAATCAGTGAAGCCATCAGGTATGGGGCTTTTATTTGATGGGAACTTTTGTCACTGGTTCAACCTCCTTCCATATTATTGGTCTGTTCAAACTATTTCTTCTTGATTCAGCCTTGGTAGGTTATATTAAAATAGGCATTTATTCACTTTTAGGTTATCCAATTTTTATACATATAATAGCTTTTACTATTACATTGAATCTGCAGGTTGCTTTTGGTAATATGATAATTTTAACAATATTAATTCTGAAAATCTATGAACATGGAGGTCTTTCCATATTCTAGTATATTCTTCAGTTTTCTGAAATTCTCAATGTAGAGGTATTTCACCTCCTTGCTTATATTAATTCCTTGGTATTTAGTTTCTTTGAAGCTATTGGAAATGGAATCATTGTCCTGATTTCTCGCCTAGTTCAGCGCTGGTGAATAGAAAAGCTATTGATATTTAATGTTGATTTTGAATACTTCTACTTTGGTGAAATTTTGTTTATCAGCTGTAAAACTTTTGGGTGGAGTCTTTAGGTTCTTTGAAGTATAAGATTTTCTGAACAGTGGAATTATGAATGATTTTTTTCATTTTCTTTTTTTCTCCTATTTCTCACTCTAGGCAAGTAGCTGAAAGTGTAAAATTTCACCATCAGCCTAACTTATGGCTGATGTTCCCCTCAGTAAGATTTATCTGTAAACATTAAAACAAATGCAAAATGTTGAGATGGTCCCCAAGGATGTGTTAGTCCTGAAGGAGAAGGGATCGTTGGCTCCAATGATCCAATTAGCAGTAAAAGTAGCATCTTGGGTCATGGCCTGGGGAGCTTTCAGAGTGAATAAGCACAACAGAAGAAAGAAGGTAGAACAGGAAAAATTTCCTTAGCATTTCTCTTTTGTGGCATCACCTTATCATAATGCCTTAACACACTTGTCCAAGCAGAACCAGGATATGTGAAATGATTGAAACATGGGACCCCAAGTTTTGTGTTTTTGTGTTTTTCTGAAACACACGAGGCAGATTTTTCCCTCCCTGCCTATGTTTGTATCTGACTATCCACCTGTTCAGAAAAGGAGCTTGGAATTGCCTTACTCTTCCCTGCATGGGTAACAGAAACCTTGGGAAGACTCAAAATGTAGCTGAATAGATGACATCTATTAGGCTGTAGATATTCTTTTAATGAATAAACACTAGTGTGTTATCAGTAAAACACTTCCAGTCTGTCAGTTGGATGGACTGTATCTATTCATGTTGTTAATAAACTTCTGGTTCAATTCTCACTTTCACTTAAACTAGCAGGGCAGCCCAAAGCAAGTCAAAGAATTTCCTGTAACACTATTTCTCTCCTGTCCTGATAAATAGTGGCTTCCTGCAAGGTGGAGGACCTTGACAGCATCCAGGTTTGTATCTAGTAATGTGAATTGTGTATGAATACATGTCTTCTCAGATGCCGGAGCCCCTACCTACATGTATGAGTTCCAGTATAGCCCAAGCTTCTTATCAGCCATGAAACCCAAGATGGTGGTAGGAGACCATGGGGATGAGCTCTCCTCAGTATTTGGTGCCCCAATATTAAAAGGTAATTGTCCTTTGCTGGCTTAAATTAGGAAGCCTAGATACCAGTATGTTTGGTAGCCTTGAGCAAATTTCTGTACTGATTAGTGACAGGGTTGAACTATATACAGCAGAACCTAACTTTTCCCCTACTCTAATATGCATGAAGGAAGATGTGTCATGCACCACAGTCATAGTCACTTTCAGAGTTCATTGAGAAAAGAAGTGGGTTACCTGTAGGGCGGCTGTTTGATTTCCGACTCACAAGAGTATATCATAATGTGAGTGGGTGGGTAATCAACAGGGGTAATGTATAGTGTCATATATGTCCATCCAGTTGTCTGCCTAGCTATATATATATATATATATATATATATATATATATATCATATTATATATACTTAATAATATAATATTTAATGATAATATTTCACAAATGTTTTCAACAACCTAAGTCTCAGCAGTTGCACATAGTATGTGATCCATCTAATGGTCTTTTATGAGACATGTATTATGTACATTTAAGAAGGTGCCCCTGGTAACGTCCTGTTTTGTGAATTGTTAGTATCTTTGAAATTTTGATATTTTTCAATCTCTGTGAAACTGTGGATGTGTGTAGGATATTGAGAAAAGATTAGCAGCCTGAAATCTTGGCAGGTAAAGGAAATCCTCTGTTGACATTTTGATCCTGAGGGCCAAGTGGCCACGAAAGCCAGCTTACAGACACACTACATACCTATTGTTGAGTCTTGTATCAGTCGCTCACAAGCTGAATGTATGCACCAAGTAACCATGATCATTTTAAAGCACAAATTTTGACTCAGCAGGTGCAGAATAAAATCCAAGGCTCTCTATTTCTACCATGCTCTTAACTATTGCCACTGTTGTGGGCCCATCAACTACTCTCAATGCCAGAGTGTTTCTTTTTCATCTTCCACTCAGGTAGTTCCTCTAAGGAGGAGATCAATCTCAGCAAGATGATGATGAAATTCTGGGCCAACTTTGCACGTAACGGGTGAGGCTGGAACAGGGTGATGCGTGGTTGGATGTACCTTTTGGGAACAGAAAACTTTGAAGCTTCAGTGATCAAACTCCTGACCCTATGAATTTACTGATCTGAAAATGAGAGCTACCTTAGTAAGAATTCTGTTGCTGTGAGAAAATACTTGAGATAAATTAATTTCAGGGAGGAAAGGTTTATTTTGTCTCACAGTTTCAGAGGATGCACTCTAAGATCACTTGGGACTGTAGTGAGATAGATCATCATGGCATGAAATGTAGTACTGCTGCTTATTTCATGGAAGCCAGAAAGGACAGAGAGGTGAAGGGGCTATGATCTCAACATACTTTCAAAGCCATACCCTCAATGACCTACTTCATCCAACTAGTCCCCACCTTCCAACTAGGCAGCAGTCACTTCCCAAAAGCATCATTAGCTTGGTATCAAGCCTTCAACAGATGAATTTTGGTGAACACTTCTGACCTAAACCATAATATTCCTTTCTGGCTCCCAAAGGCTCATGTCTATTTCACATTGCAAAATGCATTCTGTCCACCTTGAAGACTCCCCATAATTTTAACAGTTTCAGTATTGGGCAAAGGTCCAAGTTGGAAGTCTCCTCTAAAACTCAAGATAACTCTTAACTGTGAGCACCTGTACAAATTAAGTAACAAATTACCTACTTCTAAGGTTTGTACTTGCTCAATTGGTCTGGGTAAACATTCTCATTCCAAAAGATAGGATTGGAAAATATCAAGGAGGAAGTGAAACAAGCAAGAAAAATCTTAGCAGGCCAAACATTGGATCCTGAAGCACCATTTTCAGATCCCAGGTACCTAGTAGTGACCTGTGGACCCACAATGGTTTCGGTAGCCCTGTCTCTATGGTTGCTGTCTGCAGTCTGCATGACCTCTCTTTGTCTCAGGCTGGCTGACTTACCTTCTCCGGTTTCTTTAGTAGACATTCCACATTCCTAGCATTTCTAACATTCTTGGATCTTTACTGCAGCTTCAGCTTCACTCTCTTAGCTTCATACACCCTATCAGGGACTGATTATGGGGACTATGACCCCGGTGCACATTCTCTTGTCTCCCAGACTGTCCTTTGAAATATCAGTGGAAGCCCCCACAACCCCATCACTTATAATTTAAGCCTGTCTGGAAAATCAGCGTCATATGGAGGACAAGGTCTGCCCTTGGGCTGAGGTGTAGTCAGGACGCTCAGGTCAAAGGTGTAGCATGCTCTGGGTGTCTGGATGTTTTTATAAGTGGAAATGAAACCCAGAGAAATAATTTCCTAAGCCACCTTTGGGAGCAGCGGGTACCTGGAGTGGTTTCTTCAAAGCCAAGTCATTGAAATGAGTTTACTCTTTTACATACTTGAGCATGTGTGTCAGTAATGTCTTGCAGGTTCCCAAGATCCCCTCAAGGCAACTTTCCATTGTCTCAGTTAAAATACTGGATTTCTATTTATTTTTTCATTAAGTTTATCGATATATTTTCAGTGTACATTATCATCACATTCATCACAGAAAATGTGTACCTTTACATGATATATCTTGTTGTTTTTTCCCTATTCCTGTTCCCTCCCTTCTACCCCTCCACTCCTGCCTATTTACAAAAATTTGTTTCCAGTTTTTCCTTCTTTTCTCATTTTTTTCTTTCTCTTCTTTCCTCCCACCACCCCACATGTAAATACCAAAATGTTTCTCTGTTGTGAGAAACTGAAAGTGTAAATGAGGACAAAAATGTATAATAGATATTGTAAAATAGTAAGAAAATGTTCAAATGGATTTGTTCTTTATAGTGCTAGTCTCTTTAGTAGGTGTTCCTTCTCAGTCACAACTTTTAAACACTCTCCTTTTCTGAAAAAACTGCAAGCTTTCAAATCTTTCCACTCTGCATTTTTTTCCTGATTCTCACTGGCTAAAATCAGCCAGAAATACTCATTAATCCTGTGCTCCTCTGAAATTTTCACCACTGTATTTATTAGCCTATCCCTTTTAAACTCACCCTTGCACAAAATCTCAGGGAATGGACAGAAAACAAACAAGTTCTTTGCCAGAATGTAACAGGAATGGCCTCTAATCCAGTTGCCAATAGAGCCCTTATTCTCATTTGAAACCTCATACCCACAGTCTCTATTTTCCACATTCCTTTCAGCATTTTCATCTTTTGACCTCTCCTCTGAAACATCCATTAAGCTCCACTTATAACATTCTAGACTTTCTGTACCCTACTTCTACAAACATTTCCAAATTCCTCCCACCAGCCAATCCAAAGGCTTCTAAACTACACCACGAGGTGTAATCACAGCAAGGACCTTTCTTCTCAAAACCAATGTTCTGTGTTAGATTTCCAGGGCTCTGACAACATACTTTAGGCCAATTTAAAGAAGGAAAGGTTTATTTTGCCCCATAGTCTCAGAGGTGTCTTCCATGGCCGCTTTAGCCCATTATATTATGGCTGTGATGAGGCTGAACTCTGGTGGGGAGCATGTAATGGGCAAGGTTACCATCTCACTGCAGCCAGGACAAAGGAAAACAAAGTAGCGAGGGTCCAAACTTACATTTTCAGAGCAGATCCTCAATTATCTTTTTCCTCCAACTATACTTGTTTGCAAAAGCTGCTACCACCTCCCCTCCCAAGCGGGAGATGGAAAGAGAAATATGGAGACCACCTGGAAACTTTGGTCAATTGTGCTTTATTTCTTTTCCCAGGAACCCCAATGGTGAGGGCTTGCCTCATTGGCCAGTATATGACCAGGAGGAAGGATATCTGCAGATTGGTGCTACCACCCAGGCATCCCAGAGGCTGAAAGACAAAGAAGTGGCTTTCTGGACTGAGCTCAGGACCAAGGGTGGCAAGAAGAAGCCACTGCAGAGGGAACACAGTGATCTCTGAATGAGAAGTGCAGCCAGCCCTGGGAGGCTGAAGCAGCCAACACATGCATGTTGTACAGTAGGTGTTTGTCCACCAAAAAGGCACTGGGTTGTGGAGACTAGAGAACTGTGGAAGTGGGCAGATTCCAGGGAGGGAGAATATTAGTACTTATGGTCTCAATTTGGGGAATAAATGATCTTTTCAAGACCAACTCTGTCTTGGGCTGGAGGTGAATCTATCTTCCTTGATGGGTGCAGGCACAAAGTCTTTTGCGACCCTTTTCTAAAAAGGAACAAAGTCCTACACCACTGAGGAAAGAACAGAAAATCTTATTTGTCTCATGAGGCTAGTGAAGACCTACTGAAGCTGAAGAGAAGGAAAATGTTCTATTCTTTCTAGTGTGTAACAAGAAACTGTTCTGCCCAATTCATTAGAGATCAGTTGCTGCTGCAGAGGGGCAGGATGAGAAAGCTCAGTCTCTAAGGCTGAGGAATACCAGTGTTATCATGGAATCAGCAGATCTGTCATGTGACATATATCAGAAATCTACTGCTAAAACAGCCTGAAAGTGTGGGGTCTGAATCACAGGTCCACCAGGACAGGCAAAATGTGACAAAAATAGTACCAAATTTGGGAGATATTACTTTTCAGTATACTTTTAAAAGATCTTTAAATTTCATGTAATTGATATTATACATTGTTTGATCATGTGTGACCATTCAAATTTGAATATCTTATACCCAAAACAACCACTACCATTTTTAAAAAATACTGCATAATAACCCAACAATGGAGATAAGATGGAATCATAACAAGCTTCAATCTCAAAGCAAGTAGACAAACAGGTAAAAATAAAGAAACACATGAATGAACACATGGGAAAGCACTGCTAAAATGAATGAATTTAATCCAGTCATATAATTAATATATTAAATGAAAACGATTTAAAACAATCAATGAAGTAAGATTGCCGGTTTGGATTTAAAAACCAACACTCAACTAAATCTTGTATAATTAGGAATCTGACTCCATATTTTGATATTTGACTATTCATAGCTTTTTAAAGTACATGTTTGAAGTACAGTTACATTCATCATGGGGAATTTGTACATGCAGTAGCATATCTTAATTCTTTGGATTTTTTTGTCCCTCTCCCTCTCATCCCTCCAATTCTTCTTCCCTTTCCCTCACTCCTTCCCTATCATACCTTGCCTTTTATCTGGAGAAGCTGATGAGAAAGTCTGTGTTCTTCCTCCTTTGGAATAAAAAGTCCAAGCCTCATACAGTCTAACATGGCTCTGACCACATAAATGCTCAGAGCCAGTATCTATTCTTTGCTCTCTCAAGCCATGTTGGACCTGATTGAGAGCCCAACCTGCCTCCCACAAAACCTCAGTGTGCATGTAACAAAATTTTTTTAGCTTCCTAGAGTAGTTGTAGCATCATCAGTCTTGACTTCCAAAACAAATTTGGGGTAAAAATATACCATAAATATGAGGAGACTGGTTAAAAGTGGAAGAAAATGAATACACAAAACAGATACTGAACAAAAAGTTTGGGTGGCCATATTAATATTAGATGAGTAAATATTACAAGGAAAACAGAGAGGCACTATCAAATAACAAAGGGGTCAATTCATTAAAAGACATGAATGTCCTCATTCCACACACACTTGATAACCGAATCACCTAGGCACCATATGCTGTCCTTGTTTTAATAAAAGGATTTGAGAACAGTTACGTTGGGATGCAGAAAATGGTACTCAAAGGATTTAAAAAGTACTGATATTAATGATATTGTATGTATCATGTATTACTCAGATTTCTTGTCTCTGGACACAATACTCAACACCCATAACTCTTAAAGGAGGAAAGGTGCATTTTTGGGGTCAGAATTTTCAGAGGATTCAGTCCAAGGCTGGTTGGCTTCAAGGAAGAAATGGCATAGAAAAAAGGATTGGAAGAAGAATGCTACTCAACCCATAGCAACCAGGAAGCAGAGAAATAGGGGAGGAGGTGGAGACAAGAATATAATCTTCAAATTCAAGCCTCCAATGGCCTGGTTATTCTGACCATGACTCACTTTCTAACAGCATGTTTACTTACTGAACTCACTAATGAATGAATCTACCCATGAATACAGCATCTCTATGATCCAATCATTTTTCAAAAGCCACACCTCTGAGTACACAAGACTTGGTGGGGGCAATTTAGATCTAAACCATAGCACATCATTTATATACTACTCGTACTCCACACATCCTCAATCATAACTCAAATTTTGTCAGATCTCTTGCTAAATGGAACACACTTCTAAATCCTTCAGATATAAGACCCTCATTCTTCCTTTTTCCTCTCCACATGCAGTCAGATGTTTTATGGAATAAAAGTTGATAGGTAAAAGTACTTGGCATCTGTTTAACTGAGGCTTTTTGATGAGAAGTGTAAGTAGAAGAATCACTTGGAGAGATTTCCCAAGATTCAAATGTCCAGTCACTTCTCAGTCCAGCAGAAGTAGAATCTTCTGTGATGGGCTAAACATTTCTTTTGTTCAATGTGTAGGAATTCTGATGCATGCCTTTGATTAAGGGTCTTAGCAGTGTAGCAGAATGATTTTCCACACTACTAGAATCTTCTCTCCAAAAAAAATATGCTTTAATATCCTGGATATTTATGATGTGATGATCAACTATAGCAATGACTACTTTCATTTTTTTTAAAGTTTGTAGAAGGACAAGGTTAATGGACAGAACTCTAAATTTATTGTTCTTATGCTCTGAAAATTCACTTTCCTAAAGAGCCACATCACTTTGAGTACATAACAAATTTCACAGTTATCACTGATTTTCCATAACTACAAAAAACATAATCACTTTCTTATTACATATTAAATAATTTTACTGCAATTATGAACACGGTAATTTTTCAAATTAATAGGATCTTCTGTGATATTTTGATCTGTGCATACATCAAATATTGATCATGCTCATCTACTCTTCTTCTGCATGCTAAATCCACTTTCTTCCTTTATCCTTCAGTCTTCATCCCAGTTCCTAGTAGTTGTTCTACTTTTAGGTAATCTTTTATTCTTTCTTTATATTTCTTTTTTTAATAACCACATATGAAAGTAAACATAATACTCAACTTTTTGTGTATGGATTATTTCAAATAACAGGATGTTGTCCATTTCCATCTATTTTCCTGCAAATAACAGAAACCCATTCTTCTTTATGGCTGACCAATACTCCATTTTGTATATATTCCATATTTCCTTTATATATTTATCTGATGGTGGGCACCTAGGCTAATTTCATATCATGGTTATTGTGAATAGTGCAGTAATAAACATTGCAGGAAGGTGTCTCTTTTGTATGTTGAATTAATTTTCTTCTGATATATACCCTGGAGTGTGAGAGCTGCATCATCTGACAGTTCTATTTCTTAGATTTTTGAGAAACTTGCATATTGTTTTCCATTGTAGCTGTACTAATTTACATTTTTGCTAACAATGTATAAGAGTTGTATTTTCTTCCCATCTTTACCAGAGTTTCTTTCTTTTTTGCTAAGTAATAGCCCTTGCAACTGGGTTTTGATTGAATTTCATGGTAGTTTTGATTTCCATTTTATTGATGGCTCATGATATTTAGAAAATTTCTTAAGTATTTCTTGGCCATTTTCTTTTCTTTTTTAAAATTTTCATATTTTATTGGTACATTTTAGGTATACAATATACTGACATTCATCATTGGAAATTTGAACCTTTAAATAATCTCTCTTGGCTCTTACTTTTTCCCCCTTGCCCTGCCCTCCCTTCAACCCCTCCATCTCTCCCTATTTACAAAGCCTTTGTTTCCATTTTTTCATTTTCTCATATTAATTGCATTCCCTTCTTTCCTTTCCCCTACGACTCCCACTTCCCCTTCCCCTTTGGCCCTTTTCTTCCTATTTCACATTATCTATTATATCCTTATTTACACTTCCAGTTTCTCACTCTAGAGAAACTATTTGGTATGTACACGTGTGTCCTATTTATTTCACTTAGGAGTATTGCCTCACTGTGCATCCGTTTAGGTATAAATGTCTCTAATTTCTTATTTTTTATGGCTGAGTAGTACTCCATTTTATAAAAAAAAAAACCCACATATTCTTTATCCAGGCTCCAGTTGATGGGCA
>NW_004624757.1:1224808-1256665 GCF_000247695.1 Heterocephalus glaber
TCTTAGTCTCCATTGCATTGATTTCTCCTCTGATCTTTATAATTTCCTCCCTTGTATGAGCTTTGGGGTTGTCCTGCTCTTCTTTTTCTAGAAGCTTGAGGTTCAGCATCAGGTTCTTAATTGGGCTTGCTCTGTTTTCCTAATATGAGTGTTCACTGCTATGAATTTTCCTCATAAGACTGCTTTCAATGTGTCCCATAGATTCTGATATGTTGTATTGTCATTGTCATTTAATTGAAGGAACTGTCTGATTTCTTCTTTAGTTTCCTCTGTGACCCATTGTTTATTCAGAAGTGTGTTGTATAATTTCCATGTGTTTATGAAATTTTTTGAGTTTCTTTTGCTATTGGTCTCCAATTTCATTGCACTATGGTCTGATAATATATGAGGGATAACTTCAGTTTCTTTGCACTTACTTAAACATGTTCTGTGAGTGAGTATGTGGTCTATTTTGGAGAATGACCTGTGTGCAGCTGAAAAGAATGTATATTCTGATTTTGTGGGATGGAACACTCTGTAAACATCTGTTATGTTCATTTGTTCATGAGTTTGATTGAATTCTAGTATTTTGTGGCTTAATTTTTGTCTAATTGGTCTATCTATTTGTGACAGTGGGGTATTGAGGTTCCCCACTTCTATTGTATTAGTGCTTGTTGAATTTTTCATGTCTGTTAGTATTTGTTTTATATAGTTGGGCGTATTGGTGTTTGGTGCATATGTATTTGATTGTCATCTCTTCCTCTTGGATTGTTCTCTTTACAAGGCTGTAGGGTCCTTCTTTGTCTCTATTAATCAGTGTTGGTTTGAAATCCACTTGTCCTGCAGAGTATAGCTACTCCTGCTTTTTTTCGGGTTCCTGTCTCATGGAGTATTGTTTTCCACCCTTTAACTTGCATTCTATGAGTTTCTTCTTGAATTAAGCATATTTCTTGTATGCAGTATATTGTTGGATCTTGCTTCTTGACCCATTCTACCAGTCTATATCTTTTGGCTGGTGAATTGAGATCATTAACATTGATGGTTATAACTGATATGTATTGAGTTATCATTGTCATGACTTTTTCTCTTTGTTGGGTTCTCCCCCTTTACATTTAATTTCTTGTCCTGATGGATTCATTCTGCTGGGCTTTCTGGCATTGTGATCCTTGTTGCCTTTTCCTAGACTATTGTCTAAAATTTTTGGAGTACTAGTTTGGTATTCATGAAGTTCCTAAGGTGCTCTTTGTCATGAAAGTGTCTTCTTTCTCCATCAATTTTGAAAGATACTTTTGCAGTGTACATCAATCTGTGTTGGAGGTCATTTTCATTTCTTTTTCTTTTGAGAAATATCTATTCAGATTACTTGGCCATTTTAAATTGGATTATTCATTTTCCTTTTTAATCCTTTGAATTCTTTATATTCAGGATATTAATCCCCTGTCAAATAAATAGCTGGCAAAAATTTCTCCCATTCTGCAGGCTTCCTCTTCACTGGGTTGTTTGTTTTGTTTGCTGTGAGAATCTTGATTTGATATAATACTGTTTGTCAAGTTTTGGTTTTATTTTCTGTGCTTTTGAAGTCTTATCTAGAAAACGCTTTCTAGTGTTTCCACTATTTTCTTCTCTAGTAATTTCAGAGTTTCAGATCTTACTTCATTGTCTTTTGCCTATTTTGTGTTGATTCCTATACAGGGCGAAAGGCATCAAGTTTCAATCTTCTATATATGGCTATCCAGTATTTACAGAACCATTTGATGAATAAGCTGTCCTTTCTGCAATATGTATTTTTGTAAATATTTCAATAATACATTGGCTGAAGATATGTAGATTTATTTTTTGCTACTTTTTATGAGATAAGGTCTCACTATGTATGTCAGCCTGGCCTTGAACTCACTATGTAGCCCAGCCCAGCCTCAAACTCACAGTGATCCTCCTTCCTCAGCCTCCTAAGTACTGGGATTACAGGTTTGTGCCACTACACTTGGGTAATTGTTTGGTATTCTATTCTGTTTCAAACTATACTGATTTTGTTACTATGGCTCTGTAGTATATCTTAAGTTCAATTATTTGTGATGTTTCCACCTTTGTTGTTTTTGCTTAAGATTACTTTGCTTATTTGGGATCATTTTTTATTCTATATGAATTTTAAAATTATTCTTTCTAGTTTTGTGAAGAATGTGATTGGTATTGTATTCAAGATTGTGTTGAATCTGTGATCACTTTCGGTAGTGTAGACATTTTTAACAATATTAATTTTCCAATCCATCAACATTGGTAGCATTTCAACATTTTAGTATCCTCTTCAACTGTTTTTCTCAAGTTTTAATTTTTTATTGCAGAGTTCTTTCCCATTCTTAATTGGATTTATTCATCAGTATTTTATTTCTGTGGCTATTGTGAATGAGATTACTTTTCTAATTTTTCAGCATATTTATTATTAGTTTATAGAAAAGCTACTCATTTTGATATGTTGCTTTTGTATCCTGCTCTACTTTACTCAATTTGTTTATCAGTGATAATTAGTCTTCTTGTGTTGTCTTTGGGGTTATCTATGTTCAGAACAATACCACCTGCAAACAGTGACAATTCTTCCTTTCTTATTTGCAAACCTTTTATTTGTTTTTCTTGCCATATTTCCTGTCTAAAATTTCTAGCACTATATTGATTAAGGAACATGAGATAGACACCTTAGGTCCTGATTTTAGAGGGAATGCCTTTAGATTTCTCTCCACTCAGAAGATATTTTCCTGCAGATTTGTCCTATATATTCTTTATGGTGTGGAGGTATGATTCTTTCTTTCTTCACTCAGATGTGTGCTGCTGGGATCAAGGATGTGATACTGGGATTAATTCATAGTGTGATGCTAGGACTAAAGTGGCCTCAACCTGGAGGTGAGTGCTATCCACCCTAAGGGTGAGTTGCCTATATAAAATATAAGAGACAGGAAAGGTCACTGCTTGTGGCTTGCTTCCTGCTATCTTTCTGCCTTGATGCCTTCCATCTCCCATGAACTGCTTCTCCTCTGCAGTGGCCCACTGCCATGCCACCCTGCCTTGAAGCCAGCCAACTATGGACTGAAACCTCTACATATTGTGAGCCAAATAAACCTTTCTTCTTTTAACCTTGGGTGTCATGTATTTTGTCTCAGCAACAAGAAAAATAACTAAGATAACATATGAATGATACTTGGTATTCATTTGTATGTGTGTACATATTCATGTTTCCCTTTAATTCAAGATTTTCTAACGGAGTATAATAAAAGGGTTACTGGAGAGCTGTTCTAAATTCCAATGGCCAGGACACACTACTTTCCAAATGAAGCAGAATCTTCTTAAATGGGACCTGGAAACCCAATTTTTCTGTTTTCAGACATTCTGATGCACACCTTTGACTAATAACTGCTGCATCTGAGCAATGTGTTATGTGTATTTTCCAGGTTGATAGAAACTTCCCATCCCCCCCAAAAAAACTGCTTTAATATTCTCAAAACTTGTGGATATAATTTGATGAACAGATTTAGGAATTACTGCTTCTTAAAATATTTATGGCATCCAATTTTTCAGGACAAGATTAGGTTTAAGGCCAAGCCTTTCTTAAATTGTCTTCTTCCATTTTACAAGTTCACTTCCTCAACAACCACATGACATATTTCACACTCACTTCTATTTTCCATCATTGTAGAAACATAAAATATCTATTACTTTCTAGTAAAATTATAAATTTACTTTTATACAGAAAGTGTTTTTATCCCGCCGGCCCAATAATCTTGTGCTTGTACCATGCATAAAATCAAAATAAAACTTTAGGAAGGAGTATCAGTTTTTACCTGCGAATTTCCCCATGTCCAGCAGAGGACAGCACCTTAACAGAGGAAAAGTTTCCACTTAAGCGCTACTGAGCTGTGGCTGGGGAGATATTGTAGACCTTGGACAGAATAGAAGCCATACTAAATCATCAAGTTAGAAGCCAATACTATATATGTTTTTTAATAACATCTAGAAAGGTGAAACAGTACAATCTATGATCTGAAAAAATTAAATTCACAAGCATAACAGAAGTCAGGGGGCACAGTTTTATTTTTCCCAGTTTTTGTAGTTTGCTGTCAAAAGCCAGGCATTTTGAGAAATGTTTGAAGAATGAATGGAACAGATGGATAGATGATTAGAGTTAGGGATTTGACATAAGGAGTTCATTTACTTTAACAACATTCTGACCCCAAACCCCTGCTTTAAAAAGAACTAAGCGCCTTGGCCCTTGAGGTATGTGGTGGCATGTAGAGGCAATGGCAGGAGTACTGCAAAGCTAATTTATGCATCAAAAGCTGGCTAGATGAAGTGTGAGGTTGCTTGCAAACTTGAAAGCCCACAACTTTAAGAAACCTCCGCCCAGGGAAGCTAAGAGATGTGTTCTAAATTCCCAACTGAACACCTCTGTGGATGTGAGGGAACCTAAAAATTTCCAGCTTATTCTGAAGACACCAGACCAAAGCTGTGCTGTTCCCCAAGACATCTGCTGCTATGGCTGCATCTGGGAAGCTCACGGTACACTGTTTAGAGTCCCACAAAG
Source organism: Heterocephalus glaber (assembly GCF_000247695.1). The sequence continues at coordinate 1,229,355 of NW_004624757.1, forward strand.
AGAAAGTCTTATATAAGAAGTTGTTGTACCAGTTTGTGGATAGCTGTAATCTGAGAGTTGAATCTAGACTCTTTAGATAAAAGAGCTTGAACTCAGGCTGGGTCTGGCTTCCAGCTCTTATCAAACTCCAGAAGCTCTTTGAAGGGAAAGAGTTTCTTATCCTCTTGTGATTAAGCAATCCAACTGAAGGGGCAAAGCTATAGGAACCAGGCCTCAGCATCTAGAGTAGGACCTGAAAAGCCCTTCAGAGTGACTTGGAGGCTCACAGGGTGTGGCAGCTTCTGGCCTTCCATGATGTGTCTCTATGCCCTGGTCCTGGCTTCTCTTACTGCTTGCACAGCATGGGGTGAGTCCTTTTGAAATGCAAACCCTTGGGACCACATTTGGAAATCCTTGTCCTGGTGGAGGTGGGAGGTGATGCTGGACAATGATAGATCCACAGCCACAGAGGTGTTCACCCTCTGGACTTGGAGTTGGACTAGCCCAGCCAGATCTTACCCTACAGAGATAGCAGAAATTCAGCTGCACGTGGCAGGCTCAGGAGGACAATAAGCTAATTTCACACATGAGAAACTAAGAGAGTTCAGTTTATTTTTTCCTTGATTGTTAGTCCATCTGTGGCCAGATCTTGGAAGGTGCTTAGCAGAATAATAAAAATAACAACATAAGAGCCAGTGTGAGGGTCTGAATTCCAGCTCAGGATTTCTGAGCTATGTGTCAATAGGTGAAGGACTTAATCTGGTGTGCTTGGATCACCCTATCTCTAAAATAGGAATTACAATCGTATCTACCTCGGTGAACTGTAGGGAGGAAAAAATGGAGTTTTGATTCTAAAGCACTTAGGATTGTCTGGTCTAGAGGAGGTGCATGAAATGGATGGATAAAGGAGTTGATTAAAATGGGGGTTATCAATAGGAGATTTGACATATGGTAAAATTAGACCAAGATTCAATGGCCATGGGGAAGATAGATATCTGTTGCTCACAGTTCCTGAGATCAGAGGTCATACCACTTGGGGGAAGGGGAAAATCCAGGGTGAGTGAGCAGGCAGAGCAAGGAGGGGATTGTGGACATGGTCCTTTTATCAAGGTTTTCTCTGCAAGGAGGAGGGAAGGCAAGTGAAGCAGGTGTAGGATTGGCTAACTTGAATAACTTCGGGGGATTTTCAGCACAGGGACAGTCCTTCTGGTGCCTAGTTGTGCTTGATTGGGGCAAGTAGATGGTGGCTGGAGGTATGAGACCTTAATAAAGAAGGTGATTGGGATGCAGGATCTGAATGCAAGGGACCCAAGGAATGACAGTTCCTCCAGGGTAAGGCCTCAGAAGCATCAAACACAGAAATTAAACAACTCATGAATACAGGTCCATAGCAAGGGACCTCAACACACATTTGTGCTATTTATCAACTGAGAAACTGAGACTCTCCCAAGACCACCCGGAAAATCATGTCCTGGTCTATCTCTGATTCCTGAACCCAGAGTAGTACTCAGGTATCAGTGCCCTGATAGATGTTATCTTCTCCTTGGCCACGTGACAGACCTAAAACTGCCTGTAAGGCAGAGTTCAAACTGGACTCAAATTTGGAGTGGAACATTCCTTCAGTACCCTGGCAATACCACCCATTTCAAACTTCAGGAAGTACACATGGGCTGTTTCCAGTTCCTTAGTTTCCTTGCCTGTAACATGGCTGTTACTGCCCACATAGCAAGGCTTTTGTAAGGGCTGACTTAAAGGATTTGGAATACATGTCTGGCATACAGTAACTGCTTGGTATATACACATTCAATGTAACCTAAGTGGTGATTGCTGTTGGTACCATTCTTGTTTAAGCTTCCCATTACCTTTCACATTTTCACCCTGGGAAATCTGGGTTCTACCCACCTCATTTTGCTGGAAAATTATTACTGAGCTAATGCAGACCATGACTAGAGATTTCTCTTCTGACTTTACTCTCCTTCACCTCTTTGGAGGACTCTGCACTCCCACCAGCCCCTCCTCCTCCTCTCCCTGGGCTGTCATGGTGCTGTGCCCTTCTCCTGCCACCTGTTTTGTGGATGTGCTCATTCTCAGCTGCAGCTGTCTCTGTGCTTTATTCTCAGTTCATTTGGTTCTCTCACATGGATCTGTGGTGAGGTCATACACACTCATGCTCTGTACCCTCACCTTCAGTGGATGCCTCTGTCTCCTTCTGGTTTTGTGGGACCTCCTCCTGTGGCACCTTCTTGCCAGGATTTTCACTGACTCCCCAACTGAACCTGTCTAGCGTGGTTCTTCTTGCAGGATGCAACCCCTTTCTTCCCAGAATTAGATAAATTATGTGTGAGGTTCCATCTCCTTACAAGCTCAGCCCTCCTGAGAATGGGAGCTACCTTTTGTTCAGTCTTTCCTCCAGCATGTAGTTCAGCATGAGCATCTCAAAAGACACATGCTTCCAGAAGCTGCTAAGTAGGAAACTCAAGGCCTTGTTCACTCTTGACAGCACCTCTCCTTTTTGCATTCACTTTATGGTGAATGCTTTTATACCTCTAATTCTAGTTTGCTCTTCCAACCAGGCCTCCGAAGGATAGGTTTCCCCATCCTCCATAAGAAACTATTTCCCAATCTTTATTTTACGTAAGAAACCTCCTGTTTTGCACAAGAAGCCTAGATGATGTAGGTGGTTTGTTCGAGATTACATGCCTAGGAAGTGGCAAGACCCACCTGGAATCTAGGTCTAAGCTTTCCCCTATGATGTATCTTACTTCCTCTCCATGTCCAGCAACCCATCCATCTTCACCCCCAGTGGTAGACACCATGCATGGCAGAGTTCTGGGGAAATACATCAGCTTGGAAGGATTTGCACTGCCTGTGGCTGTTTTCCTGGGAGTCCCCTTTGCCAAGCCCCCACTCGGATCCCTGAGGTTTGCTCCTCCACAGCCTGCAGAGCCATGGGATGATGTGAAGAACACCACCTCTTACCCTCCCATGTAAGTTGGTGGGGGTAGCTTTTGCCTCATTCATTGAGCTTGTTGGTCTCAGCATGATGCAGGAGACAAAACAATTCTCTAAGTGGCTCAGACTTTGTTCTGGAATCCTAGAGAGCACTGTAGTCATTTAAAAAGGATTCCAGAATTGTCACATCTGTCTAGAACCCTTTATTCAGCACATATTTGTTGTATAACTATTATGTGCCAAGCATGTTATAGGTTTTCAGAACCCATTAGTGAGCAAAACACAGATCCGTGGCTTCATGGAATTTATATTCTGGGAGGGAGAGATAAACAAAATGCAAGGTAAAAAATGAATTATGTGATATGTTAGAGCATAAGTAGTGATTAGTACTTTGGAAAAAAATAATCGAGCAGATGAGGGACATAAGAAGTAGTGTTCTTATCTCTTCTATCTTGAAACGTGGCTGAAGATGTGTATGTGAGAAAATACATTGACTTTGTAAGTTCTCCACTCGCAGGTGTGTCTAAATACATGTACCTTATCTTGCACAGAATAAAGGTTCCTGCCTCCAGTCAACCTGACAAGCTTACACAAAAAGCCTCAAGTCCCCACTGCCCTTCCAAATCAGGATCCTAGCTTTTGTAGGTTTTTCTTTCCTTTCTTCATCTCTTACACTCTTTCTCTGTGATTAAGTTGTTTTCTTTAGTAATACCTTTTGAGTTAGTGTTAGTGTATTTTTCCATTTTAGTGTATCTATCATAGGTTTTTGCTTTGCGATAACCATAAGGCTTACAAAAAACATCTTATAATACAGACATTACAAATATTTTAAACTGATGGCGCCATAAGTTTGATCAAAAAGAAAACCAAATCTTTACTATCTATTCTTCTCATTTTGAATTTTTGATATCACATAATTTTATCTTGCCTATCATTAACAAATTAATGTAGTTATTATTTCAATAGTGTCTTTTTAAAGGTATCAGTGATTTATGTAACATAACTATAATTTTAACATAATGATAATTGTCTGTATATTTACTTTCACCAGTGAATGTACCCTTTCGATGCTTCCTTATTCCACGTTGCTGTTATTGTCTTTCAATCTGAAGAACGCCCTTTAAACTTTCTTATAGGACACATCAGGAAAAAGTGAATTCCCTCTGTTTCTGCTTGTTTGGGAAAGGTTTGGTAGAGCCCTGTTATGTTATTTGCTTCTTTTCTCTCACTACATTCAGGGTTTTCTCTTTGTCTTTAATCTTTCAGTGTTTGATTCTCTATCTTGCTGTCTGATCTTTGGCCTTGTTTTATTTGGATATTAATGTATTTCTCCAGGTTTGAAACATTCTTTGTTATCAACTCTTCTACCCCTTTGACTTTCTCATCCTCCACCTCAACTCTAATAAGCTGAATATTTTCTTCTTTGATGTTGCCCAAGTGATCTCATAAGTTCATTCATTCTGGTTTGTTTGGGGTTTTTTAGCTTTTAGTTTTTCTTAGTACACCTCTGCAGTACATAATGATTACATTCCTTTTTGGGGTGTTAGTACATATGGATAACACATCTTAATTCTTTTTTCATCCCCCTCTTCTTCCCTCCTCTTCTCTCCCCTCCATCTCTTGATCCCCTTCCCATTTGACAAAGATCTGTCCCTCTCTCTGTTTCCTATTTTCTATCTTTTGTTTTGCTTCTTAATTTATTTATACTTTGGGTTTTCCATATAAGAGGAACAATGTGATATTTAAAGATGTATGTCTGGTTTATCTCACTTAATATTATGGTCTCAAGATGCACCCATTTTCCTACAAATAATTAAAGTTTATCCTTCTTTATGGCACCATAATACCTCATTCTGTGTAAATACCACATTTTCTTTATCCATTCATCTGTTGATGGACATATAATCCACTACTGAAATTTAACTACTTTGAATTTTACTGCTATAAACATGGATAGGCATGTATCCCTGTAATTGGATGTCTTTAACTCCTTTGGGAAGACATCTATAAGGGGACTTGCTGGGTCAAATGGAATTTCCAATTTTAGTTTCTGAGGAATTTCCATACTGATTTCCACATGATCATACTACTTTACATTTTTACCAACAAGGTAGAAGGGACCTTTTTTCCCTGCACCCTCACCAGCATTTGTTATTATTTGATTTCTTGATGATAGCTATTCTTTCTGAGGTAAGATGGAATCTCAGTCTTGTTTTAATTTGCATTTCTGTAATGGCCAGCCATGTTGAACATTTTTTCATGTATTTACTGGCCATTTGTATTTCTTCTGAGAAGTGCCTACTCTATTCATTTTACCTGTCCATTTTTGATTGGGTCTTTTATTTGAGAGGGTCTAATTTTTGAGTTCTTTATATATTCTAGACATTAGTTCTGTGTCTGAGGTGTAGCTGACAAATATTTTTCCATTCTGTAGGTTGTCTCTTCAGTCTGTTTTTTTTCTTTTGCTGTTCAGAAGCTTTTTAATTTGCTGTGTTCCCATTTGTTCATTCGTGGTACTATTTCCTTTGCAACTTGGCTTCTATTCAGAAAGTCCTTGCCTGTGCCTATAGCTTTAAGAATTTTAACTATGTTGTCATCCAGCAGATTAAGTTTTTCTGTTTTAATATTTAATATTGATCCATTTTTATTTTAGTTTAGATATAGGTCTAAATTCAATCTCCATATGGATAGCTAGTTTTCCCAGCACTGTTTATAGAAGAGGTCATCTTTCCAAAGATGTATGTTTTTGACTCCTTATTCCTCCTCTGGCTATGTGTTTACAAATAGCCTGGTTTTCAGCTCACTGCTTTTTTGCTCCACTTGATGAAGTCTGTTTTTGATGCTTCCTAATGCACCTTTCATTTCATTGCACTTTTCATTTGCCTGCTTTCAATTCATTTAAACATTTCAATCTTTCTGTTTAATTTCTCTAATGAATTTATGAATGTTTTGCCTTTATGTTCTTGAAATCTATTGAGCTTCCTTAAAACAAACGAACATTGGCTATTTGGAATCATTTCTCTGATAGATCATCTTTCTCTCTAACTGTTGCTCTCTGGTGCCTAACTCTGTTCATTGAAGTCATATTTCCCTGAATGTTCTTGATGATGGTGTTACAATACCTGCGCACTGAGGGATTATTTATTCCAGTCTTTGGATTCTGCCTTTGTGTGCCTCAATTCATCTTCAGTGGGGCTTCCAGAGATTTTAAGCGGACTGAGTGTTGTGCTCCCTGAGCCTGTGAACTCTTCAACCATAGGGAATGCTCTCAGCCCAGATTTCCAATGACTCTTGAAAGGATTCCAAGGTTACTGGGACTCTCTGGTGCAAATAGACTGGAGAAGACACAAGGAAGGGACCTAAGCTGTATTGCAAGGTGCCCAGGGACCAAAGCTGAAGCCTGTCCCAGTGGCTCGAGCGGCACATCCCAACTCTTTCTGTGTAGAGGGACAGCTGCTGGACTGCAGGTACAGCAGCTGGGCCTGAAACTGGGTCACCTCAGGATCTGCTGGGAGGTGGATAATGGTGAGCCCATGTCATTGTGTTACATGGGTGCCTCCCCTCAGCAGTACCAATGCACAAGCCTGATTGATCCTTGACTGTAGCACGAGGGGCTGGAGGTGGGATCGGGCCTTCTTAGAATGTGCTGTTTGATTAGAGTGAGAAGTCAAGGATTTCTCACTCTGCATGGGCTTTGGAGACCCTAGAAAATCCAAGGGTTCCTACCAGGACCCCCAGATATCCTCCTATCCATTCAAGTGTCTTGAGTCTTGTTATAACAACCCTATTGATGGGAATAAACCACTCAGTCAAAGGCTTTGCCTGGGCTCTGGAGAACCTGGCTTAGATCTGTTTGAACTCAGGGATTCTTCTTTCTCTCCTCACCAGGTGCTCCCAGCTCACAGGAACAGGTCCAGTGCTCTCTGAGATATTTACCAACAGACTGGAAAACTTTCCTCTTGAATATTCAGAAGACTGTCTTTACTTGAATATATACTCTCCTGCTGACCTGACAAACAAAAGCCAGCTGCCAGTAAGCAGTGGGAATGAGATTTTTACCTCTGGAACTTTCAGCATCCAGGACGTTCCATTGCAGACTAGAAAGGACAAAGATAGCCCAAGGCAGAGGCATCATGGCTGAGGCCCTGGGCTTTATTTGACCACAGGAAAAATAATTTTCAATACCTCAGTTTCCTTCAGTGAGCTTCTGGAAGAGATTGCTGTACATATAAAAGGCACATTTTAATTGTTCTAGGTTCTTTCAAAATAGTAAAAAGAAAACTAGTATTTCTTTAGTTGCTAGTTTAAAAGTTTAATGCTCAAATTAGCTAAAAAATGTTTTATCCAATAAAGTTGGAGCTTGGAAGTCCTACAGATAAACCAGTAACACAGCATTATATTTTTTAAAACTCAGAGCTTTGCACAAGCTAGATAAGAGCTCTACCATTAACTACCCCATCCACAACACTCTCTTTAAAAAATTAAGCCAAGGATAAGGGAAGGGGAAGTCACATATTAGAATCACCAGGACAAGAGCTTTGATTTTCAGATCTTAAGCCAATGTCTTTGAACATAGACTAGGAAATTAAACCAAGTGTTTGGCCTTTCCCTAGCACAACAAGATGCATCTGTGAAATTTTTCACTGTTCCATAACAGAGGCATAGGAGACAGAAACCTCAGACGCTATTAACTATTAGCCAAACATCTGGGATTTTCTGTGGCTCATTTTCATCCCTAATTGTATGTGACGCAGCTCATAATTCATGAGTCAGTAATTCCAAAATAAATGAAGGGTGAGAGGTGAGGTAGGCTGCTATTTACAGGCCAGAGGGTGGGGAAAGGTCTGCTAGAAAAGAAGGGTACCTGGAGAAGAAGAAGGGGGTGTGTTAGCACCCATTGCATCTCCCAGGAATACCCTGGCATGGAGTGCAGGAGTGAGGGAGGAAGTGTGAAATTGTGGATTAGAGGTTGGTCTCACATATGCTTTGTAAGGCCTAAGGAAGTAGGGAAAAATATTCCCACATTTTTTCCTTCTTCTATTATGTATGTATTCATTGCCCCTGTATACACAGATTTGGGGGTTAGGGTAACATGAAATCATGACCATGCAGAACCCTTCTTTCAAAGATCTCGCCATCTGGGCTTCACAGATACATCTCAACATCTTCAGAGTATTGTTGCCAAGCAGCCCTGGGGTCCAGTTTTCAGTCATAGATGACCTTCACTCAATGCCTACCCTAGATACAAACAGTGATCATAGGTGTAGAAGAAACAGAGGGCCTGAAAGCCCATGCCCTTCTACCTATGAACACAGATTCGAGAACTACAGGGGGATTTGGGTTTAAATCCTGGGTGTGCTTTTGACTGGCTGAGACCCTTGGGAAATTTCTGTACTTCTCTCATTCTGTGTTTCCTCAAATGGGATTAATCATATATGAGGACTCGGTGATGACTGCCAAGCTTTATCTCAGTCCTGGCTAAACACATAGAGCTGGCACTGATGTCACACTAGGTGGTGCATGAACTCTGGGGCCAGACAGCCTGGCTCAAGTCCTGATGGTACTATTTATTAGCTGCAGGAACTTGGACAGTTTAACTGTCTCAATTTTTCTATCATTGGAATAGTTATTAGTACCTACCCTGTGGACGGTTTATTTCTTAACGTACTCAAAACAGTATATGATATGTAATTCATAAGTTCTTTTATTTATCAAGCAATACTATTATAGTATTAATTTTCCATGCTCATTACTTACTTCTAGTAGGAGCTTTTTAAGCACAGCTTAAGAATTGTTGTATCCCTTCTTTTCTTCAAGTTTTCTCACAGACCTTGGCATATAGTAGGCATTCAGACTCAGGTAATGCTAGTCAAATGATGGAAGACTTCCTGGAGAAGGGTAGATGTGAGCCAGGCTTAGGAAGTGGGTAGATTCTGTGCTGCAGAGAAGGCACAGAGAAGGCACATTAGGAAGTGACACCATCAGGGGCATGTGTGGGTCTTGAGAAATCAGTCCTACACAGGGAAGTTGAATTCCACACTAAAGGATATAACTGAGATGAAACTGAAATACCAGGACTGCCTCATAATTGTGTTCATTACTTTGGGTAATGGGCTCCTTAGTCTTCTACAAGAGGTAGGCCACCAAAATAGGCAATAAATTCTATGTCCTTACTGTTCTGTTTTCTATAACCAGTATGGTTGCTTTTTCAGGTGATGGTGTGGATTCATGGAGGTGGTTTATTATCTGGTGGGGCATCAACCTTTAATGGAGTGCCACTTTCTACTCATGAGAACGTGGTGGTTGTGACCATTCAGTACCGCCTGGGAATCTGGGGGTTCTTCAGGTAAGGTACCGGACTCTTTGCACTCCACATTTCTCTTATCCAAGCAAAGGCTTTTGACCCAGTTGTGCTCATGTCAGCACTCAAAGGCACCTTTGCTATGTTCCTTAATAAGGATCTGTGTTTCTGAATATTTGGACCCCACTTATCTTATTATTCACCAGTCAAACTTGTTCTCTTGCTTCAGTGCTTTTGCTCTACATGCAATGCCTCCTTAACTTGTCAAATTCTTCTTCATCCTGCATGGCCCATTTCTCATATTTTCACCCCTAGCACTCATTTCCTTTAACCTGTCTTGCCCTAGCACACTACTGCAGTCCTCTATCATGGCAGTGAGCAGGCAGCTGAACAATTCAGTGAAACATATCTTCTCAGGACAAAGAAAGAAGATGCTTCTTGGAATGAGATCAGTGAATGCTTGTAGGTGAATGAATGGGTGACTGAAGAGGAGACTGTCAGAGCTTCTGAATCCAGTGAACAATGCTTCCCCGAGGAGTGCAGGGGTTCACTCAACTTATTTCCTTTTTGTTATTTGGCACATGCAAGAATCAAGGCAATAGTGTTCTCCAAAGATTGAGTCTGTTGCACCTTTACTGAAGGTTCCCAGCTTCCTTACAAGGGCATTTATAGTTCTGATAGCCCTGGTAGCCTCAGACCAGGGAGCAGAATCCCAAGGCATCATTGGTCAACAAGCTTATGGTGAATGCTCTAGGCTTTTTCTTCAAAACCACTGTCTCCTGGAAGGCCTCTGGGTTTATGATGGGAATAGCTACCTCAAAGATTTCTGAAATGGTTTTAAGCCTTTTTCCAATTGTCCTGATGATTCATATCCCTGTTAATCTCTAGCAAGTAGTCATCTGGGTCTACTCTTACATAATTTTTCTTTGTTCCTTCATATGCAAACTGAAAATTTTCTAAATCTTTCCACTCTACTTCCTTTTGCTCTCCAGTCTTACCATAAATCTCACTAAAAGCAGTCACTGTTATTCACTTCATAGTCTGAATGCTTTGCTGCTTAGAAATTTCTTCCACTAAATAAACTATTCTATCACTCTCAAATTTAGCCTTCCACAAAGCCTAGGTCATGTATGTAGTTCACACAAGTTCTCTGCAATATATAACAAGGGTAGTATTTACTCCAATTAGATCCTCATTTCTATGTGAGACTATTTTTCTAGTCTCCTGTCATTTGAGCCTTCACCAAAATCACCCATAACATTCCACTTACAGCACTTTAGAGGCTTTTTCTAGCCTCTTTCTCCAAGCTTTTCTAATCTTTTTTTCAAAGTCACTTCCACATTTTCAAGTAGAGCTATATCAATGAACCTCCTCTTCAATACCAGTTTTCTGTATTAGTCCATTTTCCTCTACTATAACAAACTATTATCGCTTCTTGGCCTTTTGGCTAAGATCAAGTGTACTATAACAAAGTATCTGAGGCTCTGTATGTCATAAGTAAAAGGATTTAACTTAAAATTTTGAACCTGAAAGTCCAAACAACATGATGCTAGCTGTGGTACAGACCTTTTGGCTGATGGCAGATGCCATCATGGTGGGTACACATGTAAAAATAATAAAAGAAACCAGAAAGTAAAGAGGGGCCAGTCTTGCTCTTTTATAACTATCTTCTTTCAAGAACTAACGAGAGTCCCATGAAGAACTACATTAATTCTTCCTGAAGGCAGCATCCTCCATATCCCAATCACATTCCATCAGTGTCCAGTGTCCATTTCCCAAAATTACCACACTGAGGACCAAGCCTCCTCCATATGAGCCTTTGAGGCAAACCCCATCAAACAATAGCAAGTTCTTAGGCCACCTGAGGCCCTGAAAGCTCTCCATGACAACCCTCCCCACCCCCATTCTCACCCTGTTCTCTTGCAGCACTGGGGACAAACACAGCCGGGGAAACTGGGGACACTTGGACCAGGTAGCTGCTCTGCACTGGGTCCAGGACAACATTGCCAACTTTGGAGGAAACCCAGACTCTGTGACCATCTTTGGAGAGTCAGCAGGAAGTGAAAGCGTCTCTGTTCTTGTAAGTGCTCCTGACACCAGGCCCCTCTCCTGGGCTTCACAAGGCTGCTGTTAGGACATCTTGGAGACCAGCCACTCTAGCCATAGGCATCTTTGCTGACAAGTCCTGAATTCAGGGGTGACTCTACTCATTACACTGCATCAGATGTTGGAGAACCAAGGCCCAAACTTCCCTTGACTCTCAGGAAATAGAAAGCTCAGCTTAAAGTCCTAGAGCTATGAGAATCTCCAGCTGTAGCCTGAACTAGTGGCATTCTTCCTCTCCTACCTTGGATGACTCTCTCCACTTCCTAATCATTTAAACACTAAGGCTCACCTCACTTAGGGGTAGGTGTCCCTCCATTATCAGTTTCCTAAAATAAATTCTGAATAATGAAAATGCTGAATCATAATTTGTGTCTGGAATTTACCAAGCTGTCATTTCCAATATTTTCATTGTCAGGATGTACCACAGATGTCCTGTTCAGTCCCTGACTCTGGGATCTGGCTCCACCCTGTTGAAGTTATGTTGGGGAAACTGGGCCCTAGAATGAGTCCAGGAATCAGGCAAGGACAGATGAGAAATATCATGTCCAGTGAGTTCTAGAGTCTCCATATGATAGGCTAAGGCTGTGTGAAGAACCGTTATAGTGGGAGTGAGTCACTGACCCTCTCCCTGTGAGCATAAACTCTTTTCCTCTGCACTTTCTTGCCAGGTACTATCACCCTTGGCCAAGAACCTCTTCCACCAAGCAATTTCTGAAAGTGGTGTGGCCCTCACTCCATGTCTGTTCAGGAAGAGTACTCGGGCTGGTGCTGAGGTAGGTCTCACCTTGCTCCTGCACATTCTCCTATGTTCTGGAGGAATCCACAGAGGTCTTTCTGGTGGTGTGATTCAATTGACATCATCGAAGAATCACTGAGTTGACAATAGTTGAAGCTGAGGACAAGGAGGAGCCTGGTCTATCCACCCAATTTATAACCAGAATACTGGACCAGAGAGTGGAAATGATCTATCAAGGTCAGCAAGAGCATGGGGCAGGTGGAACTAGAGCTCATGTCATTAGACACCCAGTAAAACACACTATCCAATGACCACATTTCTCAAAGTGCATCAAGGCAGGTTGCTAGGCTGGGCAGCGGGTAGGGGCTTGTGATTATTTCATATCTCTATCTGACATCTGATATGTCTGACATCTACTGGTCTCACTTGATGGATGTGGATCTAGAAGGATTTCTCAGTGAAACCTTGGGGTTTTGGGTTTTTTGGGTTTTTTTTTTTTGTACCAGGGATTGAACTCACGGACTTGTGCTTGTGAGGCAGGCGCGGTGCCACTAAGATAAATCCCCAACTCTCTTAGTGAAACTTTGTAACCAGGGTTTCTTCCTGGAAAATCCACCTATTCATTCACTTAACAAATTGTTCAACATAGACATGTACCTTGCAACCTTTCAAAATATCAATTCCTTTTAATGAGATTGTGCAGTTGCACAAATGGTAAGATTTGAATTGTGACACAGTTAATGAAGGAGAGTTAACAGAACCTGATGTGATAACAGAATCCTATAAAGGCATTTAGCCTAAGTGTAGGAGGGGAGTTATTAGCAAAGGCTTTCTGAAAAAGTGATCGATGAGGCAGAATCAGGAAGGTGAACATCTTAAGTATATGACAGTGAAAGAAGCTGCTGTGGCCAGAGCAGAGAAAGTAGGGGGAACTCAGAATGAGTGGAGGGTGGGAACATTGGCACGGACCGTGCAGCATGGAACTGTGATAAGGATTTTTATTTATCTGGGTAGAAGTGGAAGGCCAAAGCTAAAAGTGATCAATTTGGTTGGCTCTTCCGAGGACTATCCATTGGCGCTCGTGATGTGAAGGGCTTGGGTAGATCTGTGAGAGCTGGTTTTGGTGGAATAGTTAGAGCAGCATCCAGATGTAGCAGGAGGGAAGAAATGGAGGCACCAAGAATTTGTAGAATTTAGAAAAAATTTTATTAATACATGTTTGCAGTACGAATGTTTATATTCATCTGAGAAAATAGTTGTATGTACTTAACATGTCTTGATTCTTTTATTCTTTTTCCCCCTCCCTCTTCCCTCCCTCTTCCCTCCCTCTGTCTCTAGATTCCCTTCCCTTATTATCTTTCTTTTTTTAATTTTTAGGTAGTTTGTTCCATATAATGATTACATTCATTGTGGATAGTTGGTACATGTACATGACACATCTTAATTATTTTACATCCACTTCCCCTGCCTTCTCTCTCTCCATCTCTTGGTCCTCTTCCAATTTGCAAAAGATCTAGCTCCCTGCTTCCTTTTATCTATATTTTATTTGTAGGAAAATGGATGCCCTTTGAAAGTATGATGTTGAGTAAAATAGATCAGACATGCACATTTAAATACCATATGGCTTCTCTCATAAGAGATTTGAAGTATAAATAAAAAACAAAATAAAAGAATTTGTAGAACTTTTGAGATTTTGTTTGGAATTCTTTGATTATTGCAACATATGGCCACATGCCAAGGTTAGTTCAAGAAGGAGGAACTTATTATTCATGGAAACAGAGGTGGCAGGTATGAGGTTGTATTTACTGAACAAACAGAAATTAGAAATTGTACAGTGAAAGAAAGCCAATACTTTTGTTTCACTCTCTCTCCTCCTCCTCCTCCTCCTCCATTCCTCCCTCCCTCCCTTCCTCCCTCTTTTCTCTCTTTCTCCCTCCTTTTCCTCCCCTCCCCAGCATTGATTTTACAATACAACATGTATGAGGCTCTGGGCAGCCCGGGCATACTCACCATGCTCCCATCTTAATGCATGCCTCAATCCATCTAAGACTTCTTCTCTAGCTGAAGTTTGCCTCCAGTACATATGCCCACCACATCTGCCTGTGGGTTTAGAAACTCCTCTTTAGTTTCAGAGTATTAGCTTTATTTTCTGTTTTAGAAAATGAATGGTTTACTTAATAGTTCTTTCTACCAATGGAATTAAAAACTAGAAAATTGAATTTGTGATTCCACTCTTAAAACAATATCAATCTACACTGCTAATCTTCAGATATTCAGTTTTCAGATCATCAAACCATTTTAACAGAGATAAGGTTACAGAAGACACAGCTACTGTGTAACTGGCTTATGCCACATTTAGTAACTGAGGCAACACTTTGAGGAACCCAGAAGCTACACTTCTTGGTCTAGAGTATTTCTGGTTACTACTTCCCACTGTTGCATTCAAAATTTTGCCATGAGATAAAGCCCCTCTGTCAGTACTGATAAAGGGAAGGAACATTGTTCTTGAACTCCTCTGTTGTCTATGATCTCTGCAGCAAGTTGCTATTATTGCGGGATGTGAAACCATCACATCAGCTGCCATGGTTCACTGCCTGCGCCAGAAGACAGAGGAAGAGCTCTTGGAGACGACACTGAAAATGGTGAGCATGTCCAGTTTAGTGCCCCCACCCTGTGTACTTGGTCCTAGACTAGCCATTCAGCTCTCCTGTTGTCCTAAATAAATCACCTGGAACAATTTCTCACCTGTCCTGGGGAGTTTCAACCTCCTGATCCAAACTGGGTATTTTGTATTTCCATTTTTATTGTGAAATACCTCAAATGCCAAAAATATCCAAAAATAATGTAATAAAAATTATATAATCCCCCAACTCTTTCAAAACAATATTTTGCCATTATTTATTCAGATATATTTGTAAGAAATTAAATATTTTATATTCACAGAAGTAACCACAATCTTGAATTTTGGGCTTAAGATACTAAGCACAAAGATTTTCTGAAAAGTGTCAATATATCTAATGGTTGATTAGGAATCTATCTAAATTGTAACCTTACAATAATCCAATTTTCTAAGATTCTACTTCAGTTATGATTATAGAATAAACATCTCTCTACCCATTCACTCATCAATCCATCCATTCACCCATTTTTTAATCCATTTTCTAATTATCCATCTATGCAGCCACTAATCTGACCAATCCATTGATCTACTGCTATAAATCAAATATCAATTCATCTATAGTGAATTATTCCTCTTCCTTCAATTTTGAAATCCATGCATCATCCAGCTATCATATCTATACTCCGTCATCATTCCAACAAAAGCAATAATCCATCCATCATCTATTTTCTAGTTTCCATTCTCTATACATATGTTCATCCAATTCACCAATACTCTATGTATTGAGCCTCTCCATATAGCCATATATTCATGCATCCACCCATGGTAAATGTGTATAAGAAGAGTGTCAAGGGGAGTGAACAGATATAAATTGAGCTAAGTCCCTGCTAACAAGAAATTGTCCAAAGAGAAGCACATCCAAATACTTCATGGGTTAAATGAAGTGGGGACACAGAGAAAGGGCACATTCACTGTAGCCAGGTGGGATGCTCCATAGAACAGATGACACTGAAAGACTGATGAGTAATCATGTCAGTTTGTCCTCACAGGGAAGCTCAGCAGGATAAACATCCTAAGAATACAGCATCAGGGCCCATGGGAACTACTCATTTGTAGGGGAAGGTATAAATGTGAGCCCAGAAGTCACCTGAGTCCCTGATTTCTCTATCTAGATGTTGGAAACTGGAAGATATTCCAGTATTTCCATGGCAGACCAGTAGAATAGAGAGGACTGCCTATATGCCCATGGATTGAGTCCAGTGTGATTTTGGGGCTTGAGTTTTGGTTCATAGTTCATATAAAGTGACAAAGGTTATTAAAGAATTAAAACAAGACTGCCTTCTAATGCCAGGAAAGAGGCAAATATTTCAGCTTCTCTAGTGGCACAAGAAGACCCAGCTAATAAGGAAAGGTAGGCAAAATAGTGGACTTCCTGTCCAGAGTTCCAGTGACCTTGGTGCAGGGTCTCATAGTCTGCCCTTCCATTATTGTCCTTCCCTGGCTTACTCCTCTACACTTTGCTCATGCCCAGTGGAGCTCATATCCTGCCCACTTTTGCTAGGCCCAGCCAGGGAGGCACTAGGTGAGAATACATACCTTTCCTTTGGGGGAGGGGGGCACAGCTCAGAGGATGAGCTTCTCCCAAGGAAACTTTCTTACCCCATCCTCTCCCTTTGTTTTCCAGAAATTTTTTACTCTCAATTTACATGGAGACCCCAGAGAGGTAAGGACCTTTGCTTTTTTTATTACAGGTTTTGAATGTTAATACCTTTAAGCACCTACTCATGAAAATGAAAGAAATCTCCTTTGTGGAATCATAGTCACTCCTTGTGTGTATATTTCTGAGGCAGAGGAGGGGTAGTGACTTTCTGGTTAACACAGCCAAAAGAATCAGAGGCAGGACAGGAATATACTTCCTTGACTTCCAGTCCATTTCTCCTAGTTAGCAGCTCTGTATCCCTTAGACTAACCCATTCCCTTCTCATTTGCATTTTCTGCTCCCTAAATGGCCCTGTAGGACTATGTCTCACTAGAACTTTCTACTCTCTGGAGGCAGTGAGAACTAGGTAAGGGGCTCAGGACACAGATTGAAGAGGACAAATTTGAGAGAACACAGGATTGATAAGCTATACCTGAAAGGAGCATAGAATCTCAGTCCTGTGGACACTATCCTTTTTCCCATCACCCAGAAAACTCCCACAGTCCCCTCCCATCTCCTTCTTCCTCCACTCCCACCTCCCAGTGGGTTTCCTAGGTCTGGTGATATTAACGCTACAGCATTTTAAAATCCTGTCCTCTGCTCCTTCCCTGGGGATCATAGCACTTCTCTTGGAAGCTTTGTGAGGATGAAATGAGATCTATTCATCTATTCTGCAAAGATTTCAGGAGCACATTCTATTATAGCAGAAACTGTAGTAGCTGGGATGTAGCAGGTAAACAGACAAGTTTCTCTGCCTTCCTGAAGCCTTCCATTCCAGTGAAAGGAATGTACAGTAGAAAAACTAGGCAAAAGGTGTGATCTGTTCAGTGACGGTCAGAGTGAAGGTTAAAAAAAAAGGAAATGGGAAATGGAGACAGAGGTGGGCAGTAATGTGAAGATAAATTGTGGGGATAGGGATGGCTTGACATCTGGCTCCAAATGAGACAGAATAAGCTGTCAGGAAAACTGAAGGAGGAGTGTTCCAGGCAGAACAATCAGAAGCTGCAAAGCCCCTAATGCAGTAGGCCAGTGTTTTTGAAGTGGTGACTTGAGAGAGGAAATGAGAGAGGTGAAGATGGGGTGGTCAGTGGGAGGAATCAGGTTGTGATTCAAAATGAGGTGGGCAGATGGTGTTCAAGGGTTGTGAACAGAGTAGTGATGGGACCTTACATTTCACAAGATCTCTGATTGCATTATAGACTACACAGGAGGAAGGGCAAGGCAGATGTAGAGAGACCAGCTGGGAGGCCACTGTGCTGTAGCAGCCAAGGCAAGGTGGATTACACCAGGGTTGGAGCAGTGGGGCTGAGACAAGTGGGTGAGATCAGAAAGTTTTTGAAGGACAGGACTTGCTGAAAGACAGAGTGTGGGATGTGAGAAAAAAAAGAGAAGAGAGAGGCTGTCCTGTGGCCCCATGGGACAGCCACAGTATCCGCTGAGGGAACATCAGCAATCACTGTTTTTCTCACGGTTCCCCTCAGGGATGCTGCCTGACTCAGGCCCTCATCATCTGTCTTCTAGACTTTTATTATTTTCTACTTTAGCTTTCCCTCACTACTCCCACACCTGGTTGTCTAACCAGAATTGCGCTTCTAAATATTTAGAGCATGTCATCTCCCTGTTTAAAAACTTGGCCTTGTTTACAAGACAAAACCCCTCACCTTTACTCAGTTAGACCTCAAAACATAGCAAAGTGTCAGAGATGTGCCAGATATTGTGCTAAACAAATGCTCCATCAAATGGCCATGGCCTTTATCCCTGCCCTGAAGCAGTTTTCCAAACCCAGGCCTCTATGCAGTTCCTGGGATTAGCTTAACTAAGGAGACTGACACCTGCCTCCCTTTGCTTGGGCTTGTCCTACTGTTTGGAAATTCCCACCCTCTTTTCACCTATCAATAGTGTTCATCCTTAATACTATTCAATCAGTCAACTGCAGATGGCAAGCACCTACTCCATGTGTCCTGTTGTGTATATTCTTCCTTTTGCCAGCAACCCCAGAAGCCCTTTCTGATGTATCCAGATCCTGTTCTCTAGTCTCAGCCCAGTTGGATTATGATTTGAGTACTTCATTCTGGATCCAATCCTACTCACTTTACCAAACCTGTCCTTCAGATATCCAGGACTGGCCCATCCTTCACTACTCTTGCAGAGTGGTCACAGGTCCTGCCAACCATAGAATTTCAAATCCTAGAAGCTGTCCCATTCTCTCTGTTCTGGAGAGAATTATGGCCTTGTAGTACGGAGCTGAAATAGGAGAAAGGCCTGGTGCTCATGTGGAATCTAATAGCACTGCCAGTGAATGATAAATGATATTTATTGAGCCATTTCCAGGTACCAGGTGCTGTGCTGAGAGCATTTGCCTGTGGTCAGTCATTTGCTCCCTATGTTTTCATAAATGAGAAAACCCAGGTACACACACATGAAGTTACTTTCCCAAGTTACCAGCTGGTAAGTAGCAGATCCAGAATTCAGATCCAAGTAGTGTAACTCCAGAATACTTGTTGTTCACAACTATACCGTTGTGACTGAATGAGACATACAATTGTACCCAGAACCATCTTTCCAAACGGTCACATGTAAATCAGTTTCCACTTAATCTGTGACCATGTTTTTCATCAAAGATAAAACTGAAAATTAATGTATTTGTCAATATAGTGTTAGCTCACTCCAGATTCTTTTCTTCATGGTGTTCTTCTGTTGTGGCAAAGAAGAACAGCTCAGTGCTCTAGCCAAGTGTTACAGCTCTGAGGCACAGCCAAGTGCTACAGTGTTACAATTTGAAGACTCAACTCAAGAATCCAGTGGTCACTTGAAGAGAAGGAGAAAAAACTTTATTACACTGGTGGGCTCAGAGGAGTTTGTACGTCTAAGTCTGAGTGTTCTACCAGAAATGAGAGTCTCCTTATAAAGGAATCTACAAGGTAGGTGAGCATGCTCACTGAAGCAGAAGGGTGGAGTTACAGGATATTCCTGAAAGGCATAGTGGGTGAGCATGCTCACTGAAGCAAGGGAGCAGAGTTACAGAACATTCCTGAAAAAGGCAGAGCTAATAGAACATTCCTAAGAGGGATGGAACTAACAGAACATTCCTGAGAGGGCAGGAAGTTCAAACAGGTCCAAAATATTTTGATACATTGGGCAGGAGCTGCCCAGCAGCACAAACTGCTACATTTCTGAGACAAAATATTCTGTGGAAGAAAAAAAAATACATGGAGACAAGCCAAGGGCCTGTCTTATTATATAGCAATGCTCTATCACTTCTTAATTGAGGCAACTTGAGGGTGAGGAGCTCAGTTCCTTCACAAAGCAACCCTTTTGTTAGTAGGAGCTCTGCTTATAGATGGATAGATTGATAGGTACATAGTACAGTACATAGTACATATGTACTGTTGATCCATAATGGTCATAGTTTCAGTTCTTGTGAATTCACCTATTTGCAAAAATGTACTTGTGACGGTGGTGTCAAACTCACAGCATTTTGTGGTCGTTGGCAGATATGTGCAGAACAGTGAGAACTTAGTCATGTGATGCATATGCTCCCATCTGAAATCAAATAAAGCAGTACTCTGTCTTGTTTCATTATCCATACTAGGACTGTTCATTTGTGGTATATTTAGTGACATGGGGTGGGATTTTTCGGTCATTTTGGTGTTTTTTGTTAGTCATTTATCTGTTTAAAACAGCTCCTGATCATAGTATTAAAGTGCCATCTAGGGTTCCTAAACACAGGAGTCCATGATGTGCCTTAAAGAGAAAATACAGGTGATACATGAGCTTCCTTCGGGCTTGGGCTATAGGGTTGTTGACTATGAGTTCAGTGTTAATGAGTGAACAACATAGTGCATCCAAAAGAGAAAGAGATTTAACTGTCTGGAGGTGAGTACATTCTGGGAAGTGGTAATATAATATCAATAGTGTGTGATACATCTGTGGAAAAAAGATAAATTTGTGAATTCATAAAATGATGAAGTATTAAAAAGTATAGTGTTTCACACCAGAGAAACTATTCAGTATTTACACATGTGTGTCCTATTTATTTCACTTAAGAGTATGACCTCAACGTGCATCCATTTAGCTCTAAATGTCTCTAGTTTCTCATTCTTTATGGCTAAGTAGTACTCCATTTTTTAGAAAAACCACATCTTCTTTATCCAGTCTCCTGTTGCTGGCCAATTGGGCTGTAAACTAGAAGTGTAAATAAGGTTCAAAATGTATAATTGATAATGTGGAAAAGGAAGAAAAGGTCTAAAGGATTAGGGGAAGTGGGAAAGGTAGGGGAGAGGAAAGAAAGGAAAAGAAAAAATATGAGAAAAGGAAAAAATGGAAATAAAGTCTTTGTAAATAGGAAAGGATGGAGGGGGTGAAGGGAGGGCAGGGGAATGGGGAAAAAAATAAAAACCAAGATACATCATGTAAAGGTATAAGATCCCAATGATGCATATAACTGTATTGTATACCTAAGATGTACCAATAAACTTAATGAAAAAAAAGTATAGTGAACAGCATCATTGGGAGGCTGAAGCTAAAGAAAATGTTAAGCCCTTTCTGACTGGTGTTTTATCACTAATAAATACTAGTTGCAATTAGTTCTTTTTGAGAAATTTGTATTACATAAGTGTCTTTTTTTTTAGTTCTTTTATTGGTACATTTTAGGTATACAAATCATTTACATTTATCATTGGGTGTTTGTAACTGTACATGATGTATCTTGGTTCCTTTTTTTCCTCCCATTACCTGTGCACCTTTCACCCTCTCCACCCTTCCCTATTTACATAGATTTCATTTCCATTTTTTTTTCTTTTCTCATAGCTTTTCCTTTCCCTCTTTTCCTTTCCCCTTCCCCTCCCTTCACTGCTTCATCTTTGGACCTTTTTTCCTATTTCAAATTATCAATTGTTCATTTTAATCACTTTAACCCTTGTTTACACTATCAGTTTCTCACACTAGTGAAACTGTTCAGTATTTACACATGTGTGTCCTATTTATTTCACTTAAGAGTATGGCCTCGATATGCATCCATTTAGGTATAAATGACTCTAGTTTTTCGTTCTTTATGGCTGAGTAGTATTCCATTTTATAAAAAAACCCACATTTTCTTTATCCAGTTTCCAGTTGATGGGCACTTGGGCTGCTTCCAAGCTTTAGCTATTACAAACTGTGCTGCTGTGAATATGGGTGCACATATATCACTGGGGTATGATTCTTTTAATTTGTAAGTGTCTTAAAACAAAAACTTATATATACAACAAATGACAAAAAATATAACCAGAGGCTCATTCTAAATTCCCCTCAGAGCAATGGCTCTGTGTTCACTAGTTCAGTGTTCATGGCAATTTTATAGGGCATTCCTATTGTGAGTGACAAGAATCAACTATAGAAAGATAGGAAGATAGATAGATAGATAGATAGATAGATAGATAGATAGATTTCAAATTGAATCACATATTATGCATGTATATGAGTGTATATGCATATATAGACTGAATGAACTATCTAATCTACCTGTCTGACAGATTAATCTACCTATCTGACATATTTTCCTAATATGAAAATATGAAATCCAAAATCCTCCTAAATCCAAAATGTTTTGAGGGCTGACATAAGGCAACAAGTGCCCTCCACAATGCCCACACAGATACTTTGAAAATATTGTATAAAATTACCTTCATTCTCTGTGTAAGATGTATATGAGAAGTAAATGAGTTTCATGCTTGAACTTGTATCTCATCTCCAGGATGTATATGCCAATATTCCAAACTCTGAAAACAATTCCAAATCAGGAACACTTCTGATCACCAGCATTTTGAATAAGGAGTACTAAACCTGTATTTACTTTGAGTGAAGTTTTCCACCCTTTCATGACCTAACCAGTAACTCTCCTGTCCTCTGAGGTCACAGTGACCTGGCCCTCTTTTTAAGAGGTTGAGCTTCTGTGGTCACTGCTCATGGCCATGCAGTTCTGAGGTACTGGTCTTGCCTTCAGATGGGCAGAGAGGGGGACGTGGTGGTGCCTGGACAAGTGGAGTCACAGAAAACTGCTGCTCTCTTACCTAGAGGTATCCCTTCCTGACCACTGTGATTGATGGAGTGGTGCTGCCAAAAGCACCAGAAGAGATTCTGGCTGGAAAGAACTTCAGCACTGTCCCCTACATCGTGGGAATCAACAAGCAAGAGTTTGGCTGGTATATTCCAACGGTGAGAATCCAGATGTCCTTTAGATTCACCCTCAAACCTCTATCATCATTAGATCTCATGAACTCTTCTTTATCCAACCCTTTTTTGAGTCCAGGGCATATGTCCAATTGGCATGAGTGGACATTTCCTTGGAAACCTGTTTTAGGATGGCTCTGCTGTGCCCTGGATGGTATATCCCTGTGAACCCTCATCCCAAACACTCTGCTGTAAGAAACAGGGAAAGGGGACATTACTGGAACCTCTGCAGTTAAGTCCTAGTCTCCTGTAGGCCACAACAGCACAAGGCAAATTAATTAATATATAAATGGAAATGAGACTTAGAGAAGAAGCTGAGTTTTGGGCCTGATCTATGCTGCTCTGGGCAGCAAAGACAAAGACACTGAGATTTCCACACTTTTATTCGATACACTGGGAATAACAAATGTAATAGATGACTCAGAGGGCAGTGGCGGTGATAACCTTAGAACAATGAATAACTATGCAGATGAAGATTTAGTTTCTCCTTGGGATGTCTTCAGATGATGTAATCCTGTCCTGGAGTATCACAGCATCATTGGACCATTGAGGTTTTAGCTATGACTGGAGGCAAAGATGGAGTTATGTCTCAACATGCCATAGCTGGTCTGTAGACAGGAGAATTAGGCTGAATCATAATTTAATTGTGAAATAATTTTTCCGAAAATTATGTAGAATTCCTCCTGACACTCTGCCTTCTCATTTAAGAACCCTGTTGAGAGGTCTGCAGAAATAGTAATTGTGCAGGTTAAAAATGCAAGGAACCCCAGGAAGGGGAAGGAGCTGGGAGTCCAAGAGAGTCAGGCTGGAATACAATAGCTCCCAATGTTGGGGCAGAGCAGAGCAGCTCAGTGCTATACCCAAGTGTTACAGCTCAGTGTCACAGCTAAGTGCCACAGCTCAAAGGCAAGGCTGAGTGTTACAGCTCAGTATTGCAGCCAAGCTTGGAAACCACATTTATTGAAGACAAGGGCCCGTTAAGACCTGAAAAACAGGACTTTCATTGTGTACTGATTTGGTTGGTTGACTGATTTGGTTCTTCTTGTTAATTCCCAATGGTTCACAAATTCATGACCATATTTTTTAACAGATGATGGGCTTTCCACTCTCTGAAGGCAAGCTGGACCAAAAGACAGCCACATCACTCTTGTGGAAGTCCTATCCTCTTACAGTAAGTGTCTAAGGAGTCATGGAAATTGGTTGAGTCAATGAAATGCAGGCATCCAGCCCCAAATCACAGACCAATTCAATGGTAAAACATCTGAGACCTGGAGTTTTGTTCCCATTCTTCTCTTTCCCACTTTATTGCCCCAGGAGGAATTTTCACAGGGCCCAACAGGTTCATCATTCACACAAACCTTCCTCCTTTGCAGGAGAAGCTGACTTACTCACCAAGTGGGGGTGATCCTTTTCTTGATTCATTTCAGAACATCTCTGAGGAACTGATTCCAGTGGCCACTGAGGAGTATTTAGGAGGCACAGAGGACCCTGTCAAAAAGAAAGACCTGTTTCTCGCCTTGATGGGAGATGTGATGTTTGCTGTTCCATCTGTGATTGTGGCTCGTGGCCACAGAGGTGAGTTCCAGAGGTTGGAGAAGAGAAGGACACTTACTCATCATCTCACCTCTCCACCTGTGAGCATAGTGAGATGTGGAAATTGATAAGAGTCAGACCTTTATGACTGATTCCATATTGCCTGAGGGATGCTTTCTAATTCTGATATCTGCTACAGCCTCTTAAGAAAAGGTTGCAAATCCAAGAAATTACTTAGAAAAGTGACCCCAGAAGATACCAGTGAGGTGATGAAGAAGTGATATAGGAATAAGAGGGTTGCTCATCCATGATGTGCTGCCAAGAACGTGTACCCTGTATACCACTGGAACTGGGAATCACAGAAGACACATCTTGGGAATATCCTGTCTGAGTGGCATGGGGAATGGATATTTACCCATGAATAACCACTGGTCATAGGTTAAAGGCTGTTTCAAGGGATTGTTAAATTTGTAGTGCTTTGACCTGCTGCAAACGTGGGCAGAGTAGTCAGTGATGACCAGAGAAAGCCCTTAGATGCTGGCGTTGGAAGTCAGGCTGGCCTTTCCAGAATCAGGAGATACAGCTGAGGCATCAACAGTGTTTCCCACAGCAGCACTTTCCTTGCAGTTACGATGGTAAAGGGGATGGAGTACAAATATCAAATGAAGAATCTTTGAAGATGTATTAGGGTCTCTAGAGAGACTGAACAAATAGAATGTATCTAGATGGATGGATGAGGGGATTTACTGGGGAATTTAGCTCATGGGATTATGGAGGTTAAAAAGTTCCACCATCAGTTGTCAGCATCCCAGAGAATCTGGAATACTGGTAACACAGCTCAGGCCAAGTCTGGAGTCCTCTGGACACAGAAGTCAAAAATGTAATTCTTATTTGATGCCAAAGGTCCAAGACCCTTGTGGGCTACTGATACAAGTTCTGAAGCCCAAAGGCCAGAGATCCTGGACTTCTAATGTCCAAGAACAGGAGGAGAAGTGTCTTAGCTATAGGAGAAGAAATCACCTGTGCTCAGTCTTTTTCTCCCCCACCCTTAACCCTAGCCAACTCTTTTGGCCACATTGAGGGTGCACCTTTCTCTCTTAGCCTACAGACTCACACGTTACTCTCCCCTGGGAACACCCTTAGAGAAACACCCCCAAATAATGCTTTATCCTTTCCCTTAATTGTCTTTAACCCAGGTAAGCTGACACCTAAAATTAACCTTCAGGGCCGGGGATTTAGCTCAGTGGTTCTGCCGCCTGCCTCGCAAGCACAAGGACATGAGTTCGATCCCCGGTACCAAAAACAAAAAACAAAAAAAAACTAACCCTCAGAGGTTTCCAAGGTCAGAGGTAGCTGCAAGTAGTCTGATAAAACTAATAGAGCTGGCGGAAGCTGGGTGTGAAACACAGCATCAGTGATTGCTTAGGATCAAGAAGTCCAAAAAGGAGGAATAGGAGAAGGAGCATGGAGAGAAGATCTACAGTGTGATCATGTCTGGTTGGCTTCTGTCTGTCTCAGTGTGTAGAGCAATAGGCAAGATGAGGGCCAGAGTGAAATCTATCATGGGACCTTTCCACATTGTCCCAAGGCTGTGTGGGTGGAATGCAAAGTTAGGGATGCCTGAGCCCACCCAGAAGGAAGTATGTGGTGTGAACAAAATGTATGATGAATATTTACATTTTAAAAATTTATTACAGTACATTGCCATTAATCCCCCTCACTTTGAACACACTTATTCCATAATTCCTGCCACTTTCTGAAGCAGTTCCAGAAGTCCTCTTTCTTGGGTGTCTTTGGTTATACTATCAGGGCTACCTTGATGTTCTGAGTTGACTCAAATCTTTCAGGGTTGTTTTGACTTTAAGAAGAGCCAGAAGTCACATGGTGGAAAATCCAGTGAATAAGGTAGATGAGGACACACTGTGATGTTTTTATGAGCCTGCCTTTCCACTGGATGGCATTCAGCAGCAGCATTCACCATATATTTTAAAGTACAATTATAAAGAGACCCATGAAAAAGGACCTCCAGAACTGCTGTAGAAAGTAGCAAGAATGATGGGATAAGTGTGCCCAAAGCAAGGGGGAGTATTTTTTGAGAGGGATTAGTGGCAATGTGTCTTTTACTATAATAATTTTTAAAAATTTAATCATTCACTATATAGTTTGATTACATATCATATCTCCTTCTGGGGTGTCATTTGGGGAGACTTAATATGACACTTTTTGTTGATAGAATCTTTCATTTTTCTAGTCTCAAGCCAAAAAAATGTTTCTCTGGTTGATTGTGCTAAATTGGAAGAGTTTTAAACTTCAGTGCTTTATAGGAGGATAAACCCTACCTACCGTGGATGAAATAGGTGCCCAAGTGCCCCTCAGAACATTGATACACAGGTGCTAGCTACCGCTTCCTTCTCCTGAAGGTCCTGATGAAGCCCTTTTCCCAAGGCTCACTGGGGTACAATCTGTGCTACCATGAATTCAGGTGTGCCTCTTCCTGTATGTCTGATCTAGGTGTTCCTGCCTACATAGCCTGTAGTTCCCCCCACACTGGGTTTATAACTTTCATCTGATATTTTATACATTTGAGTCAGAATCTTTCTGTGAGCACTTCACAGATTTTATCAATTTTCATTTTTGTATTTGTTTCACTCTTCCTGGTTAAAAGAATGTTCCTGATATAAATTAATAAGTTAAAATTGTAGGAAGTTTTAAAAATATGGGAATGCATGAAAAAGACACTAGATATCACTAAAAATTCCTATGCTCAGCAATATCTCCTGTAAATTTTTTCCAGTATATCTTCTAATAACTTTTCTATAACTTTCACATCATTTAAAAATTAATTTTATATGACAATTTTGTTCAGAGATCATTATAAGAATTTCCTCAGTGTCAATAAAATTCCATTGAAAATATCTATTTTTTTCATAGAGTCGGTACTTAAAATTTACTATTCCTTTCCTATTGGATATTTAGGCTGGCTGAATATATTTTGATGCTACAAAGAACATTTTGTTGAGTGTTACATGCATAAATCTTTACCATATCTCTAGAAATTTTACAAACATTAGGCTGTAGAAGTGAAGTTACTGGACTAGACCACAGGAATATTTTTTTAATGTTAAATTCTTTTATTGGTACATTTTAGGTATACAACACAATTACATTTCTCATT
>NW_004624757.1:1261748-1284875 GCF_000247695.1 Heterocephalus glaber
CATCATGTTCCTCAGCTCCTCTCTAGATTTATTAATCTAGATTTATTAATCTAATCTAAATTGTGCACTAGGAGCACAATTTCTCCTGCTATCTGAGAAATTATTTCTGGTTTCATTTTTTCCAGATCCCCTTTTGTTGCCAGCTCAATGGGTCCAGGTGGTTGAGTATCAAAGTGTTCCATCTCATTTCCCTTTGGGGTTGCTGTAGGTGATCTGGAAGTCCAGTTTTGAGGCTTATTTATGTTTTCTCATTTCAACTGGGGGGGCCGGGAGGTACTGTTGGTGCCTGCGTGGATTACCTCTTCTGAGCTCGGAGAGGTGGGACAGGGGCCGGAAGCAGTGGTCGGGATGGTGACCCAAAAGCCCTTTCCTCTGGGCTGGGAGCAACGGGAGGGATGGTGGCCAGGAAGCCCCTTCCTCTGGACCAGGAGCAGTGGGACAGCTGCTCAGAAGCCCCTACCTCTGGGCTGGGAGCAGCAGGACTTAGTACCGTGGTCTGGTGGTCCGGTGTCCTCTGCATCTTTGTAGTGTGGAACCAGGTGGCTGTAGAGGAGTGGTGGTGGGGGGGTCCAGTGGATTGTTGCTGGGGCGTGGGCTGATTCGGTGTGTTCCGCTCGACTCGCAACCTTGGTAGGGCATCCACAGACCTGCCTGTCTGCAGCCCCACAGGAATATTTTTAGAGTTCTTGATACATACTGCAAAATTCCTTTTCAGTGTGTAAGAGCATGGATTTATTTCCTCTCTCATTTGGAATATTAAGATAATGTTTTTAAAAAGCCCTCCTCTACCAAAAACAAAACAAAATCACACTACATTTTGATTTACATAATTTTGTTTACTAGCACTCTTCTTGTCTCTGCTTCTCAAGCTGTTCCTGATTATTACCCAAAATGTGCCCTACTTTTCTTTGAAGACTCATTTCATAACTATACAAATTTTGTGAACCTCATTGTGGGCATCATGCTGCCTAAAATGCATCTTGTCATCCACAAAAGGTCTTTATTCTATGACTGTGGTCCTAGTTCCTTTTCTAAACATGTGAGTGACAAAGGAAAGGTTATCTTCCTTCCAACAAGTTCTCCTTGACCTTGAAGCAGTTGCTTAACAAGTGGATTACAGAGCCATAGAAGGTTGCTTGTTCCAAACACCAGTTCTTACTAAATCACGGATGCAGTGATGGAAGTTCAGAGGGACATTGACCTATTCTACATCTTCATACATAGCATATATTATTGAATCATTTTGCAGATGAATATTAAACAATGTGAAGAAATGGTTATTGTATGCTACAAAGTAACATATACAGTATTGTCCTAATTTCACATACATAAAAGATGTATGTGATAAAATATCAAAAGAGGCTTTCTCTGAGTGGTGAAATTAGAGTGATTTTTGTTGTCATTTAGTTTTTTTTCTTTCTTTTTTTTTTCTATTTTCCAGGTTTCTTACTGTATCCAAAGAGGAAAAGGGTGTTAGATTTCTCTACCAGCCTAATGAAAGGTTGACTTTGACCAACTTTTCTAGGCATTATGATCAATGCAACTTGTTGGGATTCCAGGCTGGGGTCCATGAGTTAGTCCTGAGAGAGCAGGTGTTGGTGGATTCAATAATCCAATCAGAAGGAGAAATGATATCTTCTTGGGGCTTGGGCAGGAGGGTTTTGGGATGATAGACAAAGGCAGGGATGAGAAGAGGGGTTAAAAGAGAGATAGGTTCACCTTTCTCTGACCCTCTTTGCTCTGCTGTTACTGTATTGCCTGAACACTCCTTGAAGCAAGAATGAACCAGGGATATGTGAGGTGGTTGAGAAATATGAAGTTTGAGTTTCGTGGTTTCCTGAGACACAAGAGTCAGATTGTTTTTTCTTTGCCTATGCTTGTATTTAATTATCCTTGCTTTCAGAGGAATAGCTTGGAATTGCTCTACTCTTCTCAGAATGGGTGAGAAAAACACTAGAAATATTTAAAACTAGGCTGAATAGAAGACAACCACACAGTCTATAGTTTTTCTATAAATCAGCACCAGCTTGTTACCAATGCAACACATCTACTATGAACTGGATATATGAAGAATTATGTACAAATGAATCAGGAGGAAAAGAGGTTTATGTGAACTGAGCAGAGCAGTGTCCTTATGAGGTCATTTTAAATGGATTGATCCATGATTTCAACCTTCATTCATGTATTCATTCAACCAATATCCTATTCAAGTCCCATTTTCACCTCAACCCGTTTGTAGCCCTAAACTACTCAGGAGCTTTCCTAAAACTTTGTTTCTCTCCACTGCTGAAACCAGAGATTTCCTACACAGCTAGAGACCTTGACATCATTCAGATTTGTGTCTGCTAATGTTGACTTTGCACGGCCCATGTCTTCTCAGATGCTGGAGCCCCCACCTACATGTATGAATTTCAGTATCGCCCAAGCTTCTCATCAGACTTGAAACCCAAGACGGTGATAGCAGACCATGGGGATGAGGTCTACTCTGTCTTGGGGATCCCATTTTTAAAAGGTAATGTCACCTTTGCTGGATATGAGGAGGCCTGACTTCCAGTCTTGATATGGTGGCCATGAGCAAGTTTATCCTTTTCTCCCTTTCTTAGTTTTCTCAGAAGATCAAGCTACATCGGGTAGTCCCCAGCCTTTCTCCTGCTCTAACACACATGCAGCATGATGTGTATTAAGTGCTGCAAGCCATAGTCATTCTCAGAATCCTGACATGTGACATCAACAGCATGGGCAGTGGGTCACTGTAGGGTCCTGCTCTAGGAAAAAAAGAATGGCACTGCTTGATTTCTGACTCACCAGCACCTATCAGAATGTCACTGAGTGGAACCATAGAACTGTTGCCAACTTTGAGTAAGGTCTAGTATGTGTCTACACATATCTCTCTGCCTGTCCATATCTATATATTTAAAACTTGTATATTTTAAAATTTGGTCTATTTTTAAAACTTCTTAAACTGTCTTGATAGTGACAAAGGAAAAAAATCTAGAACAAATGGAAAGCCAAACCATGATCTTGATTAGGAAAATTAATTTTTCATTAATTACTTAAGGTAATTCTAAAATTATTATGGTACACAATTAAATAAGAACTAGGTAAATTCTTAAAGAGTATGAAGGAAGATTAGTCTTATGGGACATGAAGATATATTTGAAAACTAAAATAATTAAAATGTGAAATTATATGGGACATATGTAGCATATGCATAGACAGGACAATGGAACAAAATTTAAAAATCCAGAAATAGACAAATTTGTACATAGAAATATATACTTAATGATAAAAGTAGCATTTAAATCTGTGGGGAAAAACATATTCTCTAATAAATAGTGTAAAAAATTAAATCTATTTAAAAATATAATACTTAAAGAAGACCTTTCACCAGTGTCTTCAATACTTTCATTGCCTCCAGTTGCATGTTGTGTGACCCACCTCATAGCTGGATCCATCCATGCCTCTGGGCATCTCCCACTGGGTAACTCCTTAGGACCTTTGCAGTTCTGATATTTTTTAGACTAGAAAATGTGTTGTGTCTGGGACATTAAGGAGAGACACAGAGGAACCAGAGATCCCTCAAGGTGAAGGAGTGAAGGAAACTCTGGGTTGTGGCATTATGACACTAAAGAGTAGAGGGAACCAGGTATGAACAACAAAGGTAGCCAACTCATGGATAAATTGCATGGTCATATCCTGGAACAGCCGTTCTCAAATGGGGAGTGCACACAATTAACTAAGTTCTTCTTAAAGTGCATATTTTGACTCAGTAGGTTTGGAATAAGGGCCATGACATTGAATTTCTAACAAGCTTTCAAGTCATGCTGCTGCTGCTTTAAATCTATGAACTACATTTTTCACAGCGAAAAGTTTTTCTTTCTTCCCCCAGAGCATGCCTCAGAAGAGGAAATCAACCTCAGCAAGATGATGATGAAATTCTGGACCAACTTTGCTCGAAATGGGTGAGGCTGATGGCAAAGGTGTAACAGGTTTGGTGGGGGAGGTGGGGTGTGGTGTGTCATACTTATTGGGAAAGGTGCCTTCTGAACACTGAGTGATCAAACCTATGATCCTGTGACCTTAGTGTTCTGAGAAACAGTTCTCTACAAACCCACAGGCTGTCCTAGGAAATATAGAGATCACCACCTCTGAAGGCATAGGGGCCTCTGGGAAAATAAGCAAGGGATCCCTGAAAAATCTCAGAAAAATATGGGAAACATAGAGCAGCATTTGGAAATTTTTATTTGATTTTGTTCCCAGGAACCCCAATGGGGAGGGGCTGCCCCACTGGCCAAGGTATGATCAAAAGGAAGGATACTTGCAAATTGGTGCCAGTACCCAGGCTGCCCAGAGGCTGAAAGAGAAGGAAGCAACTTTCTGGACTGAACTCAGGGCCAAGGAGACAGTGGAGAAGCCGCCCCAGAGAGAGCACATGGAGGAGTGAGTGAAAGGATCAGCCAGCCTCGGGATCCTGGAGCAGCTAACCAAGAGGTATTCTACAGAAGGTGTTTATGGGCAGAAGATACATCTTGTAGAGGGTGGAGAATTGTTTGTTGGGCATGGGTAGAAGCCAAGGAGAAAGCATGTTTGTCCTTTTATCTTTAATTTGTGAAATAAATGTTCTTTTGGAGATCAAACTACTGTCTGTGTCTTAGGCTGGGGATGAATCCATCCTCTTCAGAGAGAACATGTAGAGAGAGGATCCATCTATAGGAAGGCTTTGTGTCTGTAGGGATGGCTTGGCCTGTAGGCAGAGTCTGTCAGGCTAGGCACTTGGAGGTACTAAAAGAATTCTGGATCTGCTTCATTTCTCTGCCTCCCCTCCAAATTGCCAATGAGAGACTTTGTCATAGGCAGGGAGGAGTGTCCTTCTCCTCTACTGGGGGTGTGTATGGAGTCTGATATGGCACATGCCAAGTGTACCTAGAAAAGGAAAAAGGAGAGATTCCATAGTGAGTCTGTAGGACTGTTGCATGATCTTTTTGACCCTTCCACAGGTCTGCAATCCCTTCTTCAATGTACACAGTAGTCTCTCAGGCCCCTTTATGTGTCTGTGCCTTCCAAAAACTTGCCCTGGTTCCTTTCAGCTCTAGGCAATGACCATACAGGAGTAAGTCCTTCCCTAAAGTATCAGACTCTTACAGAGTCTTTTGTACTCAGCTGGGATGTGGAAAGTCCCAAAGAGTCTCACTTTCACCCCAACAGCAAGGGACAACTGGATTATCCTCAAAGTCATAATCCTTGCATCAAAGAGCAGAAGTTACAAGGCAGATGATTAGCCTGAAATCAAGGGGAAGACAGGTACTTTGAGGACAGCTGGAATGTAAGCCTCAGCTTACTTTCTCTCTAGAGATGGAAGATGGGGTCATTATACACATGATATTCAGCAAAATTAATGAAGGGCTAAAGATCAAATGTCTCTAGGATGTGAGTATTTGAGTAGAAAAAATACTCAGTTTCCTCTTCTATCCACTCATGACACTGATTAGTTCTGACATTGTGTCAGGGTTTGTTTTTCCTCATACATCAACTAGTTCTGTGACAGATACAAGCTGACTGTCTTCTATCTTTGTTGAGTTCTGCCTGAGGATAATCCCACACGTTGAGGCATCAGTCAAACAAGACTGTGCCCCTCTTGGATGCCAATCATACCTGTGCTTCTTATGGACTGGCTATAAATTGAATTCTCACAACCCCTTTCTTGAGTTTGAGTTCTTTGTTCAAGTGGCACACTGAATTCAGGGAAACACATTTAAAGGTTTAATACCAAGAGTATAGATGAAAGTGATGCATGGGGTGAGGTATGGAAGAAGAGACATAGAGCTTTCATGGCCTCGCAGGAGCTCCACCCTTCAGGAGCCACCACATATCCAGCTATCTTAGAAGCTCCCCAACCCCTCTCCTTTAAGGTATTTGTAGAGACTTTCTTATGTAGGCATGATTTGTTAAATCATTGACCATCTGCAATCAACTTAAACCTCGTCTCCTTTCCATTCTCAGGAGGGCTGGGGATGGGACTCTAAGTCCCAGACCGCCTTTTTTTTCCCAGTGACCATTCCCCATCCCAAAGCTACCTAGCAGATGCCAGCCATAACCCAAAAGAATAGCACATAAAAATATTCGTCATTTCAGATTCTACAGTATTGGGGAGTTGTACACCAGGAAAAGGGAATAAAGAACAGAATCACAATATTACAGAACCACAGACCCATGGGAGTGTTTACACCATTTACTGACCCTTCTCCATGGACCTTTATCAGCTGTTCATGGCAAAAATTGGAAGCAGACAGTAAAACTGGAGTGTTTTACTCCAGTGTTTTAAAACTCTAAGTGCAGACATGGAGCCCAGATCAGATCCTTCTCTTTAAAGAACAAATCCTACAATAATTAGGGAAGATCAGCAAAACTTATCTCTCTCAGGGCCTCTCTCTTCATAGACCTACTGAGGCTAAGGAAAATGAAAATTTTAAAAAATTTATACTACCTAGTGTGGGACAGAAAACTATTTTGGGTTCAAATTATTGGAGACTTTTTACTGCTAGGCAAGGCAGGATCACTGAGAAAGTCCATTTTCAGACTGAAGAAAACAGGTCCTCCTGAAGTGGAGACAAGACCAGGGCAACAGAAACTACTCCTGTGTGCCACCTTCAACTCTACCAAGTGCCAAGTACATGACATCTGCTAGGGAAAAGGACAGTGTGGACACAGGCCATTCCTGAAGGGCAGGTGTGCAGGACAGGCCTAAAGCTGAGGGTAGAACAAGGCAAGAGAAACCCCTCCAGAAACTAGCACTAGTACAAGTTTGCTAGAATAGGCAAAGCCCAAGGTGATGTCACTAGGAAGCCAGGTCCTAACACCATGTGGAACCTGTGTAGCTCTATTGGTTCTTGTATCTCTAAAAAAAGAATTCAGACAAGACACGTAGGAAGTCATACAGAGTACAAGCAGAGTTTATTGCAAAGTGATAGATTTTTTTATTGACAAATAAATAGAAACAATATACCTTCATGCTTGAATGTGGGCAAGCACCAAGACAGCCGTTGGATCTAATTAAGGCTCAGGCAATGTTTATGTGATTAAATGTGATTTCCAGGAATATAATTTGCTTCCTCTCAGGTTACTGTTCTGTTACAAAGAAAATGGGCTCAGGACCAGGGATTTAGCTCAGTGGTTTTGCCCCCTGCTGCACAAATGTAAGGACCCGAGTTTGATCTCTGGTACCAAAAAGAAACAAAGAAAAAGAAAATGGGCTCGTTTGGGGCGACTTCATAGAAGAGAAACTTCCTGTTTACCCTCTAGGTGGAATGTTTCCATTGATATGTTTTGAGACCTTGAGTCTTTTTTCAAACCCTCCCCCATGGTCTGGACATTCTACTGGCCCTGGAGCTTATCCACATGCTTAGAGGAAGCTATATTCATCTGGATTATAGCTTGAAATCATAAGTTATTCAGTTTTTACCTATGGCTAATGATTAAGGAAATGAAGGAAAAAGAAAAAAGAAATCATATCTTCTTTGCTTTTCATGTCTCACTTGCTGTTCACATAGCCACCAGTTGCCTGTCTCCAGCACTGCTAA
Organism: Heterocephalus glaber; assembly: GCF_000247695.1. Next base: position 1,269,326 of record NW_004624757.1, read on the forward strand.
ATTCTGACTCCCTATCTAACAGTAACCTGAAAAGAATTTGAAGCAAGTGATTCACTTAAAATAACTGTTATGGCTTGCATTTAGATGTCCCCTCAAAACTTCATGTGCTTATAGGTGAGGCTTTTTTTTTAGTGACATAATTATTCAACATATGGCCCTAACCGACAAAAGTTATATGCAAACATGCTAATGAAATACAATCCCAAAATTATTTTTAAAGTGTATTTTTTTTGTTACTTAAATTCTTTTATTGGTACATTTTAGGTACACAACACATTTACATTTCACATTGGGAACTTGTACCTTTACATGATGCATCTTGGTTCTTATTTTTTCCCCATTCCTAGCCCTCCCTTCACACCCTCCACCCTTCCCTATTTACAAAGACTTTATTTCCATTTTTTCCATTTCTCAGCATTTTTCCTTTCCCTTCTTTCCTTTCCCCTGCCCCTCCCACTACCCCTACCCCTTTAGACCTTTTCTTCCTATTTTGCATTATCGATTATTCATTCTAATCATTGGTACATTTTAGCTATACAACATAATGACATTCATCGTTGGAAATTTGCACCTTTACATAATCTCTCTTGGTTCTTATCTTTCCCCCTTCCCCTGCCCTCCCTTCAACCCATCCTCCCTATTTACAAAGATTTTGTTTCCATTTTTCCATTTTCTCATATTAATTCCATTCCCTTCTTTCCTTTTCCCTACCCCTCCCACTTCCCCTTCCCCTTTGCCCCTTTTCTTCTTATTTCACATTATCTATTATACATTTAAATGAGGACTAAAGCTTATGGTGAGGCTTTTTTAGAAGTAGTTGGATCTGGGTATGTGAATGTGGATTAAGGGGGTGTGAATATAGATTAAGGGTATAATAACTAAATCAGTTCACTGATTGTTTTAGCATAGTTCTGGGTGCGGATAATGGGAAGACCCAGCCTGGGTGTGGGTGGCACCAACAAAATGCCTTGTAGTTGGTGGAATAAAAGGGAGAGGGAGGTTCCATGCTGCTTCTTTGCTGCTTCACTTCCTCCTGCCTGTTCTGTTTCTCCTCTGCCATGCCCCTCTGCCAAGCTGCACTGCCTTGGAGCCAGCGACTAGGGACTGAAACCTCTACAAACTGTGAGCCAAAATAAATCTTTCCTCCTTTAACTTGTGGATGTTGGGTATTGTGTCTTAGTGACATGGAAAAGTAACTAAGACAGTAAGCAAGGTAACAGCACACACACACACACACATACAGACACACACACACAAACACACACACACACACAGTCTAACAAAAGATGAGACATGCCTATTTCTAGTCATCAATCCTGCTTACTTCCCTTTTTACTATCCTAAACATGATATAAAGCATTGAATCTAACATTTCAAACACACAGGAAGCAATAAAACACCCAGTAACAAAAGATAAATCAATCAACCCCAGCTTCAAAGATAACATAGATGTTAGAACTAACACATTGGAAATTGAAAGTAAGTATATAGAGTCTTTACACAAACAAATTAGCAATTTAAACAGAGTAATACAAGCTTTAAAAGTAAATGGAAATGTTAGGAATTTAAAAAACAGAGGACAACTGAATCCAATGGGTTGTACATTTGGTAAGTCTGAGGAAAGAATGAGTGATAGGTCCACAAAAAATCACCCAGTTTAAATAAAAGAGCTAAACAGTGGAAGGGAAAAAATAGGACAGAGGATCTAGGTGCTATGGGATAATACCTTGGTTCAACACATTACAACTAAAATTGTGGAACAAGAAGAGAAAAAGAATAGGCAGGAAAACAATATTTTAAAAGATAATGATGGAAAATTTTCCAAAACTAATGAAAGACATTAAAATATAGATCCAAGAAGCTCAGAGACTCCCAAGCAGAATTGAACAGCAAGAAGAACATACACATCTAGACACATAATAAGAAAATATTAAAGGTAGCGAGAGGAAAACAGCATTACATACATAGAAGCAAAGAAAAGCATTATTCCATATTTCTCCTTGGAAATTACACAAACCAGAAAATCTTGGAGCACTATACATGGTCTCACAGTGCCAGAACAAAATACTTTCACTCAGAATTCTAAATCCAGCAAAGATAAAGAATAAAAACTGCAGATAAACAACTGAGAGATTTCTTATTAGCATTTCTATGCTGTAAAAATATTAAAGGAATTTCTTTATGCAGAATGGATATAACAAAAAACAAAAACTTAGTGTATAATAAAGAGGTAAAGAGCTACAGAAAATTTTATATTCTTATTAATTTTCTTGGTACAGTTCAGATATACTTAATGATCACTTTCAGCACGGGGAATTTGTACCTGTACATGGTATATCATGATGCCTCTTTTTTTCCCAATCCTCTCCCTTCCTTTCCAACACTCTTTGCCTCCTTATTTACAAAAGCTTTGTTTCCATTTTTTCCTTCTTTTCTCTACTTTCTTTTCCCTTCCTGCTATCCCCTCCCTCAGTTCTGCCTTCCTTTTGAACAATTTCTTCCTATTTCACATTATTATACATTTTGGTCCTTATTTACACTTTCAGTGTCTTACACCAGAGAGACAGTGCAATATTTACACATGTGAGTCTGATTTATTTCACTGGAGAGTATGGTCTCAAGGTGCATCCATTTAGATATAAATGTCTCAAGTTTATCCTTCTTATGCCTGAGTAGTGGTCCATTGTATAAAAAGACAAATTTTTAAAATCTATTTGTTGGTTGATGGGTATTTGGATTATTTCCAAGATTTAGCTACTACAAACTGTGTTGCTATAAACATGAGTGTGCATATATCGTCTTAGTATGATACTTCTAATTCTTTCAGGAAGATACCCAGAAGGGGAATAGCTAGGTCAAATGGGAACACTAATCCTAGTTTTTGAGGAATGTCCACACTAATTCCCACAGTGGTTGCACCAGTCTGAATTCCCATCAGCAGTGGGGCAGTGTTCGTCTTTCCCCACAGCCCCACTGGCATTTGTTGTTGGTTGATTTCTTGATATTAGCCATTCTTTCTGGAATTAGATGGAATCTCAGCATTGTTTTACTTTGCATCTCTTGAATGACCAGTGATGTTGAATTTTTTTCCATATATTTATTTCTCATTCATACTTCTTCATCTGAGTAGTGTCTATTCATTCGAGATGCCCATTTTTGGACTGGGTCTCTAAATTTGAGGGGTCTGATTTTTTTCAATTCTATATATGTTCTAGATATTATATCTTTGTCTGAGGAACAACTGGCTACAATTTTTCTCACTCTATGGATTGTCTCTTCACTCTGTTGGTGATTTCTTTTGCTGTGCAAAAATTTTTTAATAGGATTACATCCCAGTTATTGATTCTTTATATTATTTCCCATGTGATCTAGGTTTTTCTCATGAAGTTTTTGCATACCCCTAAGTCCTTGAGTTCTACCTACTCTCTCTTCCAGCAGATTTAGTGTTTCTGTTTTAATATTTGTTGATGAAATTGAAAATGTAATTCAAAGCTTACCAACGAAGAAAAGCCCAAGTCCTGGTGGTTTCACTGCTCAATATTACAAGAAATGTAGAGAAGATCTACTTCTAGTTCTCCTCAACCTCTTTAATGAAATAGAAAGAGAAACCATACTCCCAAAATCATTTCTGGAAGTAAGCACTACCTTGATACCAACACCAGAGAAGGACACAACCAGAAAAGAAAACCAGAGGCCAATCTCCCTAAGAACATAGACACAAAAAATTCTCAATAAGACTGGCAAACAGAATGCAGCAAATCATCAAGAGAATTATACACCATGATCAAGTAGGATTCAGCCTAGGGATGCAAGAATGGCTCAACATACCCAAATCAATAAATGTAATACACTATGTCAAGAGAGCTAAGGACAAGAACCACATAATCATTTCAATAGATGCAGAAAAAGCACTTGACAAAGTCCAACACTCATTCATGATAAAGACCTTATAGCAAACTGGAATAGAAGGTCTTTACCTCAGTTTGATAAAACACATCTAGACAAAACAATAGCCAATATCATACTGAGTGGTCAAAAACTGAAAGCTTTCACTCTAAAATCAGGAATAAGACAAGGATAACCACTATCACCACTCTTATTCAATATAGTTCTGGAAACATTAGCCAGAGCAATTAAGCAAGAGGAAGAAATAAAAGGAATAAAGATAGGAAAGGAAGAAGTTAAGTTATCATTATTTGCAGATGACATGATTGTCTACATAGAAGACCTCAAAAACTCCACCACCAAAAGAATTCTAGATTTAACAACTAAATTCAGTAGCAATACTGGATACAAAGTCAACACTTAAAAAGCAATAGCATTCCTGTACACAGATAACAAACTCCCTGAAAAAGAAATTAGGAAAACAACACCTTTATCAATAGCATCAAAAAAATGAAATACTTATGAATCATTCTATCAAAGGAAGTAAATGATCTTTACTTTGAAAATTACATTACTTTGAAAAAGGAGATCGAAGAGGATATCAGGAAATGGAAAGATATCCTTTGCTCTTGCATAGTAAAAACCAACATAGTGAAAATGGCCATACTCCCAAAATTATTATACAGATTTAATGCAATCCTAATCAAAATACCATTTGCATACCTCACAGAATTAGAGAAAACATTTCTAAAATTCATTTGGAATCAAAAGAGACATGGAATAGCAAAATCAATTCTGGGCAACAAAGGCAAGGCAGGGAGCATCACAATCCCTGACTTGAAATTATACTAGAGAGCTACTGTGATAAAAACAGCATGGTACTGAAATTTAAAAAAAAAAACCAAAAAAAACAGACCTGAGGATCAGTGGACCAGACTAGAAGAGGAAGAAACAACACCAAACACACTCAGCCACCTTATCCTTGACAAAGGGACCAAACATGTTCACTGGAGGAAAGATAGCATCTTCAACAAGTGGTGCTGGAAAAACTGGCTTTCTACTCCCAAAGACTAAAACTAGACCCATGCCTCTCACCGTGCAGTAAACTAAAATCAAAATGTATCAATGATCTAAATATTAAAACAGAAAAGTTTAAAATAAAGGTAAATGCTACCTTATTATTTTAAGTTGCTACCTAAAACAAAATACTACCAAGAACTGTGGGTTTAATGGATGTATAAGAACAAAATACACAATAGAAACAGCACAAAATATATTAGACAGGAATTTAAGATAACCATTGTAAGGTTTATACATGTCATGTGGTTGGATTATATGTAATGTGATTAGCAAGGATGTGTACTGTGTACCCAAAACAACCACTGAAAATAACTTTAAAGAGGTACAAGTAAAAGCCCAATTGTGAAGAAAAAATGAATCATAAAAAATCCTCGGTCTAAAAACAAGCAATTAAACAGGAAAAGGAAACAGAACACATGAATAATTAGAAAAATGATGCAAAGATGGCCGGTTTTAATCCAACCATATCAATAATTATATGAAATAAAAGTGACTTAAACCCATCAATTACAAGAGATTATCAGTTGGATTTAGAAAACAGAACCAACTGTGTTCTCCGTAATGAAAGCCTGACTCCACTTTATAATATTTGGTTGCTGAAAGCTTTTAAGCCTCACTCTCCACTGTCCCCTCTTTGTCTCTTATCTGGAGAAGCTGATAAGAAAGTCTAAGGATTTCTTCCTTTGGTGCCAGTAGACAAGCCAAATCTCATATATCTTTCTGACCATGACCCTTACTCCAATCACACACAAATTCCCCTGAGCCAGTGTTTTTCCTTCCTGTCTCAATGTTAGATATGCTGGCAAGGCCTGCCTTGCCCCCCCCCCCCCAGAGATCTCAATAAGGCTGTAACAAAACAGCTTTCATTTTCTTGTGATCAGGGGGTGGCATCAACCGTTTGACTTACAAAGCAAGCTTTAGGTAGAAATACACAGCAAAAATAAGGGTATAAGAAAGTTAAAAGTAAAAGGAAAGAAAAAGACATACCACACAGACACTCAGAAGGAAAGTTGGGTGGCTATGTTAGTATTAGGTGGATGAATATTGCAAAGAAGAAAGAGGGACATCGGACAATAAAAAGGGGTCAGTTCTCCAAGATGTCATGACAACCTTCAATGTATATGCATGTAATAATGGAATCACAGAAGCCTAGCATGATGTCTCATGTTTGGTACCCCCAAGAGCAGGCTGTGAGACAAGGATTTGAATGCAATTATTTTTGGGGGGTGTCCAGAAAGTAGTGGGAAAGGAGTAGAAAAGAGAGACAAAGATAGAATTAGGTAATACAGTTGTGCTATAAACAAGTTTCCTAGTGGGCAACTGGGTTTGGTCCTGAGGATCAACAGGAGATGATAGAAAATAAACTCCAGACTCATGTGAGCAAGGAAGGGAGGATATGTATACACCAACTCTGTCATCACTTAAAGGCTGCCCCTGAGCACTGTGATCTGTCCCATGGGTTACCCCCTGGCAGAGTGCCACAGGTAAGAGGGAAGCCACCCAGGTGTGGAAGAACAGTGAACATAAAGTTGGGCAGGACATGAAAAGAGTTTACTACCATTTCAAGAATGGAAAAGCACCAGGAAGGACACTAACTACCTTTACATATGCAGAGTGAGGCTTAGAGAGAAGAAAGAACTTGCTCAAAATCCCCTCGAAGTTAATAACAGAACCACTGGAGCCAAACGGAGGACCCCTTGTCCCTGTCCCTACACAAGATTGCCTGAACTACACTGGCTGGACACCCCAGACTGACCCCACTTCACATGGGTGTGAGATACCCTCCCTCTTGACCACACTGCTGCCTGTCCCTCTGCATCTGTCCACAGCTGCTCCCCTCCCTGCACAGCTCCAAGATGTGACACAGACTTGAAAACACCCCCACCACCACCATTCAGAGAGGCGTGACCGGCCTGAAGACCCATCCACGGAGCATTCTCTTAAAAACTTATGACCAGCTAAGTCTTGGGAATGTAATTGTGTAAGTTTGGAACTCATCTAAAGTAAGACATGACTGAAAACAGAGTGCAATCCGAAAAAGAAAGATGGAAAAAAAAACTTGGAAAAGATAGTAGATGTGAAAATGCAGGAAGGAATTAAGAAGCAAAAACCTGAAGGTGAGTCATTGGATGAGGAGTCCCCACCTGGCTGCCCATTAATATCACCTGAGACTGTTTAGGACAATGATGTTAGGACGCATCATTGCTTATGTTCCAGCCCGATTCTGATTCCTGTGGCCCAGAAAGGGACCTGAACATTAGAATTTTTTAAGCTCCCTTGTTTGGGACCAAGAGGAAAAAGTATGCTATGCTTCTCCGTGGAAGAAGGCTCAGAGAGTAAGCTCCTGTCTTCTGAGATGGGACAACCAGGTGTTGATTTTGCAATGAAGAATAGCATGGTGCCCTTGGCCCATGCAGTGTCCTCATGGGTCCTCATATTGGGTGATCCTCATATTGGGTCCTCACAGACCTGACAGTTGTGGGGGCTATGAAAGAGCCTTCTGCCCCTGCTTCAGCTCAGTCTTCTTTCACTGAATGGGCTAAGGGTGTGAGCTGAAAAGTGGAAAAAGAGGAGCCTGCCATATGGTGAGCAGCTGCTTGGTGATAGAGGCAGCATTTGCAAGTGAAGGGTCCCTCTTAATCTCCTGACAACCTGGGAGTAGGAGGTTGTTATTCTTATTGGCTGATCCTTAGAGGGAGGAATGCCCTGAGACCGCCCAGCACGTACAGTGGAGCAGAAACACAGACTTGGAGCCCCTGTTTTCAGATCCTGGGGGCTGTAGCCATCAGTCTTTGCCTTGTCCTCACCTGTGTTTGTCTATACATTGGCAACAGGAATCAAAACGAAGGCGCGTTCAATAGTCACCACAGGTTTTCCTATGAGACTGTGAGTTCATAGTGTGGGGACCAAGATCAGACTTGTTTTCATGGACCTTAAAGAGTGCTTGCCAATGGGGTCAGAGGGATCGACTGACAAATGACCAGCCAGATGGTGGTTACACAAAGAGGAGGACATTAGCAGTTGGTGATTATGGATCACACCTTTGAACCCTAGATAAAATAATAGTAACTAAAATTTATTGGGTATTTATTATGTATCTGTCATTATAATTTTATATTACTTTATTAATATTCACATAATTTTCAGGGCAACCCTAGGAATTGAACACTGGGTATGGGCCCCATGAAAGGCAACACCAGCCCTAAGAAAACTCATCTAGCAAATGACAAACAGAACCAGCTACAAAATTTACTGCACAAAATTAAAAAAACTCAGGAGCCCTCAATTTAAGATGTATTATGCAGATTAAGACAGTGATAACAGGTCATTGAACATCCGTGGAGTCCTAGGAGAGGAGGGCCTTGTGCCTGCAGGGTTTCATGACTGTAAAGCCAGCCCTGGTGAATGAGCTGGGATATGAGGCTGGGAAGCCTGGATGTAGAGCCTGAGTTCTTAACTGTAAAGCAATCCTGCCACCTTATCCAGGACTTTGTTTAAAAACACTTACCCGGGTCTGTCCTGCTCTCATTTCAGAGGCCTGATACTGACCAAAGGCATAAATTGGCTCATGATTCTCTGCTGCCCTCTTGTGGGAGGTTTGTATATAGTCGCGCCTGCTTCAAGGATGGAGTTAGACTATGTGCCAAATAGTGTCTTCTGGCACGTTCAGAACAACATTAAGACTAGTTTCTTGCTTTTTTCAGCATCTGAAGTCCAAATCATACAGGATTCATATGGATGAGAGCGTCTCAAATTTTATTTGTTCTTAAAACTGTATCAAATGCCTTTTGATCCAATAGCGTGCTAGCCTCTAATACAGTATTAATCCTGTTTCTAGCACCTCTGAAGTGCCCAGGAAATTCTACAAAGCATTGTTCTTCAAAGGAAATTTCTGTTTCTCACCTGGGGTGATCCTCAGTAAGAAGTAGTCATCTTTTTCCCTTCTCTGTGCTCATACTCATTCCCAGTACCTCACTTCTAACACTTGTGATACATACCAGTTCTCCAGTGGACGCCGGCCAACTGTCCTACACTTTCACTCAATTCTGACATGATCCTCCAGGAAAGATCTCACAGGTCTGGGCTCTATCCCACCAGACTGTCCCCCAAGCCATACGCCAGTCACAAATCTCAGGTTGTAAGTGGGAACCAGGTTCACCGTGCACTGATTACCAACCTGTCCAAGTTCAGTGGGAAAGAATGCCCTCACTTTGTAAAGCCAGTGTATTACCTACATATAGGCAGCAAGGGACAACAGACACCTAGAGTTTACTGCCAAGTGTTCACTGAAAGCTCCAGGAAAGCTGACTGGAACAGATGGAGTCTTACTTGCCCCACAGCTGGAGAACCCCAGAAAGCAGCTTGCCCGGGGCTTATTATGCCATGCTGGACTGAACTGTCAAAGCCCACTCTATTCGCAGTGGAGACTGGAACAGAGCCCAAGCTGCCCTGGCCAATGCATGAACACATACACACACACACACACACACACACACACACACACACACACACACACCACAATAGTGTATTCTCAGCACATTTTTTAGCCATTATTGGGAATTACCGGCAAGAAAGAGGGGAGGCTTGGGTTGGTGAAGGCCATCTAAGAACTGTCCTGTAGTAGCCTGTACTCTGGCCAACTGGCTATAAATCAGTGTTTCCTTTGACCTCCTTCTTAGGTTTGATTACCTGTTAGAATGGCTGACAGAACTCAGGGAAATACTTAGGTTTTGGGGGAAGGGGTGCAGAACTTTTACGACCAATCAAAGGAAATCTTGGATCAACTCAAATTTTGGGTTCTCTTCCTACCTTGGAGGTCCAGGCATGAGGCTGAAAGTTCCAGCCCTCTCCCCATATGGTTAATCCCTGGTAACAAGCCTTTCCTCTGAAGTTATCCAGCAGCCCCAGCCATCAGTCATAAGCATAAAAAGACAGCTATCCCTTCAGAGAATCCAAGAGTTTTAGGAGCTAAGTGCCACAGGGATGGGGGAGGCAGAAACCAAATATAAATCTCATTATGTCACAGTTTACCCCTCTGTCCCATGCAGGTGAGAGAACATTGAAGGCAAAATGACACATAACTCAAAAGATAATGGCATATGACTGAAGTTCCATTTAATTGCTAATCATTAATCCAGTCCATCATGACACAAGATGCAAATGTCTCAGCTAGTCTACTGGCTACAGACACAGGGGAGACTAATCTAGCAGGACAACAAACCCCCATGTGTAGATCTGCAGCACTCTCCAGGAGGCCCCTATATACCTAAACTTACAATGATTGTTCTAAGTTTTGAGTGCCTTCTTACACAGCAATCTGTCACTGGTGTACCATCTAATGCTGGGAATAATAACATCACCCTGCAAATCTAAAATTCTTTGATGACTCCCCATTGCCTTCTGGAAAAATTTCCGTCTTATTACCTGAGTGCAGGAAGTTTTTCTTCTGGATATTCTTCGGCAGATTTTCCATTCAAACCTAGAAATTCCATTTGAATTAGCAAAGTCTGCAAGCTCTTGGACTTCATGCCTCTGTACTGCCCTTTTTGCTATTCTCATAATCCATAATATTCCTTATGACTCAGTCCAAGGGCCAATTGTGATGAGGAGCCTGCTCTGGTCTTCCAAGACAGGGCTCTGTGTGTGATTTCTCTCCCAGTTGTCTCATTCATCTCTGTGAGCCCAGCCATCTACTGTACAATGAAGTGGCTGCTGTCCCTTAACCCCAACTTTGTTGCTGCCCTGGAAGAACATTTCAATAAATTGTAGTAAATGCAGTGACAGCGATAGGTTGACAAAGACTTTTTAAAACAGGGTGACAGTTTAAGAGTCAGAAGTGAGCCAGTTTCAGAGAGATGGAAAAGGTCATGGGTGAGGGCTCAGAGATCCTGTGTGCCTGAGGAACTGCAGCTGGTATAGGATGATTGGAGCAGGGAGGTGAGGTGAGGAGAGAAAGCTGGTCTGGTTTGCCTTACGGGCAATAAGGAGCCATTAAAGGGCTTTAAATGCGCCTGCAGTAGGTACTCAATAAAGGTTTCCATACCTGCAAGCCATCTGTCTCCCTGTTAGGCTGAGGCTTTCTGGGGAACAGGATTACTTGCTCTTTGTATTCTCTGCTTCCTTCCTAGTACTTAGTAGGACCGGGACTCTGAACAATGAGTGAATGAATGAGTCCGAGGTGTAATATACAAAACCATGGGATCATCTCTCCCAGACAAGGATTGATTGTCACTTTCCTGGTTCAGGAGGGTTCATATAACCTCTGGGAAAGACACAGGGAACAAAGATTCCTAACCATCTCCACTTCCTTCTACCTCTGCTTAGCACAGGAGTGTGTGCTGGTGCCATCTGGTGGCACAATAGAGTATTCTATTGTGACCAGCTTCCTTCATCCTTTGCCAATGGGCCTGTCAGTCAGGGAAGGGAAAAAGGAAGCTGGAGTAGATAGAAGCACTTGGCATTTCAGAGGTACCTCTGTGGACAGAACTCTAGATATGTCTGTCCTCATCCTCCAAGACTCGTGTCCTGAGTCTCCATCTCCATCTCTGGAGCCCGAGAGAGTAACTCAAACCACAGGGCACAGAAGCCCTTATCAGTGGCCTCTCTGTCCATGGTGCTTTCCACAGGAATCCTCTTTCTCTCAGCAGATGTTGGAATCCAGACAAGGAAACCACTGACTGGGAGGCCATAAGAGTCCTCCCCATATCCTCCTTATCCTAAGAAAACCCTGATTCTGTGTAGAACAGCAAGGTGTCTGGTTAAATCTTCCCTCTCCAGACTCTTGGATACCTAGGGATTGTCATGTTTGCTACCAGGATCTGGTCAATGGGGTGTAGGCAAACATCAGCATAGGGTTCCAGCATGACCTAGCAGAAGTCTTTCGCTCCCTACCACATCGCATGCATTTAAATGTATATAGACTTGCGTATTTTATTAATACATATAAATAATATAAGTTTACAAATTATATATGTATGTCCATACAACTTATATATATATATATATGCATATAAGTAAACTTATTTATTGGTGTATGCAATACAGCTGGGGACCAGGGAAGACAGCCTATCGGAGTGGTTAAGAGGACAGACTGGAGCCAACTTTCTGGGTTCAAAACCCAGTTCCAACAAAGTATAAGTTATTGAACTTCTCTGTGTATTAGTTTTCCATATTTATAAAAATGAATAACAATATTCAGTTGGGAAGTGGTGTTCTTAGGAAGATTTATTTAGTTGATACAGGGAAAGCAGTAAGAAAAATACTCCCAGCCCCTGTGAGCACAGAGGAGGTGAGCCACTCCCAGTGCACAAGAGGAGGCTTCTGGGTCGCTGTACCCCCCTGCCCCGCGAGCACAGATGAGGTGAGCAGCATGGGTGACAGCAGCACCTCCCCTCCCATTGAAATGAGAAGACACATAAACAAGTTTCAAAATCAGACTTCCAGATCACATAAAGCAACCCCAAGGGAAATGAGATGGAACATTGTGATACTCAACCATCTGGACTCCCTGAACTGGCAACAAAAGAGGACCTGGACAAAATGAAATCAGAAATAATTTTTCAGATAACAACAGAGATTGTGCCCATAGTGCAAGACATGATTAATAAATCTAGAGAAGACACAGATTAAAAAATAGATGAGCTGGGCTGGGGATTTAGCTCAGTGGTTCCACTGCCTGCCTCGCAAGCTAAGGACCCGAGTTCAATGCCCAGTACCAAAAAAAAAAAAAATAGATGAGCTGAGGAACATGATGGAATCCCAACATAGGAAACAAATGGAATCCATAAAACAGATGCAAACAGATTTCCAGGAGATTAAGAACTCCACTGAAAGTCTGCGCACCAGAATGAGCCATTGTGAGGACATAATTTCAGGTATAGAAGATAAGATTTCAGTTAGTGACCAGGAAAAGAAAAATGTCTTCACAATTTTAAGGGACCATGAGAAATCAATCCAGCAGCTGCTAGCTGATGCAAAGAGGAATAAGATAAGCCTGATTGGAGTCAATGAAGAAACAGGAGAGAGTGCAGATGACATAAAAAAAACTGTTCACAGAAGTGATGACAGAAAACTTCCCAACCAGGGGAAAAGAACTTGACATGCATATAAGTGAAGCATATAGGACTCCAAGTAGCTGTGATCAAAAAAAAAAATCTACACATAGGTATATACCAGTTAAGGTTCCAGAAATCCAACAGAAGAACAAAATTCTACAAGCAGTGAGAAAAAAGAAACAAGTCACATAAAAAGGAAAGCCCATCAGAATCACAGCAGACTTCTCCACACAAACCATCAAGGCAAGAAGATCTTGGAGTGATGTATTTCAAGACCTGAAAGAAAACAGCCTCCAACCCAGATTGATGTTCCCTGCAAAATTATCTTTCAAAATTGATGGAGAAATAAGATACTTTCATGACAAAAAGCACCTTAGGAACTTCATGAATACCAAACCAGCACTTCAAAAACTTTTAGACAATATCCTAGGAAAAGACAATGAGGATCACAACCCCAGGAAGCCCAGCACAATGAATCCATCAGGCACGACAAGAAATTAAATGCAAAGGGGGAGAATCCAACAAACAGAAAAAGTCATGACAATGATAAATCAATATGTATGAGTTATAACCATCAATGTTAATGGTCTCAACTCACAAATCAAAAGAGATAGACTGGCAGAATGAGTCAAGAAGCAAGATCCAATAATATGCTACATACAAGAAACATTTAATTCAAAAAGAAACTCATAGACTGAAAGTTAAAGGGTGGAAAACAATACTCCATGTGACAGGAACCCCCCCCCCGCAGCCAAAAAAAGCAGGAGTAGCTATCCTCTTTGCAGATCAAGTGGATTTCAAATGAAAATCTGAAACACTCTGGTCCCAAGAATTTCAGATAAGTGATAGTTAACTTGTATGTACAAATCTATTGTGAACATGTGTTTTCATTCCTCTCAAGTAAAAACTTAAGAACAGAACTGTTGGTTCTTAACAGTAATACAAGAAATTTCTATATTGTTTTCCAAAATGGTTTTGTCATTTCGCATTCACATTAGAAGTATTAGAAAGTTCTAACTGGTTCACACATAAGCTGACATTTGTTCTTTTAAGACTTTTAACTTCATCTCCCTAGTGAGTGTATAATTCAATCTTGTTATTGTACTGATTAGTATTTTTCTGATTCTAGTGTTGCACAGCTTTCCTTGTGCTGTACTAGCTATTTATCATCTTCTTGTGTCTACTTTTTAATTGAGTTGTCTATTGGTGAGCTGTAAGAGTTCTTTATATATTCTGGTCAGAGGTTATATGCATTATAAATAAGGACTACTTTTTTATAATGTTTAAGGACTACTTTTCATTTTCTTAATGCTGTCATTTACAGTTCTAAATTTTGATGGATTCTCATCAATTTTTTTCTTTTATGCATCGTGTTTTTTATATCCTAGGAAATTCTTGCCTACCCTAAATTCATAAACATTTTGCCTTATAATTTCTTCTTAAAGTTTTAGTCTTTCATATTTAGATTCGTGGATCCTTTCAAGTTATTTTTATGTATGGAAATAAAGGGTTGAGGTTAATTTTTTATATGTGGATACCAGGTATTCTAGTGTCATTTGCGGAAACACTAGCTTTTCCTCTGCTCTTGAATTGAGTTTATGTTCTATAAAATGTTAATGTTAAAAAATCTTTCTGGGCTGGGGATTTAGCTCAGTGGTTCCTCTGCCTGCCAGGCAAGCGTAAGGACCTGAGTTTGATCCTCAGTACCAAAAAAAAAAAAAAAAATCTTTCAAAACTCAATGGACCATGTATGTGTGGTTCTATTTCTACATTCTCTGTTTTATTCCAATGATCTATATGTCTTTCCTTATATCAACACTGCCATGATTACTGTAGCTTTAGAAGACGTCTTAAAATTAGGTACTAAATGTCTTCCAACACTGGTTGTTTTTTTTTCACTTTTCTAGGTCCTTTGTACTCCTACATAACTTTTAAATTTCAATATCCAATTCTTCATTTATAGCAAGGATACATAGACCTAAATTTTTATATATACCTTGTGTTTTCTAATCCTGTTAAATTCAAGCACAAGTTCTAGGGTCTCCTAGAGATTTCTTAGTATTTTCTCTGTAGATGATCATTTCATCTACATATAAAGATTTTGCTTCTACCTTGCTAATTCTATCCTAATTGTGTCATTTTATTGCCAGAATATTTTGGTTTAGGCCTAGGTTTCAAAGTTTAATGGATAGATGAAAAGTAGCCATATCTCCCCTTGTTCCCCACCTTAGAGAGAAATTGTACCTTCTCCATTCATATAAGGCGTTTTTGCTGGAAGTATGGAGTATATGTCTTTTATCTATTGAGAAGTTTCTGTTCTACTTCTAGTCTCCTGATAGCTTTTACCATGAACAGCTGTAGAATTTAGTCCAGTATTTTTTCCCCAACTAGTGGCAGAATCATATGGCTTTTTCCTTTCCTCTGTTAAGTCATCCAACTTTTGGGGGTGAATCTTCCAATGCTGAACCAATACTGCCATCCCTACAATAAAACCACTTTCTACATACTGCCAGATCTGACTTCTAATAGTT
>NW_004624757.1:1285590-1345686 GCF_000247695.1 Heterocephalus glaber
AAAAAAAAAAAAAAGAAAGAAAGAAAAATACTCCCAGCAAAAGACTAGAGGACCTGTTTCCTAATTAAATGTCAGCTAAGGTCATTGACCTTGTCCAAGGTGCTGATGTTCTGAATCTCTCAGTCCCCATGGGCAGCCAAGCCTTTTGGGGCTGTGAAATGGCCCAATTCCCTCAGCTGAGTTTTTAAACAAAGCTAGTGTTATGGCCTATATCTAGATGTCCCCCCAAAGCCTCAAGCACTATTTGGTGAGGCCTGTGGGAGTGACTGGATTAGGGGTGTGTGATATTAGAGCATAGGTATGTGATACTGTATTAGTCCACTGATTGTTTTAGCATAGTTCTGGGTGTGGATGATGGACTTACTGAAGAGGGAAGACCCACCCTGGGTGTGGGTGTCACCAACCAATAGATTTGTAGCCTGGATGGAATAAAAAGGGAAAGAAGAAGCGAGTTTTGCTGCTTCCTTTCTGTCATGGCATAGACTGTTTCTCCTCTGTGATGTCCCTATACCATGCTCCTCATCCTGGAAGCCAGCTGACTATTGACTTAAACCTCTACAAACTGTGGACTAAAATAAATCCTGCCACATTTAACTTCTGGGTACTGGGTACTTTGTTCAAGCAATGAAAAAGTAACTAAAACAGTGAGGTACTCCTATGCCACAGTTACATTCCATCCAAAATTTAAGGAGATATCTGTGTATTTGTGGAGCTTGGGAGCCTCCTCTATCACTGGTACTTCCTGGTCTGACTGCCATGCGTTTGACATGTCGGAGTTGCAATGCCCTTGTAGAATCTGAGTGGCTATGCTTCCAGTATCAGCCCCCACCCTTATCTCTGCTCCCCAGTGAAAGGGCTTTGTGACTCAGTTGACTGGAGACATGATCTGGGGCTGGCAACTACAAGGACAGTTCAAAGGTACAAAAAGAAAAATGTGTTAGGGTCCAGGATGTGGGCTTGGGAAAGGCAGCAAGCAGGTTTCCTGTTGCTTGGCAGTGTTCAGGGTGCAGCTATTCTACCCTTCACCTCATCTGACACTGAGTCTGTTGTCTCTGAAGCTGAAAGGTGTGTTAGAGATGCTCTTCATCTAGTAGCTCTTCTCTGCTGCAGTCACTGGATCTCTGGTTTCTTGGTATATCCAGGCCATGGCCCATCCTGAGACCTTGTCTGGGGACGAGGCTGGCCTTCCTAGATTTCCTGCATCCCAACACTTACTCTCATGCCCTACTATTCTGACCCAGACTAGCCTTTCCCAGGCCCGAGGCTGACAGAGCCAACATCTGATTAGCAGAACCCAGTAGGTGCCAGCTCTTTGAGGAGTCTCTGAGCACATGCCTCTGTCTGCTCTGCCTCTGGGCTGCAGCCAAAGTCCAGGCCTACAGAAGGAACATCTCCCTTGATGGTGGGCTATCTGGGGCTGACAGAGGAGCATATGTGGGGTAGCTGGGTCCAGCAGGGGTGATGGTCAGGCAGGCTGCTATTTCCTGAAGCTTAAACCTACAGCTCGGGTGGTCACTCAGACCCAGAGAGACTAGACTGGCTACACAGAGCCACATTCAAGCCTCGGGACACCACCTCATGGAGGATAAGCTAAAGGGACAAGAAAACCGATATTGTCCTAGCTACATAAAACATCCATAGCTGGGTTGCCTTTGAAATGAACGAAACTGGGTTGAGAGGCAGAGAAAATAGTATTCATCACAAAGTTAATATGAACCAAATGTAGAATAATGGGCTATGTTAGCAAGTCCCATTCTGAATACAATATTAATAAATAATCTTCCCCAGGATTCTATTAGGTGGTGGTCACTCTTGTCATTCTCATGTATAGGTGATTAACTTGGGCAAAGGGAAGTTAAATAACTGGCCCAAGGTTTCATGCTGTAAAGTAATGGCACCAAGATTTGGATCCAGTTGCCACGGCTACAGAGAGGTTACTGCTGTGTCCACTGCTTGCTTCATCTTCCTGCTACTCCCTCAAGGTGGTCTTATTCCTGCTTTGCAGAAACGAGGCCTCAGGAGCTTTGTGTAATTTGTCCAAGATTCTGTAGCAGTGAATAGTAGAGCTGAGGGCTGGGGATGTAGCTCAGAAGGAAGAGTGAGGGAAGGAAGGAGGAAAGGAAGGAGAAAAAGAAGAAGGAGGGAAGGAAGGAGGGAGGGAGGGAGGAAGAAAGGAAGGAAGGAAGTCCAGTCTAAACTCAAATCTTTCACTCTCACTACTCAACCAAATATCTGCAAACCAGACTTCATCTATAATCCAGCCCACAACTTGTCTTAGATAATTTTCCTTTCATGCTACAAAAGCAGAGTAGTTCTAACAGAGATCTTTACAGAGAAAGTTTGTGGATACCCACACTAAACCTATAATATGGATAAAAGCCAGCTGTTCCCCCTTCAGCCAGTCAGTGTCTGCCTGTTGAAGCAGTCCTTTTCCTTGTAGTATGAATCAGTCCATCAGCTCTGTGACAACTCTTCCAGAGTATCTTACAGAGTTAAAAACAGAATGGACTTCAGAAAATCCCCCAGCCCAATATTTTCATTTTACAGATAGAAAGGCCAAGACTTATTGATAATTTGTTCAACATGACTCAATCATAACATAGGAGTAGCTGGTTTAAAGTGAGTGCTAGGGATGCAAAACTTTTCAATAGTTTTGACCCCTTACCTTAGTGATCCATCCAGACCTACTTGGACAGTCCTCCTCGGGCTATGTAACAAAGTGATCTTTCCAGATCCCTACAACTAGCCCCTTACAATCCTCCTCCTTACAATCCTGCTGTCCTTTCCTACAGATCTTGGGCACCTGTCAGGACTTGCCAGATCCCTAACCCTATTTTATTTCCAAAGGACAATGGAAATAATGAGGAGAGTATTGACCGAGATCCTCAGGACTTGAGTGTCCTTCAGCCACTGTGTGACTTTCGGTGAGTCACTTCTCAACTCCAGCCTCAAATGCCTCATCTCTCTACTGGGCATCTCGCTCCTGACCCTGCTGCCTCACAGGATTGTCATCAGGAGGAGAGCAAGCAAGGTGTCCAAAGTGGTATGGATTGAAATGAAAATTCAGAATAATTCAGGTGATGGGGATGCAGAAACACACTGCACTGATACCCTCATGTAGTATGGGCTGTGGGCAGAGACTAATGCCAGGTCCCATCAGAAGAGAAAGGCCCCCAAAGTGACACAGTCATTCCTTCGTATCCTTGAGGTATTGGGTCCAGAAACCTTCATGGATACTAACATCAGTGAATGTTCAAGTCCCTTACATAAAATGGTGTAGTGTTGGTATATAACCTACTCACATCTCCCCCATGTACTTTAAGTCATCTCCAGGCTACCTGTCATACCCAATACAACGTAAATGCTTTGTACTGTTTAGAGAACAATGACAAGAAAAAGTCTGTATATGTTCAGCACAAACACATTTTTTTGGTATTTTCAACCTTCAGTAGGTTGAATCTGCAGATATTAACCCTCCAACTAAAGCGATCCAACTGTATATACCTGTGAGTTTTAAAAATTTGACAGTCTGGTAGATGTATACATCCTTTCCTCAGAAAATTGGACATGGTCTCATCCAAACAAAATTTTACACTGAATCTCAGAAGGGTCTGAAATGTCAGGAAGCTCATCCATGAACATTCAGTTTTGATGACTCCTAATCCTTTGTTCAGATGAATGAGGTGAGGCCTGGAGAGAGACTGCACTTATCAGTGCCTTTGGGAAGCAGATATCAATGAAGCTAGCTAACCTCCTCATGCAGGACAGGATGTTATTAAATTTGGGAAAGTTCAAAAGCCCACCAGGTGCTGAAAGTGAGACTCGTGTTCACTGTGTTGCTCTGGCTTCTCTCATCACATTTATCAACTTAGTGACAGGGAGGTATCCTGGGTTGCCGGACCCATCCTCACCCCCAGAAGAGCTCTCCTACCCTTCTGGCCACCTCTGAACCCCACATTCTCAAGCACAGAGAAATGCCAGAAACACAGCTGCCTTTTTGTGTGAGCTACACCTGAACTCCAGTGCTGCATTGAAACAAATGATTGGAATCATACTACTCTCTCTGGGATGCCTGCCAAACCCCACTATGATGGACTAAACTATTCTTTGCCCCAGGATCCTTGGCAAGCATGTATTTTCCCCTCCCATTGCTGCACCCCAGGCTGGGTTTATAGTTGTCCAAAGAGAACTCAGAAGCCCTGAACAGGAGAGACCTCAGAGGACCTGCAACATCTCTCTTCCACCTCCCTCCATCATATCCCTGGACCTCTTCTGCTATCTGATTACACATCTCCAAAGCTGAGGAGTTCACCACTTCCAGCAATGGTCTATTCTCCGTTCTGGTCTAATCTTGCAAGCTGACTCCTCAGACTTCCTACTGTTGACCTCCTTTCAGCCCTGGGACCCAGCACCAAGTCCCTGGCAACCCTCACAAACTTGGGGGACTAAATTTTTATTTGATATTTTACTAGGTTTTTAAAGAATTATTATTTTCCATGAAATGTAAGACATCTATTTAAGACATCACACTGACATCCTTCTACTCAATGTCTAGTTATTTGGACACCTCTTGGAGAATGGTGTCATCATGCACCTGCTGATGTTCATTAAAAACAAGGCTCTGTCAGTTTACATCTTCCCCAGACCAGTGCTAAGCTCCCAGGGCCTGAGTGCAACAATATCCCTCTTTCATGAAAAATACATACATGCACTAAATTGCACATTCAGTTCAATCCAACTGAAGGTCTTAGTCCCTTGAAAGTCAGCCCTAGAGATGGACAAACAAATCAAAACTAGATAGCTAAGCCTGCTGTCCCTTGGTATCCACTTTGTAATTAAATCAAAATATGTGTCAGGCTGGTGGTGCAACTCAATCTCTAGCAACACACACACACACACACACACACACACACACACACAGTGTGTCCGTCTCAGGGCTAAGATTTCAGATTTAACCCCCTATAGTCTCCAGTTCCACAAGTGATTTTTTTTTAAAAAAAGGTATTTGGCTATCAAGTGGGCAGCTATGACCAAAAGCTCTTCTTTGCTAGCTGGAGGCTGATCATAAACCCACTTGTCTCAAATAATTCACAGCATTTGGCCTTCATGGAAACATGCACTCAAAAATTCATAACCAGATACATGGCACAGGAAATATCATTTATTATTTTTTACATTTATTTTTCCATGAAGACAACAACTTTTAAAATAAATCCAAATCAGACAGAAGAGATTTGCAGGACGCTAGAACACCCATGTAACAGAGAGGACAAGATTGAAATAGTCTGCATTTTCACAAAAGCAGAGAGACAGAGACGCACGGGCAGGCACCCCCACAGTGTCTTTACAGTCACCAGTGCAGTCATGCTGTCCATGGGCATGAGCGAGTGTCATGCTCCAGTTCTACAAAGAGAAGGGGTGATGTTATCTTTTTCATTCGAATACCAAGTATTTCTGGCATCAGCTGGAGAAATATTTGAGAAAGAGGAACTACTGAATGTCTAAAAAAAAAAAATCAAAATTCTAGAGGCCAGAAATCTGATATTTCTAAGCAGTCTGCCCATGGTTGAGGTTCATTTTGGAAAATCCTAGAGCAAGTGATGTATTTTCTTCCTTGTAAATTTAGCACAAGAATACTGTCATGAAGATATAAAGGTGTTGTGGCTTGTTTGTTTTTAATTGGATAGGACCTTTCATTATCTAATACCATCTCTGATTTTGCAGACAAAGAACCTTGAGCCGAAAAGGTGTGAAGCTCTTCTTCCTAGGCCACCCAGCTAGGCAGCTGCAGACCTAGGTGTGTACAATTCTAAATGCTCTGCTTTTCCACCACACTGTATACCCTGTGTCCTATTACGCTCTGTGCCTTTCAAAGGAAGTTAACAAACATATAAAATGAGTCCAGTGGGATTCTTTACTAAGTGATGACTTCTTCAGTAAGAATGCTTCAGTTTTTACATGATGAAAGATGGAAAACAGATCACATGGCAAGAGACAGGCTCCCATCTGGGCAAGAACCTCTCTCTCCTCTCTTAGAATTAAGGCAGATTAGAGAATTATTTTCAGCAAGATATTTGGCAAGAGTTGGCAGCTCTCCTTTCCTTTTGTTTCATTTGCATCTAGAATAAAGAGTAACATGTAAATGCTAAATAACTAGACATTGAGTAGAAGGATATCAACGTGATGGTCTTAAACAGATACCTTACAATTCATGAAAAATAATAATTCTTTAAAAATCTAGTAAAATATCAAAAAGTGTCAAGTGTCATATACAGTACACAGGGGCACCCTGGTCCTGGGTGACTTCTCTTATTAAAAAAAGATTACAAAAAAGAAGTCAAGCATTACTTAGGATGAAGCACATAATCTTTCACAATTACATGTAGGTGGAAAGGTAAACCCTGATGGTCTCCCAGAACCTCTGTGAGAACGTTCAAGGCCACTCTGGGTAGCCCTGTCTTCCCAGGGAACCTGGGATTGGGACGGGGAACCTCTCCATCTACCCCAGACTCAGGAGCCAACTTCACCACGAGGCAGCACCATGGCATTGGTTTGATGTTCATTCAGCTAGCACCACTCCTCTGACTAGGACAATGTCTGCAGGCAGAAGGACTACATGCAAGTGACTAAGGAAAAAATAGCAGGCTGCCTGTGAACTAATGCACATGGGCCTTTCTGAGTGGGTGCTCAGGTCATCCAAGTGGATTTAGCTTCTCAGGTCCCACTGTTCAAAGAGTGTTTATTTTCATTAAAAGAGCATGTGGCAGCTAAATAATTTCCTGTCTAGAAACCAGCTAGGTAAAAATGAATGCCACTCTTTCCCCTCTTCCTTTTGTTCCAGTGCATTGTTATTTAGCTTAAAAAGTACTCCTTTGCTTTTGAGTGGATTTCTGCATGGTCTTTTTCTCATGACAGCCCAGGTGGGATGGATGGTAAGGTGAGGGTATTCCCGAGTTCTATGGGCTAGAGCTGAGGTTATGCATGAAGTGAGTACCAACTCAGTTACTGGGAGGCCAGTCCTTGAGCAACATGAACTGAAATGTCAGGTCTTAGTTTTCTCATCAGGGAAGTGGGGAAATAGGAGCCAGCCCTGCTGTACTCATGAGGCAGCTGGGAGGCAACATGGTGAAAGTGCTTTGTTTTTTTGAAAAAAAAAAATAACACTTAGGAAGTAATTATCACTCATAGAAGGAGTTAAGGGGTCCAGACCAGCACCTGATCCACTCCATTTGTGTGCACCTGGCCTCATCTTTCCCAAGGGCCTAACACATGTTCCACTTAGGCAATCTCAGGCCTTAAGCTGGCCTTTTTAAAATGAAAGATCAAAAGACTGCTCATTTCCTCTCTTTATTCTCTAAAGAATGACTTAAAGGTCTTGATTCAGCAGAAAAACCCCAGAGCTCTCAGAAATAAGTCATCTCTCTCTCCAAATGGCTCCACCCATCCCTCTTCTCACGGCATTGAGGGGTTCACAGATGTCCTGGCTTTAGCTACAGCACATTCTCAATGTGCCCCCCATACTCCCAGGGTAAGTGAAGTGATCTCATGTGCTATAGGGGCTCCCACAGTCAAAATAGGAACCCACAATTTTAGATTCCCAATGAGTTCATAAGAGACTCAACTCATAAACAGAAATCTCAACTGAATCCCAATTTTTCCAAATCACCAATAATTTCTCACAGAACTGAAACTAACCACCACCACTTGAGAGTTTTATCAGAAGTAAACCTAGGAATGCCCTAAATCCACCAACCTGTTTTCCTACTAAGAATATTTTCTCAATTTGAGTGATTGGGATGTCATCCCCAAAGTGCCTACATCCCCAAAGTTCCTAATCCTTGACAAGAGACAAAGGGAGTTTTCAGGGTCAACTCCCTAGCACTCAGGACCCCTGGTATGTGCTGAGATACCCAGGTAAGGCTTTCCTGATGTCTGTGAACAGTAAATAGCCAGGACAGTTTGTCACCCACTTGGTCCCATAAGGACAGCAGAGTCCTGTGGTGTAGCCACACATTTGGCTTCCCCAAGTTCCTGTCTCATTTCCCCAAGATCTCAAGAACCACCAATGGGTTTTAAGGATCCCATGTGCCTCACAGAACTAGCATGTGGCTTCAGTACACATGGTTGACCAAGTGGCCTCTACCTAGTACAGATATTTTGGGGACCCTGCTCACTCTGGTTCACCTACATTCCTTCCCTGACATCCATGGCTGTGGACCATCTGAACATCAGATGGAACATTCTCAATCATAAACAAATCAAGTTCAGATAGCCAGAATGAAAACTATGAAGGTTTCTGCTCAAGGCCCCCAAAGCATCATTCTGGTGATTTCATTTTAGAGGCAAATAAATTGAAATTCCCAAAATGAGGTTCAGACACCAGAATGCTGACTGGGGTGAGCAAGACAGGGAGACCTATGATCCCCCATCTGTACATTTGTACACCAAACTGAGCTAGACTTTTTGATGGCATTTGGTGTCTGATCTAAAGCCCATCCTATCTCAGATTGGGTGAAATGAGGTTTTCTTCTGCGGCCCAAAGTACAAGTAAATGTGGTAGAAGAGTCTAACTGAGCCATGAATTTTAGCTTGAGTGGAATTTCAAAGTGGTGAGATCCACTCTCCCACCAAATCAGGGTTCCCACAAGTCATTTTTACTGCTTCCTCCTCCTTGAAGCTCACCAATCCTTCACACTCACAGGCCCTAGGCCAGATGAACAGAGGCAAACAAAAATCATTGTCACTGTCATTTGTAATCAAGAAAAGAAGAGGTTGGAAAGGGCATCTTCTGGGAGAAGAATTCCAAGACAGTGTCCAGGGTGGGAGCGAAGCAGCGGTCTTTGACCCGGACCTGGGCACGGTGGGTTCCTCCTCCTCAGGGTCAGATTCAGATGGCCAGCCAATGTTGCAACTGCAGAGAAAGATGGCAAAGTCTCAATGACAGGGCCAGGGCAGGTGGTGTTCAAGGGGACAAAGGCTAGCTGGGTGGCAGGAAGCTAAGAGGAGGCAGAACAAACAGTCCCATCCTTACATAGCCCTTGGAGTACAAACAGTTTGATGCTCTACTTGTTACTGTGGCCCAGAAAGTACAAAGCAGGATGCATGGGTGACCCTTATTACACACCAAGAGCCTCCTCAGCCCTGAATGCTGACATTTTAAGGGAAAAGAGAAGGATTAGGGTTCAGCCTAGTTTGATGACACTCCATAGTGACAACTCAGAAGTTGTAGGAGAAACTGGGCATTTGGTGACCCAGAACCAAGGAGCAGACGGGCAGGAGGAGGCTGGGTAAAGCAGAGCACAGGCCCCTCTCCTCCGCCACCCCAACACCACAGCCCACAGACATGCTGGGTTTTCTGGTTGTGAGGTCCTGCCTTGGGCACACAGCTGGGAGTTTCCAGGGACCACCCCAGGCCCCAGGCCCTGCCCCAGTCATTCAGGCTGCATCTACCTGGAACTGCCTGATTTCCCTCTGGGCCACCAGGTGGTGCTCATTCTCTGGTGTGACGCCATAAGCCAGTCTCTGCAAGGAAGAAGGAGGAGGCCTTAGTCTGGTCCTGGAACACCTTTCCCACACCCCAGCTGACACCTGTGATTTGGTCTCCTGACATTTGGACCTGAAGCCACACATAGATCTATTTAAGACACCCACACCAGCCCACCCTTGTTTGGGAAGCTGGTCAATGTACTTTGAATCACACATCCAGTGACTGTTTCTCAAGCTACCTGCTGTGGTCATCACTGGCCGGGCCTGTGGACCCTGACCTGAAGGAACCCTGCAGTCTCTGTGTCTGGGGGAGCTGACAGCCAGGAAAGGGACTGGCACACTGTACACTGTAAACCAGTAAATGTCACAGTGAGAATGTGAACAGGAGTAACCAGCTCTGCATGAGGTCAGAGAAGGCCTCCTGGGGTGTAGGGTGCCAGGCACTGTCCTAAGTGCTTCCTTTTCCTTATCAAGGTACACAATGTTAGCCTCAGGTTACAGATATGGAAACTGAGGCTCAGTGAGATAGGAACTTGGTCAATGAGCTGGTTGTCTGACCACCAAGGAAAGCCACCTCCTGTACTATTCTGTCCCACCCCCCAACCACTGTGGCTGGCCCAGAGCTCACCTCTCGAAGAGAGCCCGGCGTGCTGAGGCACTTGTAGATGATGTAGGCAGGAACCAGGGCCATGGATGAGAGGGAAATGGCCCACCCAACCCAGTTGGCCCAGGCAGGGAAGACGTAGTCATCATAGGTGAGTGGTTTGAAGTTGATGATGCTGACCACCACCACAAACTAGGAGGAAGAAGAGCAAAAGAAAGGTGGGGAGGGGAAGAGAGGGGTGGAAAGGAGGAGAGAGACAGGCAGAGCAAAGGAAGGAGAAGGTAAAAGGAGAGACAACCAGAGAAAGGTAGAGAAATGAAAAGCAGTTAGTGAAGTGGGTTATAGGGAAAGGACAAAGTGAGAAAGGACACAGAGAAAGAATTCAAGAAGCAAATGACAATAAAAAGGAGGCAAAGACAAAATGGGGCAAGGAAAGAAGAGTAAGAACAGAATGGTAACTTTAAAGCTAGCACAAGTCTCCCAGGGGCTTGGCCCCAAGCTGGAGACCCCTGCTAAGTTTGAAGCCCACCATGGTACCAACCAACAGGCTAAGCATTCCAGTGGTCCTGTCTACATGACCAGGTCTTCTAGATCCCAGTGACTCCTCCCCTAAGAAGCCAATATTCCCACCCCACCCACCCCCCTGAACACACCCTGGACACAAGCTACATACCAGGAGGAAGGCTGGGCTGAAGAACTTCCAGCACAATCTCCAGTACAGTCCCGGCTTAAACCCCATCATCTGCTGGATGTCATTGCTGAACCTGTCCACACCTGTACACATAGAAAAGGCCCCTTATGGTGGCCCAGAACAGACTTGGGCCCCAAGACCCATGAGGTTCTGGCCATCAGGTGGACATCAAGGCAGTGAACTGCTGGGACTTGGAAGACCTAGGGGCCAGGCACTTCGCTGATTCAGAACGAGAAAGAGGACAAACTCAAGGACAGTGTCACCCTTTATGCTTCACCGCAATTAACTTGTAAGAGGGAAATCAGTGTGAAGGGAGCTTGCCTCAGCCTAAAGAGCCTGGTTGCCCTGGCTCAGAATCCCAGCTTTTCCTTCTTGCTCACTCTCTCTTGGAAAATGGCAACTCTGTACACACAGTCATTGTACTCAGGTGTATGCACATGTAAAATCCTGACTGCAATCACATAGAAGAGGTTAGGTTCTTACATTGCATCCCTTCTTAACCCTTCCCAAAGGGGAAAAAGAAAACCCAGGGCTAACATTGATGTCTGACATGGGGTAAAGGAGGTCAACAATTATTTTCTCAGCTTGGCTCTAGAATAAGTTTACCAGACAAAATACAGGGTACTCAGTTCAGTTTGAAATTCATATAAATACTGTAAATGGGAAAACATTAACATAAGTATGTCCCATGCAATATTTGGGATATACTTATACTAAAAAAAAAGCCCAACTATTCCTTTTTTATCTGAAATTCAAGTTTAACTGGGCATCCTGTGTTTTGTTTGCTAAATCTGGCAACCCTATACCAGAATGAATTCCATCACTTGAGGACCTACAGATTCTTTTGGGCTCCTCCCCAAAAGCTGACACTGAGCTCCTTCAGAAGTGTTTGTAGCCTCCAACTAAAGGGAGTGTGTTTAAAGATGAGCTGAATTTAGGAAGATTTATTCTCAATAAGCGGCCTGCTCACCTCTGGAGATCCAGGGGCTGCCCTGGGAACAGACAGCCCTTTCGCATCTCCAGGAAAGGGGCTCCATGAGCACTGGGGACCAAGGCTTTGCTACACGCTCACGTACCATAAAACCAGGAAACTCCAATGGCTTCTACGAGCACTGCAAACAGGATGGAGGTGCCTGCTGCAAAGGTGTCCAGTAGAGTCAGGACGTAAATTCCACCCTAGGCCACAGAGAGAAAAGAGGCCATCTTTGACTAGAACCACTGTATCCATCAACTCTTACTTGTCTCCTGCCCCACCTGTTCAGAACTGTCTGAGAACTCAGGTGACAAGGTTTGGGTTGTTTTCTAAGTCCTCTGGATCTAAAGGTAGGTTTTTCAACGTATGTACAGTGAGATGAGTTTCAAAGGGATTTTTGCTGCCCAAAATCAATAAGCAGTTAACAGGGCTGCCTAGAAATCCTCAGGCAAAGGTGAAGGAGATAGCCATGGGTCTACCCAGAGGGGAACAGGCCACAGAATTGAGGATGATGCCAGCCCTTCTTCCACATATCTCCCTGGACTCAGCCTACCCCCAACCACCCCAGCTCCAAGTCTGGAAATGCCTTAACTTTATTAAAATGCAGTCTGAGAAGCCCAACTCCTCCTTACCTTGGTTATGCAAAACAGGGCCATAAGGAAGGTGCTAAGGGTGACACCCAATGTGAAGAGTTTCCGGTGTCGCTTCAGGACTTGGAAGTCATCAGCCAGGCCTGTGATGACTGCTTCCATGCCTCCCATCTGGAGGGAACGAGGTGGATGGGAAGCAGAAATGAGGCTCTACCAAGTACTTGCTGAGGCCTGAGACTCAGGCACCCTGGCTACTCACTGATCCCTGCCTTTCTCCCCATCTCCTCTTCCCTTTTCTGCCTTGATTTCAACCTAACTCAGAAAGTACGTGGGAAGGTGAAGACATAAATGAACTCTGATATGTTTCTAGTAACAAGCACCTGCCTCCTCATTCATTCAGCCTCCATGGAGACTGATAAGCTAATAGAGCCTAAAGGGACGTAGGTAACACATTTGAATGTAAATAGAACCTTTTGGAAACACATACCAATGAAGCACCCTAAGACTTTTGGCTGTTTTTCTAATTATCAAGCAAAGTGGTCACCTCAAACCCAAGACTTTGAGCACAAAAGGGTATCACATCTCACTACTATGGGCACACACCTTCCTTATGAGCCACTGCTATAGCAGACAAGAAGTGAGCATACCCCACACTCCCCTCCTCTATTACACTTTATTCATAAAAACTAGGATTCTTCTCTAGGAGCCTGAAAGCAGCCTCAGAATCCTTTCCAACACACTGATCTCTGTGGGTCTAGCAATTGAAAGGCCAAGGCAGGGAGAGGAAATTATTGGGCAGCCTCACCCAAAGACTTTTTGCAAACCTCCGAAGGTAGACACAGACATAAAAAGATGTCAGAAAATCTGTACTTACATATAGGAAACATAAAAGGATCTAAGAAACGAATGAGGTTCAAAGTATTTTTGTTGCTTACTGATGGTGAACTCTAAATGATTGAGAAAGTGCCTAGTTAAAGAATGAGACTATCCATGTCTTCTCTGAATTTCTCTGTCTGCAAGAGGACGATGTTAGGCTGACTTATCTTAAATCCCTTCTGATTTTGATTTTCATGTTGCTAATGGGGTTACCATTGGTTCTTGACTTTGACTAGATCTTATCTCTTTGAAGGAAGGCCCATTTCCCTGTTGGCATTTAAATAGGGCCTTTGGAAAAAGCTACTAAGCAGCCGTCCAAATGGTGGGAATTTCAGGCTGAGTACTATGTGTGTGCTGGGGTGAGGGTTAGAACCAGGGGAAGGGAGGGGCTGTCCTGAGCGGAGTCACTCACTGAGCTGTCAAGACCCAGAGTCAGGAGCATGATGAAAAACAAGATGGCCCAGAATGTAGATCCCGACAGGGTAGAAATGGCTTCTGGGTATAGGATGAACACGAGACCAGCTCCTGTAAGAAACATCAAGGACTTCATCAATGGCTGGGACTGTTGATGAGAGATGCAGATGAGAGAGGACCATTCCAAGGCCCAATCAGCTCTCACCAAGCCCCAGAACATTTGTGAGCACTGCAGACCAAGAGTCTACAGATGAAGCCAATAGAGACATATAGTTCACCTGTGCTTGTGTTGCAATCATTAATGTCTCCCAAAAGCCCTTGTATTAAAGGCTTAGACCCCAGCTTGGCACTACTGGGAGGTGAAAACTCTAAGAAGTCAGCCCTAGTAAGATGATTTCTAGTCATTGAGGATGTGTCTCTGAGGGGATAGTGAGACTCTGACCCTTCTTTCTTCTTTCTTTTTAGTATCCCAGATATGAAATGAAGAATTTACTCCACCATGATGAGCTTCCTTGCTACAGGCCTAAAGCAATAAGCTCAATCCATTATGGACTGAAACCTCCAAAACCATGAGTCAGAATAAACCTTTCTTTTAAATAATATTATTATCTCAATTTGATTATCTCAGTACAGTGATGGAAAGCTGACTAATACAATATGTGCATCAAGGGGGCTGACCTCAAACAGCTAGGCAGAAAGCAGCACTTTGTTTGGATTGCTATAAGCTACAATCTAGAGACCCCCATCTCTTATATGCCATGAAAGATACACTCTGTTTCTCAAACACTCATGGTCCTGAGAACCTATTAGAACCTACAAAGGCCTCAACTTCTTTGTAGCAACAGGAATCTAGGAAGCAGTAGAGAAGGCCACAGGTCCCAGGGTCAGATTATTGGGATTTGTATGCTGGCACCATTGCTCACCAGAAAGGTGACTTGGACCACAGACTTAGCCTGAGTCTTAGTTTCCTTACCTTTTAGTGGAATCTATTAACACTTGCCTCACAGCATTTGGAGAACTAAACAGAAGTATATTTCTATGGTTTGAATACAGTTTGTCTCCACCAAAACTCACATTGTGGCTTTGTCCCCAGTATGGCAAAGTAGAGAGGGGATGGAACTATGAAGAGGCTACTAGGTTGTTAGGTTGTCACTAGAGATTGGATTGGTTATTGAAAGTGGGTTGCTATAAAGTGTGACCACTCTATGTGCTTGTCCTCTCCTACGCATAGCCATTCTCCTCCTTCTCGGTTTTGAGTTGAGCTGTATATTGCCCTCACCCCTCATCAAGAACTCAGTAGATACTGGCACCATGCTCTTAGACTTCCAGAAGTGTAAACTAAAAGAATCTCTTTCATGTATACATCACTTGGCCTTGACTGTTTTGTATTAGTACCAAAAATGGACAAAGATATATGTTAACTGCTCAGCACAGGTACCGATAGGATAGGAACTCCAAATCTTTTTCTCCCAGCCTGAAACAGAGGAAAGTTCTGTTACATACACGGGGCCTAGAATGGCTTAGAATTTCCACTGACAGCCCCAAAGGAAAGTCCATCAACTAGGCAGTGAAGAAATCTGTGGTCAGCTTTCATAGTCCCATAACCACAGAAGAGCTGTGTGGTCAGGAATCAGGTGGTTTTCCAAGCCTGTCCTTCTTTGATTGAGGCCAAAGTGCTGTCCCCACCTACCTTCAGTGGCAACGTCCTCAATGTTGACCTTGTGTTCATGGGCCATGTAACCAAGGATGGAGAAGATGGCGAACCCAGAGATGAAGCTGGTGACACAGTTGATGGTGCTGGTCAGCAGGGCATCCCTGGAGTAAAGAAATGCTGCTGGTTTAAGTCTACCTGACTCCCACACTCCAAACCTGCTTATGGACCCCTGGTCTTCTATGGAAACTGCAGCCTAGACCCAGCCTCAAATGCACTTCCCCCCTTCTCTTGCCTTGCTTCCACCTGGACCCAGCCCCATAAATTACTGGATTAGAACCTGCTGGTGAAGGAAGTAGGTGGACAGTTTATTGACACCAGAGACTAGTGTCAAACTCTTGTTAGGGAATCGACTCATCAGCCTTATTAAGCAAATTTTCCATGGCTCCCCAAGGCCTCTAACTCCTCAGCATTCATTTAAAAGCTTTTATTAAGATGACCTTCTATTTAGGCTTATTTTTCATGACTCCTAATGTAATTTCTTTGAATAAACCAAAAGCAGTCAACTTGCTGGTCTACAAGCACTACCTCTTTTGCCTTTGCTCAAGCTGTTTCTCACCACATATACCATCCATTCCATGCCTGCCTATCATAATCTTATCTAGTCTCCTAGCTTTGCCTCAAATACACCTCCATGCTCTTGCTGGTGTCCTACCAAGGGGCTAGCCACCCTATTTCCTTACCTCCTAAAAACTTCCTAGGCTGCATGCACTCATCCTACTCTTTATTTTACTCTTTCTTGTATCTGTCTTGATTCTACCTTACTTCTAGGATGGATTAATGAATGTGAGCCCAAATTGCCTATCTCTGGAGTCCTCATAACCCTGGCCCTGGAGAAGGCAGCAGTAAGTGTTTATTAATCTGATCTGGAACAAGTATTCTGAGTCCCTGTTTGTCCTACAGTCTTACTTCCAATGGAGTCAGTTCTCACCAGCCTGATTATTCTACCGCTGCCTGTTGGAGCATCCAATGGACAGTCAAGGTGCCACCATTTGCTCTGAAAGGCACACTGTACACCTCTGTCTCAGCTATGTATCTTTGTGATATCCTAACCATAGTGATCTCACCTTTCTCAGCTTGGCATCTTTGTGCTTTGGTTTAAATGTGAAATGTCCCCCAAAAGTCTTATATGTTTGGAGGTGAAGCCTGGTCAGAAGACATAGGTCACTGGTCGCATGATTTGGAAGGAGGTATTCCTGTTTCCAGGTTCTTCCTTACCTGTCTGCTTCCTGGCTGCCATAAGTGAACAGCTCTTCTCCACCATGCCCTTCTACCCTGAAGTTTCTGCCTTGTAGCCAACTAATCATGGACTGAACCCCCTAAAACTGTAATCCAAATTAAACTTCTTTGCATTTAAGTGTAGGTGTTGGGTATTTTTTCCCAGCCATGGGAAAGATGACTAATACACTCAAAAAGGCATCATCCTTGAGTGAATGGTGCTCATTAGAACCCCATAAACCATACCACAGTTTGAGAATGCCTGGGATTATCCAGAAGAAGAAAATTTGATTTGTGTAAGGAGAGTTGGCTTTCAGACAAATCAGAGTTCTCTTTGCTGTCCTCACAAAGGTCAGTCCCCAGGATTCAATTTTCTATAGTTCTAAGAAGAAGCTTACCTGTAACAGTTGTTGTCAAATTTGTTGTAACTGGCAAATGCAACCAATACTCCAAATCCAGCCCCCAAGGAAAAAAATATCTGAGTTGCAGCATCAATCCACACCTAAAACCAGCAGACAAAAGCCATTAATCTCTTCTTCCTACATATTTAGACTATCGCAGTGCTTGGGAAAGGCTGGAAAGCCCTGGGGATACTTTGAGAACAAGGAACATGGTCTGAAGCAGAGATGGGCTGTCAGGGAAACTCCCTTTCCCCACAAGACAGGCTAAGGTCTCCTTAGAATCTCCTAGCCTGAGATATTTATGAGTTCCCTGGAGGAACTCACTGAATCAAATTAATAAACTGATTTTCAAAGAAAGTAAATAAACTGCAAGCTGTAGGCTAGAATATTGATGGGACAACAGCAAAGGGTCTGGACATTTCAGGAGTTTTGGAGAACACTTTTACAGAAAAGGATAATGATTCATAGTAACTTCTACCAG
Source organism: Heterocephalus glaber (assembly GCF_000247695.1). Next base: position 1,303,036 of record NW_004624757.1, read on the forward strand.
CACACAGATAGTGGTCATTGTGGAAGGAGGTCCTGGGAAGCAATGAGATTTACTTGCTCCATCCTTTTGGTGATGAAAGCTCATGGCTGGAGGTCTGAAGACCTGAACCTCTCTTCAGCTTCTCTGTTTCATTGGTTATCCCTGGTCAGTTTCATCTCTCTAATACCTCAGTTTCTTCATCTGTATGGTGGGGGATAATTATACCACCCCTACTTAGAGCTGCAAATGATTTCTGTCATCTCCCCACTTGCATTATTCCAGGTTTCCCCAACTTTGCAAACAGCATAATGAGAGGAATAATTTTATAAGAGAAAATAGATCTGCCCCTTGAGACTACACTAACAGTTTCATTTCTACACATCTGAACACCTTGGAGGAGCTAAACAACTGCAGAACAAGTAGAAGTCTGCTGTGTTTTGCAAGTCTGAAAACCGAACCTTGTCTTATGCTCTGCTATCTTTCTGACAGTTACTAGTGAAATGGGTTTTCTCTTGGTCATTGATCTATGACACAGTGATGCATTGGGATTTGAATTATGGGAGAGCACATTGAAGTTCTTCCCTCCTAATACTATGTTGTTCCTGCATGCCAGTATCACTTTGGATTGAAATAAAATGTAAAGAATCCCTTGAGAATTGTGAGAAAAAAAATGTTGAGATTTTCTCCCTGAGGTGGTCCTGGAAGGAAGAGGAGGCTAGAAATAAGCCCAGCCATTATTTGAAGATGCAAAGGTTTCTGGTTCCACTCTCACGCTGCCACATTGGATTCTGCCATCAAATTTACCCTCCTTCATTGCAGTTTGGGGCTCTGGGCAGGATGGTAAGATGGAGGATGCTGTTTCAGGACAAAAGTGTCATGCCCATCTCCCCCCAGTGGCAGAGGGTGCTCTTTATAATGAAAACACAGGATGGTGACAACGGCTAGGATTAAGGATTAAGAAAGTAGAAATGAGACAAGAATGGTTGATATGAAGTAATATGCCATGGGCACCAGACAGGAGTAAGTAACCAAGTACATCATGTCCCCTTCACAAGGTATGGTTCTCCTTGCAAAGAGTGGTTTGTGAAGGCCACTAAATGGATCCACAGAAGCCCAGACCATCAGAGCCAAACAGGTTCATGGAGACTTTCAGTGCAAAACTGCATTTATCACATGGACAAGCTCCTGCTCAGAGAGGGATCTTTTCCAAGGTTAGCTCCAAGTTTGTACCAAAGCTTGGGCCAGATTTTTCCACCATCAACCCCTACTGAGAACCCTCCCATCACCCTGGCCCAAGGCTGGGTAGTCACTGGGCATTGACTTACCGTGGCTTCCTTCAGACGGTAGAAGTCGATGTGCAGGTAGGCGCTGATGCCATTGGAGGCGCCGGGCAGTGTGATGCCATGGACCAGGAGCACAAACAGCACGAAGTAAGGCAGCGTGGCTGTGATCCACACCACCTGGGCAAAGCATAAGCTGGCTGTCTCACTCTGCCTGTGACTTAGTGGTAGGTAGTAGGGATCTTGAATGGGAAACAGGGTCCTTTCCCAGAGAGACCATCATGTCCTCTCACCGCCTTTCTTTACCTAATGCACATGCCACAGGCTCCATCTCCAGACCTGGTTCTGAGCCAGAGTCAGGGACAGAAAAGTTAATAGACATGAGTACATTGTGGGGAGGCTCAGAATCAAATAAATGAATCACTAGAGGAATAGTGTTGAGATCGATGTGATGGTGACAAAGATGCAGATGCCTCCTCCTCTGAAAAGTGCCTCTCCTAACCCTCTCAAGTTGCTGCAGGGAGAACCAGTACACCCACCTTTTTACTTTTCCCTTTCCCTGCAGGCCTGCATCCATCCCATCACTGGTATTGGTTGCTGCACTCATCTTTTCTTTTCCCAGTGCTGGGGATTGAGCCTAGGACCATCATACTAAGCTAATTCCTAGCCCTTTTTTACTTTTTATTTTGAGACAAAGTCTTACTAAGTTGCCTAGGCTGTACTCAAACTTGCAATTCTCCTGCCTCCATCTCCAAGAGTGCTTAGATTTCAGGCATGTACAACTATGCATAACTTTTGTCCTTCTCTCTCTCTCTCTCTCTCCCCTCCTCACTCACTCCTTTTTCCTCCTCTCCTCTTCTCTTCTCTCTCTTGTCTCTCTCTTCTTTCCTTTTCTTCAGTTAATTACATGCATCCCCTTAGCATTGCCCAAGAAGCAGAAAGCAGAATCTTTGGCCATTGCCTATGCCTATCTTGATGGGAAAAGAGATAGAGTACACACACACACACACACACACACACACACACACACACACACACAGAGAGAGATAGAGATAAATAAAGATAGATAAAGACAGCAATTTTTATGTGATCTGAAACACAAAAAGGAGAAGATTATCCTCAGGCTAAGTAGGGGCACTCTAGTCATTGCCTTGCCCAGTCTGGAGGAAAAGGGAAAGAGGAGAGGGACAGGGGGGTTTGTATGGACTTTTCACTCTTTCTTTACACTCTGTCCACACATTTGAGTACTCTGGGAGAGGTAATCGGTAAGCCTGTGAAGTGCAGCCAGGCATGGCGGCATATAGCTGTAATTCCTGCTGTATACGAGGCTTGAGAAGGGTCACCAAAAGAGAAAGAGGAGGAGGGGGAGGAAGGAAGAAGAGGAAGAAGAAGGAGGAAAAGGAGGAGGAGAAGAGAAAGAGGAGGAAGAAGAAGGAAGTGAAGGAGGAGGAAGAGAGGGAGGAGGGCAGGAGGAAGAGGAAGGGTCTCAGTCTTTAAAGTTTCTGATTTAATTGGTGGAAGATGAAGCCTTAACATCAGTATTTTTCAAAAGCTCCTCTATTGATGTCAACATACAACTGAGATTAAAAACTTTGTCATAGGCAAATACAGCTATGGGCAGCCTTGCAGAAAAAGGACCGTATCCCAAACGGAAAACCACATCAGGGCCAGGGGAGCCAGATCCAAGGAAGACTCGGGTGAAGCATATCTTAAGGATAAGATAGTTTTTCCCCACAATACTCTGGCACTGTGCAGTCCCAAGTGTCTCCACACATCTGCTGGGGGAGAAAATGGAAGTCTTGAAATATGACTGAGGGAAAATAAAGTTCTTTGTTAGCCTAGAAAGACATGGACTTAACACAGAAACTGAGATGTAGACAATAGAGTCATGTTTTTCATACTTATGTTTAATAGAGTCATATTTTCATACTTATGTCTTCCTTCCTTGCGTATCATGAGCCCCTTGGAAGAAACTGCCTACATTTTTTTAAACTTAGCATAGATAAGTCCTTTAAAATGTGTGTTGAATGAATAATTGGACAGTTGCACAGATGAACAGTTGGATTGTTAGATGAATGGATGGCTGCTTGCATAGTCATGGCTGGATGGTAGATAGTGAAGTGGTGAGTGGTTGAATGCATGATGAACATTTGGATGAGTGGATTCGTGATAAATTACAAGGTTACTGGATGACTAATTTAGTCAGAGAATGAGTGAACACATGTACAAGTGAATGTATGAGAAAATGAGTCAGCAAGTGAGTAGACACATCAGAGATGGTCACATCTGGGCTCCGCTTTCCATGTTACCCCATTGTTCCTCTATCACTCCCTTGTTCTATCAAGGTCTTTGTGGACTCAGGTTTTTGGCTTCATTTTTTTTCAGGAGGGAAGGAACAGGGAAGACAAACTGCCAATGACAAATAAGGAGAGAACCATCTCCTGGAAAGTGAAGCTGTTGGAAACAGGTTGCCTCACGTTGATCTTAGATTCAATCTCCCAAACTGAGACAAATGGGTCTAAGTCCTTGGCAACAGACACAAAGAAGAACTTTGACATAGCCTTGTGATGAGACCTAACTGTGGTCCCCTACAACTCATGTCAACAGCTGCAGTCCAGCTGTACTGCCTGGCCCAGCTGGCTGGGTGTGATCACAGTCGTCCCATCAGAAAACAAAGCCTCAGCTGTGTTCCTACTCCAGAGAATCTCCCATGGGGCCTGAAAGTGGCCCTCCATAGGCTATGTGAACATGGATTCACTTTCCCTAAGGAACATATCAGGACATGACTGAGCTATGACTATAGTCAAGCATCAAGAAGAAGCAGCTTCTTTTGGCCATGTCTATGTCTTTAGAGCTAAACCATTCAAATCTTGTTGAAGTTCTCAGAATTGATGGCAGATGTGAGTTCAGCTGCCTAAGACCTTGTGTCAAATGTGTGGCTCCTAGATCCTTGGGCAACAGCTCACTCATGCTCATGTGTGCTCTACATGCACCCTGGGTGAAGACAAGGGACATTTGAGCTCTGTCATCTCTATCCCAGGCCCCTCTGCTCTCAGAAATTCATCTTGCAATGTATCTATGGCCATGAGAACTCAGACTTGGTCCAGTTTTAAGCTTTACATAAAAAGACAATGAATCAGACACAGTTGGGCACTCCTATAATCCTAGCTATCTGGAAGACTGAAGGAGGGGGGGTTGTAATTTCAAGGCCACCCTTGGCTGGAGATGTAGCTCAATGGTAGAGCATTTGCAGAGCACAGACAAGCCCCTGGGTTCAATCTCCAGTGCTAGAGAGAGACAGGGATGGAGACAGAGATAGAGAATCAGAGCCAACCTGTATTGACACAGTAGTGGGAAGACTTGGCTAGAATCATGATTCAAATATGAAAGTGGTGAAACTATTTATCTTATTAAATAGAACTCAGGTTTCCTTTGAATCAGTCTGGCTTTCCCTTTCCTCAATTGCACCAACTCTACCAGAATTCGGAAACCCAGTTCCATCTATTCCCATTCCCCTAATCACCTAAAGTCTAGCAGTGAAGGGGCAGATTTGTGATCCCAGCCAGCTTTGTTGCCTTCATTGATCTCCAGGCTGAGGGAAGCCTGAGGTTTCTCAAAGTTTACTCCAGTGTATAAACTGGAGTGGGTGGAAACTCTAGTGATTGAGAGGGCTCAGCACTGCAAATACTGTACTGCTTCCTACCTCACTGTACTCTGAGGTGCTCAATAGGCCAGCACGATTGTCAGTGTGATCCGGCGTAACCCCTTTCCCTGGCTCACACTATGTCAGGGGCCAGTGCATCTGCTTCTTCCTGAGCATAGTCTTCTCTTGCCAAAATGGGAAGTGTGTACATTTGCAAGTCATTTCAGGCTGGCTCTGGGGCTATGGAAACCTACTAAGGAAAGCTTGGTATCCTGTTCCAGATGCATTCTGGGAAGAAATAAGCAACACTTTTGGCTTTCTCATGAGCCAGTTTATGAAAACAATTAAAGAGAGGGCATAGCATTCTAGAAATACCCTCCGGCCTAGGGCCTCTTCCTGCTCAGCTGCCAGAATATTGGAGGACTTACACAAAATGTGGGCTGTGGCTTCAGTTAGCTCATGCAAGGAAACTCATATTACTCACTCCTCATGTTTCCACATGGGGGGACTTCCCTCATAGAATAGTCAAGTCCTGCTCCTCAAGACACTCCTCTGGGTCTCTCTGTAGAGCTACTCAGCCTGCAGACTACTTATACTCTGCTCTGGGAGTGCAAAACTAGATGGGGTAGGTTTTATCCCTTTGCCAATGGTTGTGAGGAGCTTTATCTTGGGTTGTAATATTAGGGTGGATGAAAGCTCCACATTCACAACTGAAGGCCATACATCTGCAGTTTACACAGGTAGGGTGTAACTCACCTTGGGGCCCCTCCAGAGGCCAAGAGAGCCCTGCTCCTAGTAACCAAGACAGGCACAGAGAGGCACCAGCATTGTGCAACTATGCTAGTCTGGGGCTTCCACACCTCTGTGGCTTTGCTCATTCAGTTCCTTCCACTGAGGACTTCTTCCTTCCTCCTCTTCTCAACCCATATCTGTCCTTAAAGATCCAGCACAAATGGCACCTTTTCCATAATCTTTGCAGACTGTCTCAGTCAAAAGAGCATCGTCCACTAATACAGCATCTCACACCTTTTGACTATAACTCATATTAAGGAATACTTTCTATCTCATGTAAAACTGCGCATGCACACATAGATTGCCATAACAAACACAATTCCACAAGACATCTCTCATTTTAATGTGTGTGATGTACTCTCATTAGCTAGCCTATTTCATTTTTTAAAATTGTGACAAATTGGGCCCAGGATTTAGCTCAGTAGTTCTGGGGCCTGCCTCGCAAGCCCAAGGTCCCGAGTTCTATCCCTGGTACCAAAAAAAAAAAAATTGTAACAAATTGCTAAATTGATTCAAGATAGTTTAAAAGCCCACACATAGCTTATAGTTGGCCATCTAATGTGAAATCATTTCCAAGGTAAAATTAAGTTTAAAATAAATACAAGATATACAATAGCAGGTAGAGCTTGTGACTATTGATCTTGATTTAAAAGTGGACATACATGTATGTCCTGAATAGAGACCCAAGAGATTGGCTAATTCACAACCTGTCTGTAAGCAATGAAGAAAGCATTTATCTTACTTATTCTTGTTTCACTCATATTAACTATAACTGGTGTCCATAAATGTTTAAAAGTTGAATTGAATTCCAAAGAACACATAATGTTGTTCCCCAAACTTATTTATTCACCCTTCTTCAATCTTTCAACAAATATTTACTGCAGACTGACTATGTGTCACGTTTTGGGATGGCAGTGATCTTAGATTGGTTTTACTCTGCTTCAGAATTCCTCCAAGCCCTGTTCTTTATTTTGTTTGAGTACTTTCCTAGGGCTGACACTGTACCCCCAACATACTGTTAGGAAATTACATCTCCAGTTCTTGACAGACTGCATCCTTACTGGCTGCTGGTATCCTGTGCCAAACTTTGTTCTTAAAGTGCAGTTAAGACCCAAGATTTGACCCAAGCAGTACCACACAGAGCAGAAGAACCACCCAGCTGACCTTAGTCAACTCCTGGAATCATTGGAGACAATAAAATAGTCATTATTTAAGTCACTACATTTTGGGGTGGTTTGTTACACAGCAATAGCTAATCAAAACACTGGAAATCACAATTCCCAGGTATATCTTCTTTAATACAGTCAAGTTCTAGGCCCCAAGGGCCCCCAGCTGGTCATTGCTCCTTGATGTTCCTTAGACTAAAAATCAACGCAGGCATTTCTTTAATATACCCAACCTGAGAGGTTGACTATTAGAGGACAGTGTCACCCAAGTTCAGAATGCCACCTTTCTACTGGTCATCTGGCCCTATGTTCTTTTCTCTAAACTACTAGATCCTTGTTGATGCTCAGGACAGTGTCAAAGGAAACAAAACCACAGCATGCATCTAGATATCTTCTGGAGCATTTGCTTTTACTCAAAAATTTAGGGGAGAGGGATTTATTGATTTGATAGTAAAGTAAAAGGTTATATTTCAAAATAGGCTGCAACATTTGTATGAAGTTTTAGTCCAGAATTCAAAATATATCAAAGACATGTCAACAGTAGCATTAGGCTTTGGCTCAAGGCTCTTGGTAATGCCCCATTCCCTGACTTCTGCTTTTTGCAGAGCTTTAAAAGGAAACAATGAGTCCTGATCTACTTGTATCCACTCCTGCTGTCAGGTAGACTTAGGCTTAGAAAAGGGATGAGTTGTCATATCAAAGACAGACCTCAAGCTGACCCAAGCTCAGTACTCTCCTAATTCCAACTTGGCTTTTCAACAACCATATGGTTATAGCTAGGAAAAGTATTTTCTTTTCAAAACCGACCTCCTCCAAAGTAGAGAAACTAAGAGGCATTACCTTGCCTGATGTCTTCACTCCTTTCCAGAGGCTGAAATACAGGATGATGACGATGACCATCAGACAGAGTAGGAGCTGCCACTGGGGCAGGCCAATGTCGTGAATCCCGCTGCTCTCGTGAAGATGCAGGACACCACGCCTGCTCAGAGGAGAGAGAAGGGGACCAGGGAAGATGGCATCAGGGTAGATGTTACAGTTTCAAGCCAGAATGTCCAGCAAAACTCTCATGTGCTGAGCTTTTGGAAAGTGTTGGGAACATAGGGGTGCTGTATTCATTAGTGAATTCATCAACAGCTGAGTGTACTGTTGGAAGGTGGGGCCTGGTCTGAGAAGGAAGGCCACTGGGTATATCTTTCTCCCTCCCTACATCCTCCCTTTGCTCTGTTTCCTGGTCACCATTAGGCAAAGCATCTTTTCTCTACCAAGGCCCTTCACTGTGCATTTCTGCCTTGAAGCCAGTCAACAAGAGACTGTCACTATGAGCTAAAATTAACCTCTCCTTCTTTAAATTGTGGTGCGTCTCACTGTGTCTCAGCAACAAAAAACATGACTAAGATGGAAGTCAAAGCCAAAAGAACATAGAAGAGACAGAAGTTGAATTCTATTCATTTAAAGTGCTATACAACTAAAGGTAAGTTTAAACCAAGAGGTTAGAAGTCAAAAAAGGTATACCCTGGGATGGAGAGTGAGGGTTACAGCTTAGAGGGGACCCAGTTTTCTAGTACACTTGTCATGTTCTTATTCCTAATTTGGGTGTTGATCATATGGTTGTGACATTCAATGACCTGTCATTTGATGACTTCACTTCTCTGGAATATTTTATCCTTCAATAAGTGTAGTATTTTTAGATCAAGGTACCAAACCAACAATAAACACTGTGGAAGTTTGAAAATATTAATGTCTTTCATACACTCTACAATGAAGGAATCATAAACAGAACTGAAAACAAAATGATCACTTGCTAATTAGAATCTAATCATTAAAGTCACTTAGGGTCAAGGTCAAATGAGACTAATTGCTGAAACAGTATGGCAGGCCCCAGGGAAGGGAGGTCCCTCCCCACTGACAAAACCATACCCTGGCAAGATGAAGCAGGAAGAATGGGGACACCTTGCTTGGCATGGCATTTGTTACGCAACCAAATCATGCCCTCATCTCTGAGGGTTCCCCACAGCTGACCCTCAGACATACTCAGGGAACTACTGCACACAGCCCCTGCTTCAGTGGGCTTAAATTCTTTATATCCTGGAAGTAATATTAAATGTAATTAAAAATAAAATGTGGCAAGTTTTCGGAGAGTCCAGGGAGCTGCAGGGGGTCCCCAGAATGCATCTCTACCCCACCCTCCTCGGAGTCTCACGCCCTCATGGTGTAGTTTACTGCCAACTGCCCAACAACATCTTTAAAGGATCAGCTCCAAAGTCTCTTCCTCCTAGGGGGCTCCCTGATTACCCTTGAGACAAATCTTTAATCTTTTCAGTTCCTGGGGCTCCTATGGCATCAAGATTGATTGTATGCATGGAAGATGGCTCCAAGATCCCCTCATGGACACCAAAATCTGTGGATGCTCAAGTCCCTTTTATAAAATAGCATTGTATTTTACATATATTCTTCTATGTATTTTAAATCATCTCTAGGTTATTTATGATGCCTAATACAAAGGGGATACTATTATAAATTGTTGTTATATTCTATCATTTAAAGGAAACTGAAGCAATTGTCTGTACATGTTCAGTACTAGTGTGATTTGTTTTCAAATATTTGCAATCACTGTGGCTGAATCCTGGAATGCTCACAGATATGAAGGCTGACTGTAAAATACTCTCCAGAGATGTAGAGGTAAATAAATCACTCCCAGGTCCCCAGTGTTCAGCCCAGGAAAAGCAGCTGTACCTGTTAGCTCATAGCAGATTATTGGGTTAGGAAAAGATAAATGGTCCCAACTTTTTTTGCAAGCCCCAGCAATCCATCTTCTAATAAAAGATGAGGCCACCTCAAGGAGAAATTGGAAGAAAAGACGATCAAATTCTTGCACTCTCACTTCTTCTCTTAGCATCTCCTTCCCAGACTTATGGTAAACTTCCAACGTGTTCAGTGCAGTTCTTTCATACTGCTCAGGGCAACCATGTACTTCCCCATATAGGAAGTTGACTTTTTTTTTTTTTTTTTTTTTGGTACCGGGGATTGAACTCGGGACCTTGCGCTTGTGAGGCAGGTGGCAGAACCACTGAGTTAAATCCTCGGCCCAGAACTTATTTTATAGGTGTTTTCTCTTGGAGTGAGATCTGTTCAGAAAGAGTCTGATTGATAAATCCATACAAATAGGCTAGAGGCAAACTGATTTAATATATTGTTCTTCCCTGGAGTGATGTCTTAATCCATAAGAAGGACTCATTGATGGCAAAAATGTTACATACTGCAGTGGATAGGTCAGTTGATTGTCTATCTGTCTCTCTATCATCCCTTCTTTCTCCTTTTCTTCCCCTTCTTACCTTTCTCCTCTTCCCCTTCCTCCTCCTTCATCTCCAAGGAGAAGTACAAGTAAGGAGGATCAATATAATTTGAGACCTTTCAACAGGGACAATCTTCTCAACCCATACATTAGAATCACTTGGGAGCATTTAAAAATTACTAATGTCAAAATAAAACTTTTAACATTTTTCTTATTTAAAAATTACTGCTATGTGGACCTCACTATCAACCAGTTAAATTAGAATTCTTGTGCAATTAGGCCTGGGTACCAGAATCCCAAATTTCCCAGGTGATGCCAAAGGACAGGTAAAGCTTGGACCTAAAGGGTCAGAGGTCCACTCAAATTACAGGTCTGCTGGAGCAAAACAGAGCTGTCAAAGAAGTAGAGTACTTGAGGAACAGAAGGCTCAGAGAGGCTTCTAAGAAGTGGACTTGTAAGTACTTTGGGAGCCTGCTTGGTCCAAGGAGCCCACAGAAAAGAGGTCAATGACTGCCTTTTCTGGAAGCAGTAAGAAAGGCCCCAGAAGTTTCAAAGCATATGAAGAAAATGTACACCTCAAGGGTGGAAACATGTCTAGCTTATCCTTTATTAGAATTTAAAGTTTATTTCTGGGAAGATGAAAACCATCATTGATGCTATGTATGTTTCATCCATCCATCCATCCATCCATACATTAATAAGAGATGTTTACTATTTGTAAGAACATGAAAGAGGGTAGAAGAATGTGGCACAGAAGTTATTCAGGCTTTGGGGTCTGACAAACCTGGCTCTCATTCTGGCTCTGAGCTCAGAACCTGTGTGACCTTTAGCGCATTTGTGTGTGTGTGTGTGTGTGTGTGTGTGTGTGTTATGAGGATTGAACCAAGACCTTCACATCGAGCTACATCCCAGCCTTTCTCTCTCTCGCTTTCTTCCTCTCTCTCTCTCTCTCTCTCTCTCATATTTTTTGAGATGAGATCTTGCTAAGTCACTAAGTTCTCAGGCTGGACTTGAACTTACTATCTTTCTGCCTTAGCCTCCCAGAGTGCAGGTATAATAGGTACCTCCCACCATGACTTCCACAGACTTTCAGAACTCTACTCTGAGCCAGGCAACGTGTAGGAGGCTGGTGACATGGCTGTGGACAAGTTGATGATGGCAAAACTCCACATGGAGCTCCCAAGCAATGGGACAATACTTATGCAAACATTCCCCATCTCTGAGCCCTTTTCCATTTCAGTAAAATGGCTCCCATGAGGATTAAATTATGGTGTGAGACACTACAGGAACCTAGGAAATGGTTCACAATGGCCACTGTAATTGTCACTATGACTGGGTCCACACCTCAGCAGGCATCAGCAAAGGAGACAAGGAATGCCATCAAAGCTCAGCCTCAGGAGTCAACTGGGTGGGCTTGGCTGGGGAGGTGGCTGGAGCTTTCTCTGCTGGCCTCCGGAAGAATAAGATGAGTTGATGGGGGTGCGTAGGTGCGTTGGCGGTGTAGGGAAAGGAGCATGTGAGCATATGTGGAAAAGTGAGCAGAGTTGTGTAGATGATGAAGATCCACCAAGACAGAGGTCTCCTTCCCAGAACAACCTCTGTCCTCAGAACCCCAAGCCAACTGTCGTGGCTTTGAACTGCTCATTGTTCATCATCACTCCGTGCAATTGGTCACTGTGTCTGGCCATCCTAGTACTATCTCTTGATCTGCTCCCCACTTTCCCCCAAACTCACTGGCCCTATCCCAGGCTGAACCTATACTCTCTCCCTCCAGGACAATTGAAAATTATCCCCATCACTCCCCAACCCTGGTCTCTACCTCCTGCTGGCTTCCTTTAATCCACTCTTTGTACAACTGTATAGCAACCCATCTGAAGTGTCACTGTAACTCATCAGACCTTAAATCCTCCAACAACTCTTACTACCTAAAACAGTGGTTTTCAACAGGACAATCTTGCTCCCCAGTGTCCAGAGATCTTTTTGGCTATTATGCATCTGGAGAGAAGGAGGATGGTGCTGGTATCTAGTGGGTAGAGACCAAGGATGCTGCTAACATCCAAATGAACAGGAAGTGCTCATCCTGCCCCCACTTCCCAAGAAAGAATTATCCAATCCCAAATCAAAAGCATCAAGGTTGTGAGATTCTGGTCTACAGGACACACATGTAAGCCTTTCAGAATCTGATGTCTGTCATAATCCACCTCCTGCCAAGTTCATCCCCACTTTGCCACACCCTGCCCTTTGTTCCTGGCAATAGCGAGTCACTTTTACACAATAATCAGATGCTCTTGGAGCTCTGGGCATGAGGACCTTCTGTTCCTACAGCCTAGGACACATCCCCAACCCAATTTGCCAGCCTGGAAAGCTCTGTCTTGCTAGTATCAACTCAAAAATCACCCCTGACTTAGACCCTTCCCCTATTCCAAGAGAGAAATGGAGGGAGGAAGAGGAAAGGAGAAGAAAGGAAAAAAGGGGAAGGGAGGGAAGAAAGGAGAGGGGAAGGGAGGAGGGGGGAGGAGAGGAGGGAAGGGAAGGGAAGGAAAGGGAAAAGTGTAGCTGGACATATCCAAAGATTGAGGACATCTTGACACCACCTAATGCTTAATTCTTCATTATCCTATGGTTTTATGTGCCAAGTATTAAGGATTTCACTGCTTTCAGTATGAAAATTATGAAAAAATTGCCAAACTGCCTGTGCTTGCCCTGAAACTTGCTAAAAAACACCTCTGGTGAACAAACAGATGGCTGAAATGCACCCTCCTCAGTCTGGCTGACCCCACATGCATTTGAAGGCCATTTCAGAGTGGCAGTGGTTGTCTAGCTATTTCTTCAGTGAAAAGATCCAGAGTCTGGAGCTGATCTCCAGGAGAAGAAATGAGAATCCATTCTTCTGGTATGCCCAAGCCATGGGGTTTGATATAAGTAACTTGGGTTTGTTGTGGTGTTCCAGCAATTTAATGAACATGAATCACCATTGAGGGAACTATCCAGACTTTCCGAAGCCTATGGGCCAAAAGGGCTCAATGTTTCACTTGACATTTAAAAGCACAAAGGGTTAGTATGAGGGTAAAGGGAGACCTCTCTTCCTCACCAGGAGCCAGCATGGAATAGGTGTTTTCTATTGCCAACACATGTTCCCCAAAAGTGCCCTTTCACAGATAAAGCTAGAGCCACAGAGTCTCTTTTGAGCTGTGGAGCTCTTTGGCTTCAAGCCCGGAGCCTGGGGAGAACAGCAGTTTTGTTCTCTTGAATGATATGTTCACTCTGTCATCCTAAATGAGTACAAGATGGTAACAGAGTTGGCCAGGAGGTCTGGGGAAAGAAAAAAATCATCTGATCTCCTCAGGGTTGGCATTGAGAGTCCCAATTGTTGGCTTCACAAGCTGAGCTGAGTGGTTTTAAGGAATAAACATTTAGACAAAAGAGCCATGTGACATAAAAAAATGGAGAGGCAGCCTATGAGTTAGTGTCATCCTCAATGAAGCACACAGGCAGGGCTGAAGTGAGAAAGAGATGCATGAGCAGATCACCTATCAGCCTGCAGACACCCTTGCACTCCTGTCTCCAATACTGCCCCACTGGAGACTCTAACAGGACAGAGGAGAAAGATAGAAGACAGGCTGCATATGCAGTCAGAGCCTTGTGTCTGACAATGTGGATTCAGATCCTAGTTCTGCTACATGCCTCAAACTCCACTATCTTTTCAGAAAATGGGAGTAACTTCCAACTCCACAAACTGCGAAGATTAAATGGAATTTGGATATGAAGAGATGCTGGGACCTGGTTCAGGGTAGCTATGAGATTGCAAGAGTGGGGGGTGAGTTAAGGAGAGGAGAAAGGAAGTCTACAGGGCAGAAGACTGCAGAATTAAGGCTTCTTTCTTTTCCCACTATACTCTCCCAAACCACTTCAGCCATACACAGAAAAATGTCCTATTTTTCCACCACATTCTGCTCACAGCTAGGCCTGGGGGAAATTTAGGCTACAATCAAAGTGACCAGGATCTCCAAACCCAACTCATTTCTCCCTCCTGCTGGGTGTCTCTTCCAGGGTAGACATGCTGGCCATAAAGACGTCAAAGCAAAAATCAGATACTAACTACACTAGAGATGATAAAGCTATCTATTTCTATTTTGATTTATAAGAACTGAGATTATCAAAAGCCAAAGAAAAAATCATGCTTTTTCCTCTCTGAGAGGACAAGGGGGAAGCATGTAACAAATCACATGGGTTAACAGCCCCCTTCCCCTCCATCCTCATCGGCTCCCTGTCTAAACCGCACTCATAAAACAGGAAGCCTAAAACCTCCATCTGAAAGCTCTCCAACATTCTTGGGATCTTCTGAGGTCATGCTTCTTGGGAGAAGAGGAAAGGAGGTCCCCAATTTTCCATGACACTAGACTGTAGAGATGTCAACCTGACCCCTATGGGTACCTTATTATGAGACAGGGGAGTGCCATAGCTAAGACAAGGGCCCTCAACATTGGCTCCTACTAGAATCATGGGAGAAGCTACTAATAAAAATCCACATGTTCTGGCTGCACCCAGATGTGTGAGACCGAGTCTCTGGGGCACAACATCCAGGTAGTCGTATGTTTTAAAGCCCTCTAGGTGATTCTAACGTGCAACCAAGATTGGAACCACTGAGCTAAGAGATTTGGCCCTGCAACCTGACTGCTTGGGTTCAAATTCACTTTGAATGTCATTTCTAACCTGGATGACCTCGCACAAGTCACTTACTGCTTTGTGCCCATTTCTTCATTCATAAAATAAGAATAAGTTTAGGCCTCTGTGGTCATTTTTAAAAGGTAGTATAGAAAATGTACTTTGAACAATGACTGGGACAAAAACTAAGCAATGGATAAATACAGGTTGTGACTCTGGCAACATCTCTCAATAATAACCATTTATAGCACACAGCACAGCACATAGGTTAAGGGGACACACTTTTCAGTTTTACTGCTTGGCAGGGCTGGGGCCAATGTGAGGAGAGTCAGGCCCCCAGATCCAGAATGAAAGCAGATGCTCACTCTCAGGGGCTTCATGCCCAAGGTCAAGTGCTGTCTGGGTCCAAATCTTGTCTCTGCACAGAACTAGCCATGTGGCCATGGGCTTTTCTGTCTGATCTGTGAAGCCTCTTTGTGTGTGCAGGAAAGATAAGGGTTACAGAAACTTTAGTACATTGGTATGAGGCCTCAGTCGAAATAATTCATATGAAGAAGCTGGCAGAGTGGTTAGCTGTTAATATGTCAGCAAAGAAGATAATTAGTATGGTTACTTACATCAGATGTTCACTTTAAATAACAAGATCCTTTGGGGAGTTACAGAGGCATTTGAGCACAACTATGGGCCCATATAATTTTGCACTCACCTTCTGGAAGTCTATCAGGGTCATATATGGAGGCAAGCAGACATGCTGGCAAAGGACCCTTTATAAATTCTCCATGATGGCCCACTGAGGGTAGTTCCTGGTTCCTGAGGATGCTGATACCCCTTGACTTAGGAGACACCAGATTTTACAGAGATTGTTTTTAACCAAACAGGACCTCCTTGGTCCTGTTGCACTGAGATGGCAAGAGTAGAAATGATTGTAGGATAGCTCCAAACTCCAAATAATCTGGACTCATTTCTAGATCTTTGGCTTAGGGAATCCATAGGATGAAGCAGAGTGACCCTAAAATTTTTTCTCATGCTCTACTCCTGTGCTTCCCCACATGATAGTAACTGTTGCATGTCTATTGAGAGATAAATGAATTAAAATTGAATAAAATTAAATCTTCAGTTCCTCAGTCACTAGCCATATTTTGACTTCTGAAACCCACACATGGTGAATGCATCAGACCATGCAAGTCTAGAATTTTTCTATCATCTTAGAAAGTTTTATTGGGAAATTTTGTGCTAGACCAAGAATCAGCAAACCACACAGCCCCCTAGACAAATCTGGGTTAAGACCTGCTCAGATATGACATGTCAGCTAATGGCTTTTAGTATTTTAAAAAGTGAAATTAAACAAGAAGATTATGTAACAGGGAACTGTAGAGGCTGCAAGGCCCAAAGTATGTAGAACAGTATGGGAACTTTTGCTCTAGATCATATATAACCTGAGGATAAAGTTCCGGTGGGATTTATCTGCCCTGCCTCACAGTTTATAACCTATATTTTGTGCTTGGTTGCTAACACGTGTAATAGAGGTCGCTCAAGTGTTACTCATGTATGCCCCAGGGACCAAGACAGTAGAGTAGATATTACCATAGATGTTGCATTCTCAGCACAGCACAAGGTAAATATTTAAAATTGTTGGTGGCTAAGACCAATTTGACTATCTCCTTCCTCAAAGACATAAAAGGATGCAGTAGTGTTGAGAGCATGAAAAGGGCAACAAGTTAAATAAGGATTGTTATAGATTATTTTATAGAATAAAATAAATTTCCAGGAGTCTATACTGATACACACACACACACACACGGATTGCAATCAGTTAATCTAGTTGGGATGATGGAAATAGAAATCATAACAGATAAGCACTATATTAATGATTCTTGCTCTGACTCCCTGACAAGATGCACTGAGAAAGATGCCAAATTTTCTCCATGCACTTCTTCCTCAAAATGCATACCCTCAATCTAATCATGAAAAAGCAAGAAGCAAACTTGAATTGAGGAATAGTTCACAGAAAAACTGGCCAACACTCTCCAAAAGTGTCAAGATCAGGAAACTCAAGGAAAGAGCAAAGAACTTTCACAGATTGGAAGAGGCTAAGGAGCCAGGATAACTAAATACCAGAAGATGGCATTAGCAAGGAAACTGGTGAAATTTACATGAGGTCTGTACTAGACTAGCTAATATGTACTATGTGAATGATAATTTACTGGTTTCCATAACTGTTCCCCAGTTATATAAGGTGTCACCATTAGGGAAGTTGGATGACAGGTAAGTACACTATTGTAACAACTTTTCTATGTATAAAATCATCTCAACTTTTTCTTCCTTTCCTTAATTTTTAACAATTTTCTATGTTCCACAAGCAGCCAGAGCCCCTCTTATACACAGGCAGCTCAAGCACTCTCACTAAGCTGCCTGCTTTAATTTTGCTCTCAAGCTCCAACAACTTTCCCCGTGGAAGCCCTTGAGGGACAGCACCACAAGGTAGGCAGAGGACAGCTCCAGAGTCCAGTTGACTTGGGTTTCAACTGCAACTCCCTAACCCTCTAGATGTATCCTTGGCTGACAGCATCAGTTCCTGTGTCACTACCTCCGATAGACTTTCCTGCCCACCCAAGCTAAAGTCTCTTATCCTCCCACAATAAACTTCTCCCACATCCCTCGTTTTAGTTCCTTAAGGAAACTTCCCTCTCCAAAGTGCTTGTTACTTCCTAAAGGGCGCATCTACTCTCTAATACCTGCTTGGTTTCTCATCTGTTTGCAGGGATATTGGTTTTCCATCTCTACTCTCCTGCCCCACCCCAGAAGCTCCTTCAACTTTTGTATCCTTGTCCTCTAACTCAGCCTGTGCCATCATGAATGCTGACTAGCGAGCTACTTCCTTCTCTCATGGTTTTCCTTAGTGTTTGGTTCAGATCTTGCCCAGGCCTTAGTGCATGCAACATGAGGAGTCCATGACTTACTCATAAAACTCTGCTGCCGGTGTGAACTTGTACTTGGAGTACTTGGTGTGGTTGCCCAGCACAGAGCTGTTGAAGAGCTTGGGATCAGTGCAGTTGGGGCTATTCCAGGCGTGGCCACAGTCAGTCCAGGGCAGGTTCAAAGTGAAGGAGGCAAAGAGGTAGTACAATGACCAGGCGATGATGGCATTGTAGTAGAAGCCAACGTAGAAGGCCATAAGGATCACAGCATAGCCAACTCCTGTGTGAGAACACAGCACAGAGGTCTGGCTTCCCTAGGCCCAGCCTTAGAGCCACTGACCCAGGGAAGTTGGCTCTAACCACTGCACTCCCAAACACCTGTCCCCCTCTTTTTCTGTAGTAGAATGTCAGAACCCCTTCATATTCCACAGGCAACCACTATCCCTTTTCTTGGGGATTCTGTCTTGCTACTGCAGCCCTCTTCACCCGCTTATCAGGAGTTATACCCCAGGGAGCAGCTATGTCAAGAGTCAGAGTAGCTGAACTCCCTCACCTCTTGTCTAGAAAACATGGTGGAATATTTCACACTCCATCTCATTCAGGGTGGAACTGACCTGATGACATACCTTTTATGGGCTGCCTCTCCTTCCTTATCCCTGGGACCAGCTCCCCAAATAATTTGTTACATTTAAGTTCTTGCCTCAAGATCTGCTCCCAAGGTAACCCTAACCAAGAACTCCCTGATAAGAACTCAGCCTTGTGTGCTCTGTGGGTCCTTCTCTCAATCACCTGCTTCATAGGCCAATATATTACTTTTCTGAATGTATAGGAAGCCCCATTAGGACTAGTTCTGTGGCTTTATCATAGAGAATACAATTTTTTTTCTTGCCTTCCCAGCATTGATTTAAAGAATTATCCTTAAGCAAGTTTTGGCCTGTGAGGTTTGGGTGAGGGTAATCACCTGAATCCTTTATCTAATCATGGGTACATGATGCAGGCCTGGCCAATCAGAGAGCCTTCCCTGTAGCCATAGTGATTGGTTAATAGATGAGCATATGTGTCAAATCAAGCCAATGAGATTCTTCTCTGGGACCTTTAAAGAAGCCATGAATATGTAAGGTATTTTTGTTAAACATGGCTACTTTCTGCAGACATGCTCTAAGACTCAGATCCAAGTAGACTCATCTGAGATCCTAGTTGCAAGCAACAAGCTGTGGATGTTGTATTAGGAATTTCATGTGAGGCAGCTTTCTGCCTGAGCTCTAAAAGATCCAGCATCAGTGTATCATGTGTGACATGGTGGTAACAATAGAGAGTAGAGGGATGTGTGTTGAGTACTTCTGCCACTTCTCTAAGTATTTCCTATGCATAAAAATAGACTCTGGTCACACAGCTGGAAGAGCCTGGACTGGAGTTCAGGTTTTCAGACTTTCTATGCTAATACTATTCTGTTAACTCCAAATATTCTTTGTGTGACTTTGAATAGTGGATGCTCTTGACTTTATCAATATTTGTGAATCTCACATGAGAGTTGATCTATCGTATATCTCACCTTTGGAGCAGAGTTCCTGGGGTCAACAGGGAAGGATTTGGGAAAAACTTTTGACTTCTCCCAGGCTGGTTGTTTACCTTTGAAGAAAGGGCAGATCTTCCACACTGTGGCTGCCCCCTCCCGGTTGTACTGCCCCAGAGCCAGCTCCATGTAGAACAGAGGCATCCCAGCAATGATGAGAAACAGGGTGTATGGGATCAGGAAGGCACCTGGGGGGCACAAAGGCAAGTGTGACCCATGAGATTTCAGTCCCTCAAAGTGTTTGATCAGTGTCCACAAGAGCTGCCAGGATACCCATTCACCTGTTCACTTGGCCATTTCCCAGGGCCTGTTTTATACAGGTAAATAGAGTTATGTATAGCAAGTAATATAAATCACAACAGAATAATAATATCAGTAGTCATTGTGGTCACAATAATGAGGTTCTGTAGTTAAATTAGTAAAGTCTGGGTTAATCAAAGCTACATAGGTTTATTTCTGGCAGATTCTTCCTGTGGAGCACAACAAGGGGTATTCTAAGTGTAGCCTTTACCAAATTCACATAAACACAGACGCTTTGGGGAATCACTCTGGGAATGTCAATTTGACCCAAACCCTTCCTTTTATAGGTAATAAGATCGAGTCCAGAGAGACTCTAAACTTACATATGACCAGGTTTCTAATTATGCTCATATCAACATCATTAGCTATTACTGTGGACCATGTGGCTGGGACCTCATTGGATTCATTTCAGAGTCTCACAGCATCCCACAGACATAATATGCAGCCAGGGTCATTTTGGCCCTTAGGGAATGCAGGGGCAGAGAAGAGTTGGCTCTGCTTGGTGTTACTGGTACCTGACAGAAGCAGGAATCACCTTCAGATCTTCCAATCAGTGGACTCACCCTATTGCCACCAAAGGCTAAAACACAGAGGACAGAAGTTCAAGGGTCTGACCAGGGCAGCTGCCCACACAGAGCATGGAAGAAATTAATCTCCTAGGCAATGGACAGAAATTAATCCCTGGGTGAATCTCTGGTGAAACTAGAAGTGTCAGAGTTCCAGAGTCAACTCTTGGTGTGCCCTGGCAGCCTCCGGTGAACTTAGTGGATTCTGGTACTGCAAGGTGACTCACTGCCATCTTAGTGTAGGCTGCAAACCGCCAGCTCCTTCTCCCATGAGTCCTATTTTACAGGCAAGGAAACTGATATTTATAAAAGTCAAGTTGCTTGTCCACACTGTTAAGTATGCAGTTTGGCTACAAACCTGGATCTGCCTGAACCCCATCTACTTCTCCTCTTGGATGCATGGAGCCAGAAGGAGTAGGAAGTAAGGTAGTAAACAGTTCCTTAGGTCTGAAGACTGAAGTCACTGGCCCCAGGAAACAGGGGGAAGGAAAAAGTCACAGCTCAAATGTTGGCACTGGGGTTTGCCTCTGGCCACTTAATGTTCTCTTCTACACAGTCAAGGAAGAGAAGCATACCATCTGCCAACCGGGTGTCTGGGGTTGGCCCAAGTTCACAGTTCAAAATCTCCAGGCAATACTGCCAACAAGCAGGTAAACTGTCCATCTGAGAGTCATCTCCTCTCTTGCTGGCTAACAGTCACAGTGACAATGAGGGGTCTGCCTGAGTCTGCAGGTCTCCTCCAGGAGTGGCTTTGATGTGGGCCATCCAGAGCTTCATTCCAATGAATATAGATCAAAAAGACTCAGGATGATGGAATGGCTGAGTATGAATGAAAACTGGAAAACTGACCAGTGGCCATGGGTGCTTTATAATCCTTCTAAAAGAGAGCATCAACCAGCTAGCTGGCTTGAATTCCCTAGCAGAAAGAAACTAGGCAAGGCTGAAGAGGTAGAAATGGATTTCAGGTTAACTGAGGTCTGCTGAGAAGCAGCCTAAAATAGCTCTGTGAAGCCAAGGGTGGATATAACGCTCCTAAAAGCCACTGGCTTGCTATGCTCAGGACTGCCACAATTTTGTGTTCCTGATACACTTCTCATGTGGCAGTGCCAATGCAACCAGCCTAATGCAGACCTGGGAGCCTCAGGGACCATAAGCCCTAAATTCTGACTTGGCTTTGGGCTGCTCTGACTGTGTTGGTGCTGGTCTGACTGGCAGAGCTGGAAAAACACAGGCAGAACAAATCAAGTGAAAGGCTCAGCCTCCAGAAATGCACCACCTTACCCTCCAAAATACATAGGTTCACAAAGTGCCTACCTTTGCAAGGGTACAACTAAAGTTTGGCACACCAACACTCACACAATCTCACAAGGAAAAGAAGTGCCCACTGTGAAAGAGATTTTTGTCTGTTTTTGGATGGATTTAGTTAAAAATGAAAAAAGCGTCTCATGAGCATAACTCACCGTGTCAGACATCAAACCATTAAATCCCTACTAGCCACAGAGGCATTCTAGAATCCTCTATGCAAATGCCAAATCCTCAAGAAGGAAAACCAGTGGTTCCTAAGGTTATTCAAGTGGTCACCTGTGCAAGTAAGAGAACCTCAGGAAAAGGGAGAGGGTGGGAATGGCTCAGTAAGGAGTGGAGTGGCCCATGACTGATGAGGAACTGGGGAAGGTAGAGGGAGTATAGTCAAGGAAGGGCTTGAGGAAGGAGAGGAGGGTCCCATGAAAATAGTCTGTTGGGGATAAGATTTCTTGGACTGTTAACTCCAGCCACACTCTGATATATCCAAGAAGTGGAAATCTACAGAGCTGCTCCCTTCATGCCTATAACTCACCTACAGAACATCAGGATCTGTGACTGAGGAAAAGTTTGGCCAATGACTAGAGTAGTCAAGTTTCTCCCTCTTCCTCCAAACCTTCAAGAACATAGTGAATAGAGTGAAAGATGGGATGAGGCATAGTGAAGGAGACAGCTGACCACAGATGCACCCTAGAAGGGCTGGGTCAGGAGCACACAGGGAGGTCTCCAGTCCTCTCATCAACACAGTTAAAGACAAAAAATCAAGCCCTAACTATTCACTGAAACACATTATATCTTCCTACTTTGACAAAGAGACCTTCATAATGGTTCTATAATAAAGTTCAGGTTTGGAATTCTCAGTTCTTGGATCTCTGGGCTGGAATCTGGTTATCAGGGGTGAGCCCTGCTGGTCTGGTCCTCCCTGTTCCCCCCACACACACACACACACCCAGCTCCATCCAGCAATGTGAGAGACCTTTTGGACGTGTATGTGGACTTTTCCACATGAACCCATACATGTGTAACCTCTGTCCACAGCCCCTGCAGACAACAAGCCCCTTGGCTTCCCCTCAGAGTTGGGGCTGTGCAGACTTGCAGCACAGAATGCATTATGGAAGAATAAACCAAGCAAAGGGGCCATGCAGACCTGTAAGGGGGCTTGGGACTGTTTGGGCAGGGGAGTCCAGAGTGTGGATACCTGGAGCATGGGTGGGAGGCAGTGTTCTGGGTGGGAAGGGGATGAGGGCAGAGCTAGCAGGTTCTCTAAAGTCCAGCGCCCAGGATATCATCTTGCCTGGAGCTAGGGAAGATCCCAGAACCTGGCCCTGCTATTTACAACCATGGGTCCTTGCACAAATGTACCTTCTCAAAGCCTTAGCTGGCCCTTCCTTTGTAAGTCAAGTTTATAATACCTGAGCCACTAGTTTGGTGTGATCATTCATGATAATGGAGGTAAAGAGCTAGACACTTGTTGAGTGCTCTGTAAATGGAAATTATACCCTGTCATCATCCAAAGAGCTGATGGGATGCACCTTTGTCAATGGGGGACTGCAAGTAAGGCCTCTCCATATGACTGTCAGTAGCCAGACCCTTTGCAGGACACAGACATGCACACCAGCCAGAGGCTTAGCAATGCAGGCCTTGAGATAGTCCTTTGGAGTCCTTCTGTCCTCGTCCCAAGTAAATCCAGCTGTCCAAACAAGAATGTTGAGGACAAGCAAGAGCACAACACAGGATACCCCAGGTCATTCCTAAAAAGAGGCTCCCCTAGTCCTGTCCAGAACCCCCCTCAAGCATGAAGGACCTACTCCACTAGTGGAGGGGAGTGCTCCCAGTCCTTAGCGAGTCACCTTTATTGAAGACAGCCTCCTCACACGAGGCCACATCCCCTTCCTACAGCAGCTGGCATCCAATGACTCATCACACCAGGGCATAAAGTTCCAGCCACTCACCTTGACTCTCCACAAGTCAGAGAGCCCATCTTGGCTTCAAAACCCCCTGTGGCATTTGCTAAGGCTGTCAGGTTGTCCATCCTCTCCCTTTGTCTAGTGATGCTGGATTCCTTTCCCTAAATCTCCCCTGAAGCTACACCTGCTTCTTCCCTTCTAGCTTCCACTCTCTGCTTCTATCTCTGGAGAACAAAATCAATGAGTCTTTCCTGAAGAACTTATTTACGCCTTTGGCATCAGGGGAAGGTCCCCCTCGGAGTCATTGCCAGTCACAGCTGGATTTCTGTGGCCCTTTCTGCAGGAAAACTTTCTGGTCCTGTAATAAATCACACCCAGATCATTCAAGTTTGACAACAGAGAGACTCTCTGCTCGGGGTAGGATGACTGAGCCATGTGGTGCCTGCTCTAGCCTTCTTGTGCCCCAGATTGATCTCCTCGGGGCCCATGATGACTAATAAGGGCCCTGTTAACTGTCTTCAGGGTCCCTGTAACCTCAGGGACCTCAAATGGGGTCTTTGCTACTTTTCTTGGACTTCAGTGACTAGCTAGGACCATCTGCATAAACCATCTGCATTGCAAAAATTCCTGGTGTCATAAGAAGGAAATCTACGCAAAATGATGAAAACTGGCCTTTCTGGTCCAGAGAAATCACCCCCTCTCCATCTTCACCTTCAGCTTCATCTCCTGCTAACCCCTTGCCTTAGACTTGAGACCTGGAAACAGGCTCAGAGAGGAAATACACCCAGTCCCCAGTATGTGAAACCCAGCTCATCTAACAAGAACAGGGTACAAGTCAGGGAAATTAGTGTTGGGATACTTCTGAGCATTTTTTTTTCTATCAAATCTGGACTTGAGTCTACTAATAAATCTGCAATGTATTTAAAGGTTGTTGAAGATTTGGGTTTCCAATCTCCACTCTGGTCTCCTTAAAAAGAACAAGTTATGTACTTGGGGGGCTCAGAACTACGTGATGAAAGGAAATATAACCCACAAAGAACAGAATAGAACCTCACTTCCCTCTTTTGAGATATAATAATAGAATTAAAGTGTGATTCACTTTTAAGATATCTCCAGTAGACAACAAGCTCTCTCAAGGCAAGAATTGTCTTTTGCTCATCTCCGTATTCTTGGCATATGGTAAGAATTTAGTAAAAGATTTTTAATTAAGTAAACAGTATCCAGAAGTGAGTTACATAGAGGATACAGCTAATGAAAGCCCCAGGGCTACGTAGCTCAAGCTGGCCTTGAACTCAACTATGTAGCCCAGGCTGGCCTCTAACTCTCAGTGATCCCCCTGCCTCAGCTTCTCAAGTACTGGGATTACAAATGTGCACCACCATGACCAGCTTTGTCTGTGTCCTAATCCTCACTGAGGCAGTTGGGTTTGGAACCACAGGACACAATGCAACATTTTTCCCTATTAAATCTTTCTTGTTGGAAACAGCCTTTCCAGATCTTTTTGGCCAGCTCAGTTAATAAACCAAATCATGCTCGTGACCCCAGATCGAGGTCCTAGATAAGTTCCTCATCATTCCTCCAAAGGGGTGTGCAAACTGGTCAGGTGGAGCACCACACCAGCTGACTGGCTCATCTAAGCTGCACAATGTCAGCTCTGCAAGCTCCAGGGCTGAAGAGCCCTGCAGCCAGGCTGTATGTGAAGGCACTGAGTTGAGGAACCCCAGTTTTCTGTACCAGACACCACCTCAATCCCAGGTAGTTTGGCCAAGAAATTTCCTGAAAGCCTAAGATCCTGAGCTTGCTTGAAGAAGGATGGAAAGTCCACTGTAGACTCAGAAGCACAGCATCTCATGAGACCCATTGGAGTACATGCAGCAGTGTGAACACAACTTTCCAGGTGAGAAATCCACAGGGAAACAAGGTTAGGCTATCTGCATATGGAACTAAGTCCTCTGCCATGCTCAGGTCTCAGGCTTAAGCAAGACAACTTTCCAGCCTTATTAATCTTCATCAATTCTAACTCAGGATAAATTCTCCTCCCTCCAAAATCAGGATATCATCCCACCTCTAGATTTAGCAAGCAGTCAACATCATCGAACAACAGCAAAAGAATAGTATGACTACTTATTGAGTCCCTATTATGTTACACCATTTCAAGCACTTTGCTTATATTATCTGGCATTATTGTACAATGTAAGAAGGTGCTGTGGTTCTTCCCCTTTTCTGTACAAGGAAACTGAGGCTCAGATCAGGGAAAGTATATGACTCATCCAAGCCCACATTTCTAGCAAATGTCAAACTTGGATTAAGTGGGTTCACTTCTGTCCAAAACTAAAAGCCATATGGTCACCACAAGGTACAGTGCAGAGCAGTCAGCATATGTGTCCAAAAGAAGGAGGAGGAGGAAGAGAAGGAGAAGGAGGAGAGGAAGAAGAATCCATGTGCAGAGCATAATCCACAGTGACCTCTTGCCTTGCAGGGAACCAAACATGGGCACCCACACCATTTGCCTGCTTCTCTCCAGGAAGAAACAAAGACCAACATCACAGGTTCAGAGGGAAAAGACAACCCTGGAAATAGCCCCCACTGCCTGAACTGCCTTCCGATGGGAACTGGGTACTTGGGAAGGTTCTGAACAAAGCCTTGAAATTTCTGAGAATGACTGTGCCCTCCCACAGCTTGTCATCCTAGCAGCTGGTCTTCCAGAAGATGTTCAGACAGGCTGCTCTTTTCCAGTAATTCATTCAGAAATATCAGCCCGGGGCCTAAACAATTGGCACCTTGATCATTTCAAAACATCTTCCAGTCTGGGCCAGCACAAATAGTCAGACTTAGAGAGTTTCTGTTAATATTGGTATCAGGAGAGCACATAGGCCAGGCACTGATAAATAACAGGTAGTAAGACCTGGCTTGGGTGTAGCTCTAAGCCAGGGCAGTGGAGACAAATTAATTTGAGGAGTCATCTAAGCTCATGTCCCTCTCTATTAGCGAACTTGAGGTTCAGAGAGGGAGTGTGTGATGCCTGAGATCACAATGGCTGAGCTGAGATTCAAACTCTTCTTTGGACTACTTTCAGGATTACAGGAATTCCAGGCCACCAACTTGTCCATCTCTGAGACTGACTTCAGAATTACTGAATGAGAACTGATTCACAAGGAATAGCCAGGAGGGCTCTGTAGAGATCAAGCCAACTAACCATCTCTTAGTAAGTTAGAAAAGGAGCTTCTTCATACTCTGAGAATGAGGGCTACACAGCTCCCCTATGATAATTGTGGACATGCTAACCAGAAATGGAAATTCACCAAGATAGCATCCTTACCCTTTAGCCTTGCATTCAAAGCCTATAGAGTGCAGCCTCAATGTGCCTCTCCACCCTTATCTTTCCTGTCTTGCCCTTCAGCCACCTGCACGCCTATTCTGAGATGACTCTTCAAAAACTCTTGGCCTCAACACATTGCTGGAATACTGGCTCCCCTCCCAAGGCTGCCATGCTCTTCCAGTCTACAGCAGCTGAACTATAATTGCACCAACTTCTCTGCAGTGTTTCCTAAGCCCCGCCCCCTCACACCTTTACAGCACTTGTCACCTCTCCCTTCCATTTCATACATCATCCTAATGATGCTAATGAAAACAATAGCCAGTGTTCCTAAGCCGTACTCCATACCAGGCTTACCATGGGCATGAATATATTTAGTTCTCAACCTTGATCTGAATTGACGCATCATTATTTCCATTTGACAGATGAGGAAACTGAGGCTTAAGGAGCTGCCCAATGGAATACAGCAAGAAACTGGAACACAGAATTCCACAGACAAGACTCCTAACATCTAGGCTGCCAGGTACCCTACACACATGCTGCTTTACTTCACTAATTACCATTGTGTTTCTATTGTGCTTTCTGAATACAACAGTAAGACCGTTTCATTAATCTAGTTAGTCCATAGAGTTTATTAGGCATCTTCTACCACATTCCTAGGAACCAGGCCTTATCTTAGGCATTAGAAATATAGGGATGGAAAAGATAGAGTCTCTGCCTTCAATGTGACCCAGTCTGTTTGGTAGAGACACACAAAGAGACAAAGTACTGAACAAGTAAGGATGAGCCATTACTAAACCAGCAAGCCTAGGAGAGGGAGTCAACCTCACCTAAAAATTGGAATTTGTGACCAATTTGCTCCATTTTGTTCCCTAAGCACCAGTCTCTCCCATACACATCAAGTGTTCTACTGCTCTAGTGGCAATGGCCAAGTGAACAGAGTGTCAATGAAAGCCCTAGAATATCTATCTAGCTCATGTGTCAAATTGGCCATCTGGGGTGCTTTTAGTTTCAACAAACAGATATCACAATGGAAAGGACTTATCCCAGCATGACAATGAGGACCTTTGCTGATTAAAGCTCCTGGCAGGCTGAAGTATTGGTTCATACATCTAGCTGACCCCTACAGAGCTGAGCATTATGCCTCACACTGAGCAGACCCAGATAGATATTGCTGATTAATGATAGACACTTCAGCTGTCCAGGGACAAGCAGTCTTGGACACAGTCACTGAGGACATCCTGGGTGGTGTGTCCTAAGGTTTCTCAATCTGTCTTTCATTCATTATCTTCCTGCCTGATAAAAATATAGAGAATTTGCATTTTCTCCTTCTTTAAGCACCAAGGGGCAGAATGCACAAATCTCCCCTAGAAACTTCTGAGAAGATATGGCCCTCAAATGTGGAAACGTTTCACCTCTGGATTCTATTTCTCTTTTCTCTACCCTTAACCATCCTAAAGCCAGACACAAGTGTTGAATATCAACAGCTCCCAAGGATCAGATCCTGAGCCCCAACTTCTCCTGACGTTCAGGACTGCTGTCCCAGATACTTTGTCTTGCACCATCTGACAATTGCAGATTTATCTCAGGAGGTGCCAGAGGAGATCATGGACATAAACTCTCATCTCCCAACTTCAGCCTAGGGTTAGCTCCCTCAGGAGGAGAGCTAAATATTTCTGTATACAATGTCCTCTGCTCAGAGCCACCTACTCTGTCCACCCCCTCTTTGACCATTCCAAAGCAAATGTACAGAGTACACATGAACGCAAAGCCATGTGGCACAAGGCCATCAGCTTTCCCTTTACTTAGCTCCAAACTCTCACCCTCTCTACCACTGATCTCTCTCGAGTCCTGAGACTCAATCACCACTGCCAGGCAGGATGGCCCAGTGAAGACAGAGGTTTCCAGAACTGGGTCAGTTTCTTCCTCTGGAAGGTCTTTCACTGGGCTCTCTGCAGGGGAATCCTGAACTCATCCTAGCAAAAGTAGCAGGACTGGGGTGATTTGGGCACTTCGGGAGCCACGTCCCTCAGGAAGGATCTAGAGACTTAGGGAGGAGCATCTGACTTCTGAGCTGCTTCCCTGCAGATCTGCCTGATTCTGCCCACTGGGGCTTAGGTGACCTTGAGGCTCTTCTTCCAGTTTAGGTGGATAATCTGACCACCCAACGGGGGTACTTCTCCACTGTATCCTCCAGACCCTTCTCACACTTCACCCTGCAATATGGCCAGAGGCTTCACCCTTTCCCCCAAGCCTTCTGCCCCAAGGATCAGGCCAGTTCTTGGCATCTACCGACCCAATCCCACCTAGGCTGTGTATGCTGACCCCTGCGCCAAAACTTCTGCCCCTTTGAGAATGGCATTCTCTCCAACACT
The DNA here is from genome assembly GCF_000247695.1 of Heterocephalus glaber. The sequence continues at coordinate 1,332,110 of NW_004624757.1, forward strand.
GGCTTCTCTTACTGTGTGTCTGTGTCCCCAAGGGCCTCTCCAGGTAACTTCAGGGAACCCAAGTCCTCTGTCATCTCCTGGCTCAGGGTCCCTGCTCCCAGGTTCAGAGTGCTGGATTTAGGGTCACCTTGCCTCTGGTTGTCACATCCTCTACACTTCAAGAGCTCTTTAAATCTCTATCACCATTGCTGGGGACCATCAAAGATCAGAATTCCTCAAAGGACTAGGTGCCCCAGATTCTATCCTTCCACCCATGCACCTATCCCTGTCCAAGGTCCTGTCTCGATTTCTCTCTTCACTGAGAACTCCTATTTTGTTTTGTTTTCCCCTGAGTTCTGTTTGGTTCCATCAGCGCTCCAGTCTTGCCCATTGCCCCCTTGTTCTCCCGTGAGTGTCCTTGCTCCCCTCCCACCCCTACACTATCTGACAGGTGGCCTCCCAAGTCCAAAGCCACATCCTGACCCCACACTCACCGCCACCGTTCTTGTAGCAGAGGTAGGGGAAGCGCCACACGTTGGCCAGGTCCACGGCAAAGCCGACCACGGACAGCAGAAAGTCGATCTTCTTGCCCCAGGTCTCCCGAGGCTGCGCGTCCCCGTCTTGGGGAGCCAGGAGACACTGGACGCCGTTGCGCTCCTTTACCACCAGCAGCTCCGCAGGTTTGCACCCCCGCAAGGGTTGCGAGGACTCCGGGTCTGCTCCGCTGTTCTCGGGCTGCACCTGCGAGCTCATCCGCGCCAGGAGAATGGGTGCGGCCGGCGAGAGGGACTTCATGGGTACTGGGCGGGGCACGTCGAAGCTCTGCTCGTATAAAAGGAAAAGAGTTTCTCACCGGGGGCTCCTGCCTGCCCACGCCAACCTTGACCACCCAGGAGCACCGAGGGCATCGGGATCCGTGCGCGCCGAGCACTCTGTTAACCAGAAACGGGGGGCGTCTTTGGGGAAAATGTAGAAACAGAGGTTGTGACGCGAAGGACTGGGACAGGAGTGGAAGTTGGGGACCGCCCCTGAGCGCCATGGGGGCCGAAGACCCCGCGGCGTTCTCTGTAGTTCACCATCCCTCTGCAGCCCCTAGACGTCTGGGTTCGGGCTCCCGAAGCTGAAGTTTCCCAGAACAGTGACAGGACCCAGTACCGCCAGCTTGCTGCCAGGCTTCCTGGCTCCGGGTTGCGCCACCTCCGACAGTGGACAGCCAGACACTCACAACTCTACGCTTCAACTTATAGGCACTCGAGCTCTTGAAGTTCAACTGGGTCCTCCCCGCCCACCTGGCCCCTCAACACTCACATGTCCTGCAGCTAGGGGATCCGGGCGCCGGCGCGCTGCGGGCTGTGGGATGCGGGCTGGCCGGGCTCCGCCGAGTAGCACTGGGGCGCGGTTGGAGGAGCGCTGCAGGCGCTGGGCGGCCGACCGGACGCGGGCTGGCTATTCTGGCCGCACCGGGCGGAGGTCGGGCTGGTAATGTAGCCTGTGCCCCAGGTAACGCGCCGATTGCATTAACCCAGCTCCCAGCCCGCTCGGTCTGGAGCCTGTTAGCGCTAATGGAGACTGACAGCGCAGCCGGGCATGGGCAGGGGCGGGGGCGCGGCGCAGGCTCCTGGGCGGCGGGGCCGGGCTCCCCGGGACTCCGGGGACCCGAGGGACCCGGGTGCTTACTTTTTCTAACTGTCCTGATCCGGAGTAGCACACAACCCTCCTACAGTCACCAGACTCTGACTTCTGACTAAAGGAACAGAGCCATAGATTCCCAGAACTGGGATCCGAGTCCCATCAGAGAGGGACTGCAAAGGGACCAGAGAAGCAGAGAGCCAGGAGCACCAGCGCTGTCATTTGCTGTCATCACCAGCGCTGTCAGGCCACTTAAGCTACCTAATCAGAGTCCATCAACAAAATGGGAATGTTTTGCTGGGTTCCCAAGACTGCAAACTGGTGCTCCCCCAAGCCACTGGGCACTTATTGTCTATTTTGTTTTGTTTTGTTTTTCTGGTTCGAGGTGCCCAAAGGTCACAGCCCAGTATTTCCCTCCCACGTCTCTGTTATGAGCAGCTAGTAAAATGAGATTATGACCCCTGTCCTATAAGGCTGGGAACTGATCATCTACTTACTCATTCATTTGTTTCTTCACCCATTTGTTTTTACATCCACCTCCTATGTGGCAGGCTAGGGTCTGGAGTCCCACGAGTGGACAATACCCTCAGATAATCCTGACAACATAGTTTTCATTCGGCTGGGGAGGGCAGGCGAAAACAGGAAACATAATAAATATATACATTATATGGTAGCTGAGGAAGTACTCTGTGCCATGGGAAAAAAGTAAAGCACAGTAAGGAAGGAGGGGATGGGGTTTCAATTTGAATAAGGGGTGAAAGAATTTGAAATGTAACATTTAAATATGCAGAAGCCTGAGTCACTTGGACTTAGTGCTTGTTACCTCGCTGGTTGCCTTATCCATTGATCAATTTACCACCCATCAGGCAGAGTCTGATCACCTGCTCCATGCCGGTACAGAGCCACTAGTGAAGCTGAGGGGTGGGCTCTCTGCCATCCAGGAGTGCCCAGTCCAGGGCGTAGAGTTGCACAGACCTTTGTCGTCAGGTTGTGCCCACAGGAGCATGGGAGTGAGGTCCAGTTAAATCAGCATGGAATGGGTAACAGTTTGCGTAAGCTCAACCACAGTGATTTTTCCACCTTTCTATTTGCTGTTTCCTCTGCCTGAGAAGCTCAGGTCTCAGTCCAGAGGTCCTTTCTCAATTTCTCTAATGTAAAATACACCTTCACTTTCTATCACACCCCTCTATTTTATCCCTTCATTACATCACTACCCAAATTTACTTGTCTGTTTTACGTCTCTCCTTCTGCAGCATATGAGCTCTATGAGAGGAGAGACCCTTCTGTCCTACCTGCCACTGTGTTCCTAGCACCTGGAACCTGCCAGGGCATCAATTAGTGATGAGATGAATCACTAGTGAGTGGATGAAGCATGAGGGTGTTTACGGCACTTTCAACAGTGAAACCAGCATGACAGATGTCCTCTGGGTGGGATGCAGAAAGGAGAGGAAGAGAAACATGGAGATGACTGTTTTGGCCTTCTGGGGACTGGCAATGTGAGGTGGGATGCCAGGGGAAAGATGGAGCAGAGGTTTTAGGACAAGAACTGGAATCAGAAGTTTCTATTCCTTTTCTTGGGATTATAGATCATTGTGACAAGCCTGTGAGGAAAGAATGCATGGGATCATCTTTCCATTTTTTTTTTTTCGGTTCAGGACACTGGTTCTGAGGGTTTGAGGGATCTGTCTGAGGTCTCACCATTTGGAAGTGGAAGAACTGAAATGAGGACCCAGGTCATCTTGCTTCGAGCATTTGCCCCCTTCACCAACTTACGGATGGAGACCCTCAGAATCTCTCTAGGAGCCATATTCCCTTCTCTCTACCCTATGTCTTGTCTAACTGGTCACCAAGTCCTAGGAAATCCACGTCCTAAATGACCTGTAAAACTCCAGTATTCCCACTGCACCCCACACAAAATATCCCGTCACCTTTCCTTGCACCAGCCTCCTTACTGTTCATGCCACGTCTGGTATCTTCCCAGCCACAGAATCAAAGCCAGCTTTTTAAAATTCAAGTCTGACCACCAGACTTCCCTGCCCAAAACTCCTCTGGGACACAGCAACACATCACCATGATTTAATTAGGCCTGGATTTGAGGTGGTTTTATTTTATTCTTTATGCCTCTTTCTATATGCCAACTTTTCTACAATGACCATTTGATACTTACACAGCCAAAAAACATAACCTACAATTGTTTAAAATCCTCTAATCTTTCCAAGACAATATCTAAACACCTTCAGCATTACAGGCAAGAATCTGCCCATCTATTCAATTATATCTATTCACATTCTAATTCTTTTCTCATTTTCCCTAAACATTTTACCACCTCCAAAATTTGCTTTATTTTATAGCAATGTCGGAGATACTAAACTACTCGTAGTTCCCTGAACCTTATGCTTATACTTTTGCACACCACTGGATTTTTAAATATGCTCTTTCTATCTTGTTATCTACTTGGAAAACTCCCATTCATCTTCCAAAACCTTCCATGTCACTTCGGCTGTGCAGTCTTCCCTGATTACCACCTCTCAGGACAGTCACATCCTATTTTACATTGGTTGTGTATTTGCCTGATACAGTTTTATGTATGGCTTCCCTGCTAGGGACAAGAGCAGTGCCTGATATATTCTGTTACATAGAAAGAATGCCAGAAATATATACAAAATAGAACTAGAAGATATATCATTCTTTGGTTGGGTTTGTTGTCTATGCTTGAGATTGTTTTATATTTGATTTCTACAGAAGCAGAACCTGAAATAAAGATTTAAATGCAAGTAGTTTATTTTGGAAATAATCACTGAGAGCACTGGACAGAAGTGAGGGAATGAGACAGGAAAGGTAAAAAAACTGATAGAGGGTTAATTAAGGAGCAGTTACTGCTGTGGGCAAGTGGTGTGCATGCTGCTGCGCCCTCTGAGGCACAGAGCAAGGCTCAACTTGGCTCAATCGAGGGCAAGGAGGCAAAGTGTTTATCCATTAAGGCCATTCCTGAGGTGCCAGCTGTGCAGCATCATAGGCTGCCTGATATGGAGTGGGGATGTTCCATGAAAAAGGAGAAAGGCTTCCAGCAGAGTTCAAGGACTGATAGCAGGAAGCCTTTGGGTTGTGGCAGGCAGTGGGTGATGAAGGTGTGAGCAGCACCTTGGATGCATTTGCTGCAGGGGCAGAGTGAGGCTTGTCTCCCCTCAGCATGGACACCATTAGAGGACCAATCAGCATGACCTTGGAGTCCCCCTGTGACTTCAGAAATATCAGAGGGTAAGCAGTGAGGACACCAGCCTGGGGCTTGGCTGAAGAGCAAGGTGTCTCTTCCATGTCCGGCCCAGACTCTGTGCTTATGGCTCCAAGAGCCATGGGGCCATGTGGCTTCTCTCGGTGCCCTGTATCCTGCCCATGCAGGTGGCCGGAGGGCAAATGGTGGGCAGGAGACTAGAGCATTATCAGAGCTAACATGGTCTCTGGGGAGGCGTCATTTCCACTTACCGTGGCACTTGGTGACACAGGCCATGGGATGCAAGGCAAAGGCTGGTGCTGTTAGTCCAGCTCTGGCCACTTTTATGCAGACACCAGGGCCTTGAAACACACAGGCTGGGCTGGGTCCTGAGGGCACTATCAGAACCTTCTCCTCCACTGCACCAGTGAGAAAACCAAGAAAGACAAGTTTTTCTGTCTCTTTCTCTCTCTCTCTCTCTCTCTCTCTCTCTCTCTGCTTCTCTCCCTCTGTTTTATTGCAGCTGACCTGTCCTGTGGTCATTGGTCACTGATCTAAGCTATATTTTTTAAAAATGTAAAAATCCCTTTAATACAAGACCCCCATGACCTGAAATCAGTCTCCTTCAGGACACTTGCCAGTAATATCCCCAAGGATCTTAGAAGCTTCGACATACCCAGATGTGGCTCAGTCCTTAAAGTTTTCCCTATGAAGTTCCTAATCCAACCAACATCACTGAGGCACTGGTATTTTTAAAGATCATCTAACCCTTGATAATTTTCAGATTTACATCTTCTGCATGGACCTCCCTCCCAAATCCCACGAGCCTTTATCCAACTACAGATTGGACATCTCTACATGGATAATAAAAGGCACGTGAAGTTGGCTGTGTCCAAAACAGAAAGCCTCTCCCTGATTATACACAAGCCTGCTCCCTCCTTCAAGTCTCCCTCTTACAGACTGGTTCCTCAACCCTTCCTCCTTCTGGTTCTTCAAACCCCTTGGACTTAGCCTTGATTCCTCTTTCTCTTATTCACATATCCAATCCTGTACCAAACTCTGTAGGCACTAAATTATATCATATGTCCGCACCTCTGCAGTAACTTCTCTGTTTCAAGTCACAGCATCTGCTGCTGGTATTCCTCAGTTGGCCCCTCAGGGGTGGCTTCTCCCATCTCTCCTCTTGCCTTCCTAACCCTGAGCTGTACACAGCTTCTGGAAAGATCTTTTAGAAAAAGTTCAGATCCTATGACTCTCTCCCCCAATTGCTCCTTTGTTGTTCAGAATAACACCCCAAGTCCCCCATGTCTGATACAGATGAATAAGCAAATGCATCTTTTTGTTGACTTGTCAACCCAACCCCAGCTGAAGCCTGAGGCCCCCAACAGAACTCAGATCAGGCAGGGTAAGAGCTGCTGAGGGAGAGAAAGAAGGAGTGGCAGATGGGATGCCAGATAGGGCACCTGTGGCCTGTCTTGGGATCTGCTGTTTTCAGGCTCTGTGGTAATGGCCATGTCCCTCAGCAAGATGTGATAGACCATGAGAAGAAAGACAGACAGACAATCTGTCAGAAGAGCCAGGGAAAGAGAACAGAAAGTAAGTGTCCACACACTCAGTCTCCAGGGAGGAAAGGAGCACCTTTCCTTACCTCCCTAAGTCCTTGGATGCAAATTTGCCCTTACACCAAGCATAAGGGTTACTGGAACAGAGGTCTCATACCTGGTTCATCTCCCTCTCCAAGGCAGAGAGGGGTTGTAGGAAGCCCACAGGAATGCACCATGATCAGCCTGTCATGAGGGCTCTGTCCATCCAGAAATATCTGAATGGACAGGAGCTCAGAAAACATCATGCTCAGTTGTCTTCTGTTAGAAGACCAGGTGATAATCAGATAGATAATCATATGAAAAGTGGACGTCCCTTCCAGAAATATGCATAGTCAGCATTTTTAAATTTAGTATGAAATTTATTATATGTGGAAAAATTTATAAAATGTATGAACAGCTCGCATTTTAAATAATAATCATGATTTTATAAGACCTCACCCAGCCCTCCTGGTTAAGAAGTAGAACATCTTCATTCGTCACCTGGTCTCCTGTGTGCCTTCCTCAGTATTCTTCTTCACCTCTCTACCCCTTCCAAAAGTTATTGTGGTTTTCATTTGCAGTCTCTCATGCTGAAAATCTTCTCATATGTTTATAGGTCATTTATGGTTTGGGTTTTTTTTCTGTGAAATGATGAAACATATTGTTTGCACAATTTTCAAGTGGCTTGTTTATTTCCAATTCCCAGGAGTTCATAAAATATTCTAGGTGCTAATCTGCATATTGTGTTCCAAACATCTTTACTTGGTTGTGGTATAAAGAGTTTTTGCTTTATTTATGATGATTTTGGTAGATTATTTATTTTATTATAATTTAATGTAATAACTTTTTCTTTTAGTTTATATATTTATGTCCAGTTTAAGAAATTCTCTCCTGCCTGATTTTTCCCAAATTATATTTTAAAATTTGTCAGTTTTGTCTTTTATGTCTATGTGGCTTTAATCCTCTAGGAGTTCATTTTTTATAGGGTGAGAGGTAGGGATTCTGCTTCATTATTTTTTATGTGAATAACATAATAAATTGTCATAATTTAGTAATTGAGTGGTTATATCTCTTCTTAGCAAAGAGTTCTCAAGCTTAAACAAAGTCTCCTTGTGTGGTTGAGCTTTTCCTGGCCTCACTATTCTGTTCTACTGGTGTGCTTGTGCCATACCACATTTCCACTTTGCTTTTAGTAAGATTTCATATCTAACGGAGCAATACTCTTCAGGTCTTTTTCTTTGGAAATGTCTTGGTGATACTCTTCTCTACATATTTCAGAATTAGCTTACAGAGTTCCACAAACAATCCCATTGGAATTTCAATGGCAAATGCATTTACTCTTTAGATTAATTTGGGACCAATCAATGTCTTTACTGTATTCAATTTTCTCATGCAAGGACATTTTTTCATTTTCTTTAATGTAAAATGCATTTTAATATAGTTTGGAGGAATTTGCAGACTCACACATGAAATTCATCTCAGAATCCTTTAAAAATATTGCCCATAATTCCTGTGGCCTCTTTGATTTCCTTCAGAAACATTTCCTAATGACTTCACCAGTAAAACATGAGCTCCGTGTGATTTTTACCACCACCTTCTCACTTGAGTCACTGGCCTTCAGATATCTATTCCTGAGAAGCTTACCAAATTAAGCTTTCTTTGTAGCTTGGAAAGACAAAATGGTGCAGAGGTTAAAAACATGGATTTAGGTGTTACATTGCCTGAATTTTAATCCTGGCTCTACCACTGACTGCTTGTGGAATTTTAGCTAAGTTCCCTTATTTCTCTGTATCTTACTTTCTTCATCTGTAAAATGTGTAAGAAGGGGCCGGGGATTTAGCTCAGTGGTTCCACCACTTGCCTCACAAGCACAAGGACCCGAGTTCAATCCCGGTACCAAAAAAAAAAAAAATGGGTAAGAAGAAGATGATGATGATGATGGTGGTGGCTGTGGTGGCAGTGGTGGTGGTGGTGCTTACCTCATAGAATTAATGAAATGATTAAATGAGTGAATATACATAAAGCACTTTAAACAATACCCATACAGTATATGGGCTATTTGTTGCTATGGTTGTGACACATTTTTTTAAATTCTTCTATATCTATGGGACACCAGAGTCTTTTCCAGGATTTTAAATTACTTTTATCTGACTTCAAATTTCAAGACCAGGATGAAATAACAAATGTGGATTGGTAGAACAACTGTGTGTGGCTTCTTGTGTTTAAGAAAAAAGTAGTTATCAAAGTCTAGTATCACTACTTGTTTGCTGGGTAACCTCCAGCTTCTGACCCTCAGTTTCCTCACCTGAAAATGGGGATAGCCACACCTATAAAGATAGGCAAAGGATCACATTTGTTAATGTTCTGTGGTGCCAGTTGCATCATGTCCTCAAAGGTCACTGCTTCATCCTAGAAGCAGAAGTGCCTTTTTACCACTTCCACCACTCACAGATTGGTTTGCTGGGGTGGAGGGCTGGCAAGAATCTGCATGTTTGTGGAATGTTTATTCTTGTTTTTAAAAATCCAGAATTAGTGACATATATTTCATAACAACTATCCCAGGCTGAGAGTGACCTTAATGATTTGATTTGCACTTGCTTTGCCCAACCAAAATGCCTTCTTTCCCTAGCCCTGGTCTGGTAATGCCTACAGGAAAACACATGGCCATTTCTTGCCTGAGCTGTCTTTTCTCAAGGAGTTGTGTCACCCTCTGAGTCATGGAAGAGAAAACACTGCTTTGTGTTTACTGTCTAAGGTATCATCCTGGAGGTACCAGCAGCACCCATAAGTTGCTTGGAGTTGGAGGCATGAGCTGCTCCCTCTTCAAGGTAATGGTCATGAAGTCTCGTCACAGTAATGCCAAGGGCTGGGGGATGTTGAACTCAGTCTGAGCTGCTCCTGCTCTGTTCTCCTGCCCTGAAGCCTGAACTAATAAGCTGCTTAGTGACAGTGGCATAGGCAATAGGCCCTACTCTGTGGCCACACACAGAGAACATCTATCTGCCCAAAGCATGCTCTTTTCTCATGAGTCTTTCTCCTCCTCCTCTTCCTCCTCCTCCTCCTCCTCCTCCTCCTCCTCCTCTTTCTCCTCCTGGTCCTCCTCTTCCTTCTCTTCCTGCTCTGTATTTGGAGTTCCCAAGATCAAAGATGGATTATCTTAGGGAAAAGTCAGGGAGTTAGAGAGCAGGGCTTTGGGTAATGTTTTGTTGATCTTTATGGCAACCACTATCATCTTCCCCTTGCAGTTTCTTAATGGATCCCTAACTTCCTGACCTTAATGTAACAAGAAAGCACAATGGCTCTCAACGTTGACTCTAACTGTATTGGGGTTAAATGTTGGCTTTCATTTACCAGCTGTGTCACCTGGGGCCGCTGTGTGCCTCAGTTTCTCATTTATAAAATGAGGTCCATAATAGAATCTATCTGATAGGGTAGTTGTAAGGTTTAAACACATCCGTGTACAAAGAGCATGAGCAGTGTTTGGCACATGATAAGTACACTGTGGACATATGAGAGGATATGTATAACACGGATCTCAGTCCTTTATTTACTGGACAACTGGTTCTAGGCCCTATGGTGGGTACTGTTTGATAGAACATTCACTACCGATATTCTTACTGTGCAGATTAAAGAATGGTGCCAAAAGCGGCCAAATGTCTTATGATAAGTTGCAGACTAGTGGGAGCTCAGAGTGGGAGCTCAGAAGGTAGTTTTGGGACTCAGATTCAGGGCACACATTTTGCCAGTTCTGGTTTAGAGTCTCAGTAGCTCGCTGCTTGGTCCTCACTCCTTCACGCCTCCTCACTTGAGCTCCCCCTCCTCAGCAAGGTCACTCATCCTTTTGGCTGGGAAAGCTGAGGCCTCCTTGGATGCATTTCTGAATTCTAGCAGAGTCTCTCTCTTAGTCAGTGCCTTTTCTGCCTTCCTCCCCTCCTTGCAGAGCTGGAGTTCTTCCTGCTCTAAGGCTCACCTACCATTTCCAACCCCTCAGAGCCACCCTTCCTTCCCTCAAACACTATCCTGTTTCTCCTCTCCTTTCCCTCACTTCATCCTCTACATATGTCTAAGGTTTCAGCGTCTGGTGACATCTTCCCCTCCCTGTTGTATGCCATGGTCCTTCCCCTTTCTCCCCAGGAACTAGATAGACCTCTCCAATTCACCACAACTCTGGAAGTCACCAGGTTAGTGTGACCCTAAGAATTCAGAACCTGGCCCCCAAGACTTGGTTCTGGGCTCTTCCCACATCACATGTCCTCTTTATGGCACATTCATCAGACTAGGTGGCCACATCCTGAAGGAATGAGACACGGGGAGTGAGCTCTGAGGGGGAAGCTAGGAAGACTGGGAGGCCCACGTGGAGTCTTTACAGTGGCAAATGGAGGGAGGTCCAGGCTGGGCAGGATTTTTGGTGGTGACAGTTAGGGAGAGCTCATCATAGGCCACCCCTGTCCTTCCCAAGGGTCATAGATACACCACTGACCTTCTAGGCACACCCAAAGGCAATTTATGTGGTTATGGATAGATGTAGCATTGAGTTGAAGTCAGATTCAACACTGGGTCCCAACCATACCCACTTCCAGGGGAGAGTGTGGCCAGGCAGATGGGAAAAGTCCTTGTGTCTCCAGAGAAGCCTAAGGGGTAGATCCACCCAGAGGAAGATGCAGATGAGTTCTGTGTAACCCAACAGTGACACCAGTACACATAACATACTTCAGAGGGTTGGACTACAGCTCCATGTGGCACAGGAAGGAACTTAAAGGTTATATCAGAGGTAACATAGGCTGCCCTATGAGAGAGTGAGTACTCTACTTCCAGAAGCTTCCAAGCTAAGCCCCAGAGTAAAAAAAAAAAGTCATGGGAAGAGGACTGTGACTTATTGGGCCCACAACCTTGGAGAAGGAGCTGGAGATAGAAACTTTGGGAAGGAAGGAAGCTTTCCTTCAAAATTTTCCAAGTTTTGTTAATAATTTCCCTCCATCCTTTTCCCTGTCCTTTACTCACCTCAAAGAAGACCTCTCCCAATACCCCTATCATAGAAGTGAAGACAGTCAGTGGTTACAGGACCCTTATAGCACCTTCTTAGGGGCCATGGTTTAGGACTGCATAGGCCCTTCCTGAAATATCTTTTAGAGAAAAAGTTCAACTCTTTCCATTCTCTCTTAATTATGGAAGGAATGAGGCTCAGTCTAGAGCTAACATGCCTATGACTCTCTCACTTCCTGATCACCATTTTTAACAGGGGGAAGCCTGGCTCTGGGTCAGAGTCCTCTGGCCAAGCAGTGTCAAACTGGAATTTTCTAACCATTTGCCTACCCTTGCACTTATTTTCAGTTGCCATCTATTGATAGCATGGGCTCTTTATTTTCAATTTATTTCTTTCATTATTTATTACTTTGAACCTAAATTTTTTTAAATTATGCAATATTGAAGACCTATATAGAATATAGAAAATAAAGTAACAAACAACCAATTAGTATAATAGCATATATCAGACATACAGTGTACAAAAATTAATATATATGTTAACATTTTTTTTCAATTTTCTTACTCCAAGTTATTTCTTTCATTATTTATTACTTTGAACCTAAATTTTTTTAAATTATGCAATATTTTCTACACACAGAAAAGTGTATAAAATAATTTGCTCTAACTTAATAGCTTTGTTATTAATGTGATTGATTTTTAATATCTGAATTGTTTGCCACATCTGATTCAAAACTCTTTTGCTATTGTTTTTATTAGTTTTAAGGAAACAAAATGTTCTGAATACTGCTTAAGCACTACCGTTTTCCTTCCCATTCCCTCTAATATTGATGTGTTTCGTTCTCATGGATGTTTGTCATGTTCTTATGTGCACCTCTAAGTTCTGTCTATCTATCTATCTATCTATCTATCTATCTATCTATCTATCTATCTATCTATCTATCATCTGCAGTTCTGGGGCTTGAACCCAAGGCCTTTACATTTAGCTACATCCTTAGCCCTTCTTAACTTTTTTATTTTGAGACAGAGTTTTGCTAAGACACTAAGCTGCCCAGGGTGGGCTCAAACTTGAGATTTTCCTGCCTCAGCCTTTCAGAGTGCTGGGATTACAAGCTTATACCATTGTGCCTGGTTGCAGATTGTATTTATTAACTTGTGCACTTGTAACATTTACACAGTTATCATCACAACGCATGTAATCTTTGTAAAGCCAAAATTGTGGGCTTTTGAAATTTGTTCTTGTTGGCAATATCAGTTTCTTGAGGTTGCTCTTGATATCCTGTACATTTGTTTATATCTCATAGATCAGACTTAGCCAACCTAGTCACATGGTTACCTCTAGTTGCCAGGAAAGCTGAGAAATGCAGTTGATCTGGGATTTATATTACTATGGAAAAAGAGGGAATAGGTTGTGGGGGTTACAGCTAGCCATCTTTGCCAAAAACCTTTAATTGTAATGTTCATTGTAGATTTCTAACATATACCTTTATTGGATTAAAGAGTTTGGTTTTGTATCTTTTCAGCTTACAAAAGGAAATTCAAAATTTCATTTAATTAGAAATGTTTTATCAAACTATTCTTTTGTAAAATGGCTATATGGATTTCTACTTTAAAATGATAATGTAATGGATTAGACTAATAGACTTTCTAAAGTTAAACTGTCCTTGTATTCCAGAAATAAATTTTAATCAATCAATAACTTGAGTCTTAAATCACCTAGAAAGATATTTTTTCTTTTCAAATCAGTGCAAAATTTGATTTGAGAATATTTTATTTAGAATTTAAATATATATGTTAAATTAGTTCATTTTATTTTTATTTATTATTATTTATATGGCTTTATGATTAAGATTATGCTAGCCATTTAGCATTAATGGAGACATTTTCCATCTTTTTTATATTCGGAAAAATTTATTAACAGGAATTATCTCAATTTTATTATAATTTATCTACAACACCATCTTGCCTGGGGTCTTTTTAAGGAATACATCTTTAACTATTGCTTTAATTCTGCTTCTTGAACCAAATATGTACATATATATATATATATATATATATACCTAACCTTTTAGATTTCCAAATTTGTTGGTATTAATTCATATTCAATTTTCTTTTACATGCAAATGAAAACTTTGTATTTTTGTCTTGCTTTATGTTATTTTTGTGTTTTCTTTTTTAAAAAACAGTACTTA
>NW_004624757.1:1345786-1474581 GCF_000247695.1 Heterocephalus glaber
ATAGATATATATCCATAAAGTATTATATAATGTGTATGTTCTGTGTGTGTGTGTGTGTGTGTGTGTGTGTGTGTGTGTGTGTGTGATGGTTAAACTTGACTGTTGACTGGGCTTGGGAGCCACCCAGAGGATTAGTAGAGCACATTTCTGAGTGTCTGGTGTGACATGGATTTGTGACTTTGGGTAACATGTCTGGTCTCTCACCACTTCCTCCCTGGTGCTACTCTTTAGTGCTGCCTGGAAGCCATGAACTAAGTAGCTTGCTCCACCACACCCTTCCACCATGATGTTTCTGCCTTGGAGCCAGCTGACCAAGGGCTGAAGTCCCTGAAACCATGAGGCAAACTAAACCTCTCTGTGTTCCAGGAACAGGAAAGCTAACTAGTATAGTGTGTAACTCTCAATATACACACAGAAAAATGAATTGTGTAATTATGAGTACACAGTAAATACATCCATATAATGACAACTAGGCCACTCAAAACAATAACCAACCCCACAGAAGTTCCCTGTGTCTCCTTCTAATCAACATCTCCTCCCTTCTGCTCACAGTAGCCACTCTCTTGAGCTCTAATGGATGCATTTGTTCCTATCTAAACAAGAGAAAGCATTACTTTTGTGTGTTTACAGTTTGTACAAAGTCGTCATTTTGCATGAATCCTTCTGCAAATGTTCTTGAGAGTCTTACATGTTGATACTAGAGTTTCCTTTTTAAAACAAATGTATTTAATTAAGGAGTTGATTTAATTGAAAACATCGAGTGTATATCAGGAGCAGAGAGTGCCAGAATTTAGCAAATACCGCCCTGAACTCCATAACTTTCCCCTTTCACAGGTGTGCAAACTAAGGGCAGAGACAGTAAGAGCTGTGCACCAGGTCACTGTGTTCCAAGAACAACTGGGAAGAGGCTCTAGTCCCCAGTGCCTGAGGCCAAAGATCTTTCCTATTATGTCATATTGGCAAGAAACATCTTCTACTTCATCCCATCCCACAGCCACAGATCAGCTCCATTTCCTAGCCAAGATTAATTCATAACCTTGAACTACAGAAAGTAAACTCTTGAAACAATTGTTTTAGAATTAAGCCTGGAGTTAGGATGATACTCTCTTTGGGGATCCAGTCCCACCAAGACAGCTGTGCAGCCTTCAAAGTTATGACAAGTCTCCAACTCGGCAGCCCACCTCAGTGACCTATATTTTAATGTGTGCTATTAGATTATTGCTAATGAGACATCTTACAGATAAAAGAATTATGCTTGCTGCTCAGGCTATGGTCAAAGTACAATTGAATTAAAGGCTGAAATCGTTTAGGACTCTGCTAGACAACCTGTCCCCCAGGCGGGGCCTGAATGGAGATATTAAGCATTGGAAATTACACAGGAAAAATAAGTATAATTGATCTAAGGTAACTTCACTCGTCTAAATTAAATAATGTGATTGTTACAGGCAGAAAGGCTCGGGATGAGGAGCTGGGGGGAAAGGCTTGCTATCTACAAACAAAGTTATAAGTAAAAGCCCCAGGGAATTGACTTTTCCCTGATGAGCCAAACACCCTCCTGATGTCTTCTGAGAGTCCACTTGGGCATCAGCAGAAAATGGACCTAGTCTGAGTGCAAAGAACCTGAAGTTTGCTAGGCACCTCAACCACCAGTCCCACTGTCCCCTTCCCAATGCCCAAGTCCTCTCATGCCCCCAACCAGGCTGTCTGCACAGCTTCCTGAGGAGCAGAGAGTTACCTGCTGGTGGTTGGCCAGCAGCATCTGTGTAGCTTATGTCCACTCTCCTAAATCATGCCCTCCGTAATACCAAGGGCCAGTGCCAACCCACCTCCTTGGAGCAAGCCTTCCCCTCCCCCTGCCATTATTTATTATCACACAACCATGCACAGAATGTCAACCTCTGGCCAGCTCTTGAAGCAGAAACCCTGTATTTTCAGACCTTGGAAAGACTAGTTCTGTCCCCCAAAGAACTCCTTTCTGTCTCCAAGGTGCTCCAAACATGCACTGTACCAGCTCTTTCACCAAATGTGGATTATCTAAGGACATTGCTATACCTGATGTAGTTCATGGAATGTCAGGTGCTAGCATCAGACATCTCCCAGGCAGGACAAGAGTTGTGTACCTGTCAGGGCTCAGACTCTCATCTCCTCCATTCCACCCCCTCTAAGACCTACCTAGGGCTCACTTGGTTTCTGTGAATCCTTCTCGGGGGCAACTCAGCTGACTACATGTTAGGGTGAGATATGGGGCTCCCCAACTATTCTCATCCTGCCCCTAGATATGCCCTTCTTAAAGCCCATAGATAAGCTTTTGAAATGTCACGTTCTTATGGCTAAACACCAACTAGAATGTGTAAATACTTCCTCTCAGCTGGGCCTGGTAGCACATGGCTAGAATCCCAGCTGCTCAGGAGGCTGAGATGAGAATCATAAGCTCTAGTTCATCCTGGAAAACTTAGCAAAATCCTGTCTCAAAATAAAATACAAAAAGGGTTAGGATGTACCTAACTGGGTTCAATCCCCAGAGCTGCAACAAACAAACAAACAAACAAACTCCCTCCTTCCCTTGTTTTTCTTTTCCTTCTTTTCTTCCTTCAAGCAGGGAGAAAAGTCTAGAAACAAATAAACAAGCAGATAAATAACATAAATATATATTGATAATTGATAAGTGCCTTGAAGAATATATCAGAATGGTGGGTTCAATTTGGGAAGCTTTGGAGAAGCCCTTGGCCGGCTACTCAAGGACATCTTCTCCAAGTCCTCTCAAGTTGAGAGACAAAAAGATAAGAAGTCAGCCCTGCAGGGAGCCAGGAAGGATTAGCTTAGGCCCAAGGATGACACAATGGAAAGTCCTAGCTGGGTTGGAGGGGAACAGAGTGGCAAGCAAGGCAGTGCTCTGCCCAGGGGTGAGCAAGACAGGCATACTGTAAAATTAACAGGTGGCAGTAGCTTGATTTTAAGGTACATACTGGCCACCCCAAGATTATGGCTTTTCCCCTGAACACAGTGAGAAAGCCACCAAGAGCTTTACAGCTGTGCAGCATGATCAAGTTTGTACTTTAAGGGGGCCTGGCTGGCTGCTGTATGCAGCGGACAAAGTGTGGAGCAGGGCCCTGTTCAAGAGGCTCTGGAGGGACCAGGAGAGGTGAGGAAGAGGGAGAAGAGGAGAAAGATTGGCAAGAAAACACAGGGTAGGTGTATGACATTCTGAAACCCACCGTACAGCAACAATCCGGGGACATTTTCTGATTCTGAAAATCTGTACCAGAATGCCTAAGGACTAAATGAATGTGCTCTCTCTGATGTTTTACTGAGACACTACCCTGCTTCGTCATCCTCCCCTGCTGAGAAATTGTTTGGGGACTTCTCCCTTCAACTTTGGATAGACAGGATCCATTCAAAGGCCGCTTGCTGGCCCTTAGTAAACAGGACAGACACAGGTTTTAGTTATTCTTAAGCACACACTCAAGTCTCACCTTGTCAGCAAACAGGTGATGTTTAGTACCTGGGAAAGGAGAAATCTCTTTCCTTCCAAAGCTGGTTATGGACTTTGAGACATTTCTCCACATTAATCCCCAGAGACAACGTTTTCTAACATAGAAGCCCAGGCTCTAACATTTCCAGTATGAACTTCTTTTTCTACTAATTCAAGGGAGAAAATGACTTGACTCCTATATGCCTCAATCTTCCCCGTTGTGCTTTGAGCTGGTTCCACTCTCTGGGCCTCAGCTTTCCCTTCTGTGTGATGGGTGAGAGGGTCCCATCATTCATTTCCCTTCTGGGATCCCATTTGTACCAAAAGGGGAGTGAGTAGATGATGACTTGTCAGGACTATAACTAAGAGTAATGGAGATTGATTCAGTAGAGGGTGAGCCCCACCCTGCCCCTCTAATTGTACCCTGGCAGGAAGTGAGGAGGGCCAGGGCAGGAGAGCCTGCTGCCACGGAGGACTCACCTATCAATTGATAATGATACCTTCCTGGCTTTTTCAGATGTTTTAGCCACCTGGGGTCTTTGCAAAGCCTTTATTACTTTCCAATTGTCTTATTTTCCTGTTACGTTTATACTTTGAAATTAGTTCAGTGACTCAGCTGTTTGACTTCTTATGAATTTTAAGCTTCTACATGCTATTTGCTTGTTCCTGGTTTTCAGACGCGTGGCTTATATTTTAACTCTTTCCTGGCTGCCACAAACTAAGCTGCTGTCAGTTACCATCCTGTATCTCTAATGTACCACTTGTTCCTTTTCCTGTGCTGAGAGCCCCTGAATCCTATTTCCAGATTAAATAGAGCTGGGGATTTAGCTCAGTGGCATTGTGCCTGCCTTGCAACCACAAGGTCCTGAGTTCAATCCCCGGTACCAAAATATATATATAATATATATATATAATATATTTATATATTATATATATTATATATATTTATATGTATTAGAAAGAAAAATCTGATACTTCTGCAAATTTTCTTCTAAAAAATCATGACCCCAAATAGAGCAGGACAGTTTTACATCATAAGTCATTGCTATTTAAATAATCCACAAAATTTTCTGGGATAGAAGGGACTTCAGAGTTCATCCATAGCAGCCCTTTTCTCCCTAAAATAGTGGCTATTTAACATGTCCTTGAATTCCTCCCATGACAGAGTGCTCACTACTTCCAAAGGCAACTGATTCCACCTTCAAACAACTTTTTGATGGTGATTAAGTTCTTTAGGGTAACATCTGTCTCCTTGTAGCTTCTACTTGGTGGCCCTGTGTTTAGCCATACCTACCATTCTACCTAACAACTCTGTGCATATTTAAGGATGGGAATAACATCTCCCTTGTTCTACTCCATCACCACCACCACCCATCCTGAATTATCTCTTTTCTGCACCCCTCTGCTACTCAGGGTGTCTTTATAATACACTGGTTCCAAATCAAAGCTCTTGGCATTGCCTTTGGAATTCAGCAGCTGCCAGCGACATCAAAGCTAATTGCTTAAGAGACCAGGGGGACACATCTCAAGCCTGCCTCAGCCATGGACTTTTCCTCAGGTTTCCTTTATCGGGTTTGCATCTATTCCATCCCTGTGCAATACAAACACTTCCCCACTTCACCACCCTGAGAGATCTGCTCCCTCTCTCTCACCAGGGATAGGCCATAAGCATTCTGGATTACTCGGGAAGGTGCAAAAGGGTAAGACTCCTTACTTCCTGACTGCCTGCCTTTCTGCCTGGCCTCTGTGATGTTTAGTTTACAATCCTTACCTTTGACATATCTCCCTCTTTGTACCAGCACTGCCCTGTGGTAATGGTGCTGTGTGGAAAGAATTCTCACTTTGCCTTTACATCAGCATCCAGCATTTTCCATGCTCATCCACCTCCTCAGTCGTGCCTGGGCATCCACCTGAACTCCTAAGTACATGAGCACTAGCAGCTGTTTCATGAGCATGTCAAGCTTCTTTGGCCCTTTTTGTCTTTGCACCCTAAGGCACCCTACCTCTTCTTTCTTGTCTGCTAAACAAACACCCAGCCTGCATGATCAGCTACTGTGTTCCTTTCTCAGACTGCATGGTGCTGACCTTTTCTCCCCCAGGTCCCATTCAAAATTTTGTTTAAAGTTTTCTTTTTCTTTTTCTTTTGCATCTTTTCCACAGAAAATAAGAAAAGCAAAGCCTCAGTCCTCATCAGGGGTTACTATCTACTTAGGGCTCTCAGGTCTACATATGTGGAACAAAAGAATACATATTTGATAAAATTATTTTATTGTTATTCTCAAAGGATTTTAAAAGGTTCAGTATGTGTTCACATTAATGGTGTCTTTTAATGCCATCCATATGTCAAGTGGAGAGGCAAAGGACAAAAAGTGAGACAGGCAGGACAAACCAGAACCAGACCCCAGGGTGATGTCACTTGGGGAAGGATACTGAACATCACACAGCTGGGCCTGGTGTCAGGAGGTTGTGAAGTCAGGTGGGGACTGGCTCAGCTCAGCACATCCTGATTCCCTGGAACGTCCTGCCTTCAGTGACCAGCACACATGACCTGTCTCTGAGAGTCAGCCCGGGATCTTGGACTGCTACATCTTGACCGGGGGCCCAGAGTGACCTTGGAAACATAGCCCCATTGGGGAACCCAGGCCAGACATAGGGAGCCCTGGGTAACAGGCAGTTTCTCTACTTTTACAAGCTAACTATGGAACAGGAACGTATTCAGATCAACCAGTGGTTTTCTTGTGCTGCCAGAGGAGGAAAGGGCATCATGAAACCATGGTCTGTACCAATTGGAGTGTAGTAGTAGTTCCTGTGAGCCAAGGCTGGAGTTGGCATTGCTCCCTGGGCCTGTCCCACTCTGCTCTAAAAAGTTCTCTGGTCGTCCTTCTAAATCTCACAGATGGAAAGCAAATCCCCACCCATTCTTCTTGTGATGAAGCAGCAAAGCAACCCAAATGCAAATACAAATTGTAATATCTAAATAAGATCTTGCTCCAGTAGACTGATTCTCTGCCTAAAAATGAAAGAAGAGAAATGGATTGCTTTTATTACATGTTTTCTTTTTTGTTTTCAGGTATTAGCCTTCTATAGAAAATCAGAAAGATTTCCCATTTAGCAGCTTCTTCCCCCAACACATTGTATTAGTAGTTTATTCCTTGTTTCAATAACAAAATACCAAAGATTGGGTACTTTGTTTTAAAATGAGATTTATTTAGCTTTCAGTTTGGAGGCTGAAAGTTCAAAATCAAGAGGCCCCACATTCCCTGTCTTTGATGAAGGCCTCCCGGTAGATGATGTCATGGCAGAAGTGGGTGTGAGAAGGAGCCTCCACTCTTGAGCAAAGAGGCCCAGAAAGAGGGAACCAGCTGAGAAATTAGAGACCTGGACAGTGGGGCAGAAAGAGAGTTGACAGGTGGTTAGCAGAGTAGATTTGTTAGGAGTGGCACATCCCTTGGGAATTATCAGAAAGACTAACCCCAAAGCTCATGAGAAACATGGGGTTTTAGTAGTTCCAGAAGATAAAGTCTCTCATGAGTGTATGGTGCTAGAGATCAAACCAAGGCCTTGTGTATGCTAGGCAAACACTCCACCACTAAGATATATTCCTATTCCCATAATTGATATCATAGTTTGCTCTCCCAGCCTGTGATGAAGATTTAGGCACTGTCAGTTTTATGTGCAAGCTGGGTCCAGGAAGCAGGAGTGAAGGAACAGGATGAGCAAGCCAAAGAAGGAGGAAATACAAGATCACCAGGTGTTACAGGGTAGTGCTGTGAGCAGCAGGGGCTCACTTCTGCCAGTTCCTCAAGAGCCCTGTGAAGGAGCACCTTTTGGCTTTGTCCCCAGAAAGATAGAAAGCAAGAGGTCTGTCACTTGGTAGGGAGCTACAGATCACAAGGTCAGACAGTGCTCCTTGCACGGGGACTCCCAGCCTCTTACAAGCCCTGAATGGAAAGCACAAAGGTGTGCTATACCCCTTTTGAGCACAGAGTGTCATTTTGCAAAAGGTGAGTCTGAGCCCATAGAGAATTTTTCATGGTGGCTAACACAAAATTCATAAGTGGGTGAGGCAATCATGATGCCAGGCACCAAAGATATCTCTGCTGTTGGACATAATAATGGGATGGCAGTCTGTGAAGAGCTGGAAGGTGCTGCCTGCTCCAACTCAAATATTCTGTCTCTGATGAGAGCCTCATGCTAGATGGTGTCATGGCAGAATTGGGTGTGAGAAGTAGCCTCCACTCTTAAGCAAAGAGGGAAGCAGAAAGAGGGAAGCAGCTGAGAAATTAGGAACCTGGGGCAAGCTCCCACCACACCCAGCAAGGAGAACCTGAAAGAGTGGTAGTAACTGCTCACCCCATCTTCTCCCATCCTCAAGACCGGGCTGGAGGCACAGACTTTGCCTCCAACCAAGAGCAGGGTGACAGGCTAAGGTCTTCCTGAAATGGCTCCAGTAGCCTGAAGTATACGATCATAGAGAAGTTCTTCCTGAGCTGAAACTAATGGCACCTGAGAGGCATAGGGTAGGGGACACGAAGGGTGATTAAAAAGGGTTTTGCTTTTAACCAGGGCAAGAAGCCTGAAGAATAAAATCTTGGTTGTAGAGAAAATGTGAGGTATCCCTTGTTTTTCCTGGTTAAAATCTTGGCCAAAGGTCAAACTTATGTGTGGTCAGTTCTGCTGGGAATCTGCATTTTTCACTATGTCGCACTTGAAAGCACTCTATACCTGGAACCAAGCCACAAGTCTCCACATGTCAGGGTCCTTCCTGTATTCCCAGCTGCTTCTCTCCCTCTCCCCTGTCCCCACATCTCCTATTTCTGCCACATTGTTCTCCCTAATTTCTCTACCATGCTCAGGCTTATCTTATCCCTCGCTGGCAAAGATCTTTCTCCTCCTTTTTGGTTGGAGTATTTTGCTTCCTTGAGTCTCAGTCCCAATTTTTCTGACCCTACAGACTGGGTAAGAACTGCTGGTATGTGTCCCATTTGCAACCAGGAATTCTAGTCACAGACCACATCAACCATGTTCTCGGGTAGACCAGGAGCTTTTAAAGGCCATTACCAGGTCTTGTTCACAACATACTTCCAGCTGCTAACACATTGCTGGCACCAACCTCTTCAGTTGACTGTCGGACATGACATTCAGAGTCTCACCATATGTTGTGTTAAGCAGTCAGGAAGGAGTGGGAAAGGGCACCATGGATTACTTAGTCTAACCTGCATGCTGCCCTGCTGCCCTGAGAGAGTGAGGAGCACATGCTTCTCCAGTGGAGGCCTAAGGATCCAGAGAGCTGCTGCTGAAGCTTGTTGCTCTATGTTTAGAAACAAAACATTTACCAAAATATTGTATGAGTTTCCTAGGCTTTTCTGACAAAGCAGTACAAATCAGTGGCTTAGAACAACAGAAATGTATTTTTTCAGTTCTGAAGGCTGAAACTAAGGTGTCAGCAGGGCTATTGTCCTTGAGGCCTATAGGGAACCTTTCCTCACCCCTTCCAGCTTCTGGGTTGAAGGCAATTGTTTATTATTCCTTGGCTCTTAGTTGCACTGCTCAAATGTCTGTGCTCATCACCACTTGGTTATCTTTTCCCTCTGAGTGTCTATGTTCAAATTTTCTTTTTCTTTACAGGACACTAGTCATATCGGATTAGGACCATCCTAATGGCCTCATCTGAAGTGAATTAATTACATCTGCATAAACATCTGCATAAATAATTCCGAAAAGGTTACATTCTTGAAGTCATGGGGTTTAGGACTTCAAAGTATGATTTGGGGGGGACATAATTCAATCCATAACAAGTATCAAGATCCCTCACTTCCAGCTATTGCTGCCTCCAAGCTGATGACCAAAGAACGACTTCCATAACAAAATCATCTGAGATGTTGCCATGGATGAGCCAAGGCCAACAGGGCTCCTCAGCCCATTCCCATTTCAGTCCACCCAGAGGTCCTTTACCCTTAAAGGTAACTGTGGATAAAACAAGATGCTATGTCATCTGTGGTATTTCCTAATCCTGTTTAATCTGTATAATGCTGCTCTGGCAGGAATGTGCAAGTATATCAGACCCACCAGTCCTATCTGGGTTGTAAGTAGCTGGTTGATAGCAGTTCAGGTTCCTAAAAGTTATCACATAGTCTTTATCTTCCTTAAAGAAGAGTAAATGTTTTGAGTTGTTTCAAATATGAAGCTTTTTGATGGTATTTCTCATTGGGCCACTGAAAGACCCTGGAGCTCTGGGGATGTCCTATCTGGTGTAATCTTTCCTTATGTGATACAAACTCAGCCTCAGACCACATCCATTCAATTCAGGTAATATGATGACATTTCATTTTTCTCTAGTACACTAGTTATTGGGTGGGGGAGGTGATTCTTTTTGGAATGGATTTATGAGTAGATCTTAAGGATAAGTAAAAAGCTATAATTTAGCTTCCTTTTGTAACTACAGAAGAGTGAAATTACTAGTTTGATTTAAGCATAGAAAATAAACTTGATTCTACAAAATTTGGAGTTCTAGCTCACTTCCCAAAAGTAGCCCATTGGACAAAACTAAAAATCATGCTTTTTCGGAAGGCAATTTGTACTACTCAGGAGTTGTTAATAGGAAGATGAGCACCAAGCACATAGTAAAGACTCAATACACCCCCATACTGCCACTCCACCACACCACAACGGGAGCTGCCATTTGACAATTCTCAGAATCAATTTGAGAGGATTCGTCCATTCTCTTTTTCCTTCACTGTCATTTGGAAGTGGTTGGGAAAATGAGCATCCATCTCTCTCAGTATGGCTTAGAAACTGCCTTAGCTAAAAGCATTGACTTGTCACTTGGGTCCTCAGGTGCCCAATGGGTAGCTCAAAAAAGGATAAAGCTGTGCCTCTCTGCCTTCATTTTCTATCTGTCTCCCTTATGAGTCAGATTTCTGCTCAACTCTTCATGTAGGTAGAGAAATGTTTGTCTAAAACTGATAGTGCAAGGTTTATTAGCCCTAAATTTATCCAACCTCTCTCATCCTCCTTCAAGACTGAGTGCACTAAGAATAAATAAACCATTATCAACATATTGTCAATTGCTAGCTTTTACAACATCCTGTACCAACCTCCCTGGAGTGGCGCCTAGAAGTCTCCAGGCATTCCTCTAAACTTTCCAGGAGCCAGTGGAGCCTTGCAGACACATCACCCTATGGTCACCTCACCACCCCCAAGTAGGAGAAATTACCCCATGGTGGGAATGAGGACTACCTCTGAACGGAAGCAATCATCTCATGGGAACCAGATTGTCCCTCGAGCAATGACAGAGATGATGACTTTTCCAGAGCCACCTCACAGAACCAGAACTGAGATAATGATCAGCCAGTCCAGTCTGACCCAAACTGTTTAATTATGCATCCTCTCACCCCCCCTACTCTAATAATTTACCCCCAAAGCTCCTGTCAGTACTCCTGAGGATAAGGCTAAGGACCCTTGTCTTCCCAATATGGTCATATTGATTACATTTCTTTCCTACCTCACCATTACTTTTTGGTTGGCCTCTTTCAGGGGTCAAATGGCCAGACCTGATCTGTTAGGATCCTGGGTCCAGGTCTTTAACCTAGGACTCCAGCAGCATTACTTTTGACTCTCTCCACACATCTTTAAAATGGGTATCCCAACATATTTGAAGGATAGTCCAGGGAAGATCTCTACTGAGCTCACATGTCTTTGAATGAATGAAAAAGATCACATTACACCCATCAGATATTCTCTATTTCCCAAAGCTTAGATAATAATATCAACTTTAAGTGAAATATATTACATTGGCACAGAATGTTACACTTAACAGAGTTTTCTCGTACGTTCTCTCAGTCTCTAACTCTGGCCCTTTTTGTCACATGCATATGCATGTATACACACACACACACACACACACACACACACACACACGTTTGTTCTGAACTGACCTTCATAAAATTTCAGTAGCAGTATGTAAAAAACTGAGCAGCCTCATGTTACAGATGAGGAAACAATCCCACAGGGATCAGAGTGTCACAGGGCCTAGCACTTTATTATTTTGATACAAATAGTCCTTTCTCCTCATTAGAGGTTGGTTAGAGGAAGGTAAGCTGAAGCAAAATGGAGCCACGAGATGGAGGAGGATTGAAAATCTGACCTGCCTCCTTCATTAGCCTCTTCTGGATGCAGCCCCCATTCTCACTGTGGTTAAACATCCCGGCCCCAAGCCTGGCCATTAAGCTCTCTAGGAATAAACAAGGCTTTCCCTCCCACCACTAGAACATTCCATCTCCCCTGTCTGTCTTGGTGCTGGTGCCAGTGCCTGGTGCCCTGCGTCAGAGCTGTCAAGGCACTGGGGCTGGTGATCTCCTCAGGAACTTATCCATAAACGTACAAACAATGGCTCAGGAAGCAAAGGTCATTGACTTGCTTAGGGCTGGTGAGGGGTGGCTCCATTCAAAGTCATTTTGCTCCTTCTGCCTGATACGGTTTCAGAGCCATCTCCTATCTCATCTCCTCATCTGATCTGTCCAAGGCCCTGCTTGGCAGACCAGCCACGATTATTATTTCCCTTTAGAGATATGGAAACAGAAGCTCAGAGACGTTGAAACTGCTTGGTTGTGGTGTACAGATGACCTATGAGTTAGTGGGCCCGGATTCTTGGGCCAGCTGTGCCTCTAGAATCCTACTACCTCTGTCTCCAGAATTGGGACCAAGCAGTCACTCTGCCTCCCAGTCCCTCTGTTTCCTCATTTGTAAAGAGTGTTATTCCTTCTTCTGAGACACTGTTAGGGTCCAAAATGGTAGATTTTTTTAATGGTACTTTATTTAAGAACCATTAAAACAAAACTTCTTGTCTCTATCATTCCAATGAGCTCCCCAATTAAAGAAGGCAAAGCTTAAGCATATTTAAGGCTCTGGTTCAATCCAAGCTAGCAATCAAAATCACCCTCCAATACCTTCCTCTGAGGAGCAGGGAGCCACAAAACATTCCACAGGACCAAGTACCTGGTTCCTTCTTTTCTGAGCCATTTGTGAATCCTGTTTAAATGAGCTTGTTAATGTTGTCCATGATGCAGGTATTGCAGGGTAATGATTCAAGAGAGACAGCCTTAGCAGTGTTAAAGGCCACTTAATCACAGGTTTCTGTTTACATATCACTTAAGAAGAAGTCAAGTTGCTATTGGAGAAAGTGACAGTACTTTCCTTTCAGGATTTTCTGTGTTTTTTTTCACCAAGTGGTTTTCAGGTTGAGTATTTGGTTACTGAGTTATTCAGAAGTATCATAGCATGAATGGGTAGGTAAGATGACATCTAAAAATATGGCAGAATTTGGAGGCAAAGGATATGTAATCTGTAAAGAGAAAACCAATATAACATGATAGAGTTGAGAGACTATTGAACAAAAGTTGTATCTTACGGTAGTATGCTAGTTAGCTTTCTGCTACTGTGACAAAATACCTGAGATAATCAACTTATAAGGAGGAAGGATTTATTTTAGTTCATGGCTCCAGAGGTTTCAGTCCATGGTTGCTTGGCCCTTTTGCTTTTGAGCATGTGGTGAGGCCAAACATGGTGACAGAAGCATATGACAGAGGAAATCTATTCACCTTATGACAACTAGAAAGCAAAGAGAAAGATAGGAAGGAATGGACTTCCAATATTCTCACCAAGGGCATATCTCTAATGGGCTAAATTCCTTACATTGGGCCCTACCTCCTAAGGGTTCAACCACCTCTCAATAAAACCAATTGAGGACCAAGATTTTAACACAGACCTTTGAGGAGCATTCTAGATCCAACCTGCAGCATGTAGGTTGAATCTACTTTCTGAACAAACAGTTTTCTAGATAAAGAAATCAACTACATTAGAAATCTGTTTTAATTTTCTAAACTTTTCTTGATTTATTTTATCTGAGCTTTGGCCAGTCATTTGTTTTCCTCCAGCCTGTGAATCTGAATGCCTATGAATCCAAATACAGTGAAAATACAATGAGAAGTGATTTCAGCCCCATCCGTTGCTGTTCACAAGGCCTGTATTTACCCTTAAAAGGAAATGGCTGCTTCTAATAAGTCTTCCAAGCACAGAGATTTTGCTCCAGTCATTTCAATTTCATTTGGAATGCTTTCTAGCTTGAAACAGTGATAAGGCAAAGGGTTCAAGAAATCTAGAAAATTTTGCAAGTTTATAGTATGACTGTTTTTCCACCAAAGAAAATGTTGTATCTTTGTGTGTGCCTGTGTATGTTAGTTGGTTTTCTGTCATTGTGACAAAATGCCTGAGAAAAACAACCTAAAGGAGGAAAGATTAATTTGGCTGATGGTTTCAGAGTTTTCAGTTCATGTTCAACTAGTTCTGTTGTTTCTGGGTCTGAAATGAGGCAGAATATTACAGTGGAAGAGTGTGGTGGAGGAAGACTGGTCACCTCTTGATGGCCAGGAAACAAAGAAAGTGAGAGAGAGGAAGGAGGTGGGCACATGGTATACCCTTTCAGGACACAGCCCCAGTGACCTACCTGCTCCAAGTAGGCCCCACTTTGTAAAGTTACCTTCATCTCCTAATATCCCATTAAGTTATGAACCTATGAGTATATTAGTCTCCAAAGTCTCACCTTTGAAGATTGCTTCCCTGGAAGGATGAAGTCTTGAACACATGAGTCTTTGGGGAACATTACAGATCCAAACCATTACAAGGTATATAAAATAAATTAGGGGAAAATTTTCATTATGTAGAAATAGATTGAAATTCTACAGTAGTGATTTGAGTAACCAAGCTGCAAGGGGTTCTAGCCTCTCCCAACTTCAGCCCCCTAAGTTACTACTCAGCTGATCCACTTAAACATTCTTCATCAGAGGCACATGCTCTGTCTGTCTACACACTGCAGATATGTGCAATGATTTATAAAGCTACTTATTAGAGAAATAAATCTAAGAAACAGAGTCTCAGTGAATGCAGATATCTAATTTTAATTGACCAACAGGTCTTTCTATTTCTGCTTTTGGTACCTGTCTTTCCACACTTAATAAACTGATAACATGACAGGCTAATGTTTGACTCTCTTTAGGCTACATTTTGTTGGTATGTTGGTCTACCAGCTGTCCCTGTGAAGTGGGCTGGACAAAGATGGGAGTTACCATTTTCTATCACTTACTCTGAGTTTCTCAAGACTGAGTATAAAGCTGCCCTGCCTTTCAAGTTCCAAAATGAGTAGATGTAGACATTGGTTTGAAAGTAAATGGAAAGAATATCAAGAAGCTTATTTACATGTTAGTTTAGGTTGTTGTCTACTCATGATGGTGCAGGTAAAGTTTGGTAGCCCAAACCTGAAAAGATCAGGCATATAGCAAGAACTAGAGAAAGGGATTCAACACCTGTAAGGGTAGTGATCTGACATCAGGATAAAAAACACTATATCTTGGGACATTAATTGCTTTAGATCATCTTATTGCTTCCTTGTTAAAGACAGTCATTTGTTAATTTTTATGATTTTCTGAGGAGGTAGAATTTGTGTAATCACCAAAAAAAAAAAAAAAGAAAGAAAGAAAGAGAGAAAGAAAGAAAGAAAGTATAGATAAAAATCTAATAGGTGAATTAAAATAGAATCCTAAAAATATTCATCTATCTAAAAAAGAATAAATAAAACAAAAAATATAGTAAAGTGATAGATCTAAATCCAACTAGCTCAATAATTTCGCTAAATGTAAATTGCTTAAATGCTCAAATTAAAAGACAGAGAATGTCAGACTGGATTAGAAATCAAGATTCAATGTGACATCTATAAAATATTATTTGATGGCTATAAGAAATGTACTAGGCTGGGCATGGTGGCACATGCCTGTAATCCCAGCATCAGGGAGGCAGAGACAGGTCAGCCTGGGCTATATAATGAGTTCAAGGCCAGCACGAATTACATGGTAAGACCCTGTCTCAAAAAACCAAACAAACAAAAAACAAATACAAGAAACATACTATAAGCACAAAGGCACAAATATGTTGAAAGTAAAAATGAAAGAAAAATTTATACTATTCAAACAGCAAGCTTTAGAAATCAAAAGTGGCTGTATTAGCAGCGGCAAAAGATAGACTTCAAGAAGAAAAGTGTTAAAGAGAAAAAGAATGACATTTCTTAATGAGAAAAGGATTAATCAATCAAAAATACATAATAATTACAACTGTTTACCTAATAATAGAACTTTAAAGTACATGAAACACCAAGTAAAATGAAAATAGCAAATCAATGAATTCAAAATAATTGTTTAAAATGTTAATAATCCTCTTGAACAATATGTAATACAAAAAATCAGTAAGATTACAGAGGGCTTGAAAAACATTATCAACTACATTTACTTACCTGACTATGCACAACAACTGGAGAATATATGTTGTTTTTGAGTCCAAATATGAACTACTCAATAAGTAAAACATTTGCTGGACTATAAAAATATAAATGAACTTTAAAGATTGATATATTACATAAGATGATGTACAAACACATGAAATTAAATTAGAAATAATTAAAAACAAAAAATCTAGAAAAGGCCAAAATTGTATAAAATTAAACAATGTACTTCTAAATGAGTCATGAGCCAAAGAGGGAACTATAGGAGAAATTAGAAAATATTTGAAGCTTAATGATAATGGACATACAAAATTTGTGAGAAACACTTAAAATAATGCTTGGAGAAATAAATTATAAGTTTAATTGCCTATGTAGGGAATATTAAATAAAATTTATGGGAGGTCACTTTTTGGGACTGAGCTCCTGCAGTAAGCGTCAACAGACAAAACCAAAATGGAGACACTCATGCTAAGTGCACATCAAAATACAGCTTTCAGGGAGCAGGGGAATCTTCAAATAGACCAGTTTTTTCTAGAAACAGTGTATCACCGAAACCAATCAGAAAGGGCCCAGGCAGACACGATAATGAGGTTCCTTCTGCTTTAAACCCTTACAGTGAAAGTTATCTAAAGTAAGTTGATGTCATCTAATCTTTATACTATCCTATTTCCTTGTTTTTGACCAAGCTACTTATACAAGCCAACTTTAGCTGTGCCCAACACCGACTTTCTTTCCAAGGCTAATAAAGAACAAGAAAACATCTTATTAATGTTAAGAATAAGATAGAGGCTATCTCTAAGGTTATACAGACATCAAAAGGATAATGTAGGGATATTATCAACAACATCACTGCAGTAAATTCAACAATGTTAATGAAATCGACAAATTCCTTGAAACACACAAGTCATAAAATTAAAAATATTAATACCATCGAATATTACTATAGAGCAAAAAGGCCTCTTATCCATTGCTGATGAGAATGTCAATGGATATAGCTACTCTGGGAAAATATTTTGCAATTGCTTATAAAACTAAACCTACAGCTACTCAATGACCTAGCAATTATATTTTCAGACATTTGCTCAAAAAAGTATACAAAAGACTTGTACATGAATATTGTAAGCATCTTTATTCAAAACAACTCAAATGTCTATCATCAGGAGAATGGATAAACAAATATAGGATTATTCAATGGGATCCTACTCAGTAATAGCATTCATC
Organism: Heterocephalus glaber; assembly: GCF_000247695.1. The sequence continues at coordinate 1,362,808 of NW_004624757.1, forward strand.
AATATAGATGAATCTTATATATTAGGCAAAAGAAACTGGACACTAAAGAGTATATTTATGTACTTAATGTATATACTTTATAATTTCATCTGTATGAATTTCTAGAATTGGCCAAGTTAATCTGTAGAAGTAGATTTAAAACAGTACTCATCTCTGTAGTGATAGAGAATATTGAGTATAAATGGACTTGAATATGTTTTAGACAGGAGAATGATTTACATGATAACCAGTTAGATTTGTATATTTCAATATGTATAAATTTTACTTAACTATAAAAATAACAAGTAAAAATGCATGAACAAACTTTTCTTAATAGTCAGAAATTTTGTAGTATTCCTGTTTTTCTTTGTGTTTCCATGTCACAAGTTTGGCTTAAAAATCTTTTTAAGAGTATTTATGATCACTCTATCATAATACTCTGTATTTTTTGTGTATGATTTAAAGTTATGCTTTTAAAAAGTTTCCAGGTTATAAAAGTTACAATAATTTTCTATATTGAAAATTTTGAATTGGATGTATTATAACTTTTTATTGATACCAAATATGAAGGTAAACTTTCAATGACAATGTATTTTTTAATGAGATGAACATGATTTCTTTTTAATTAGTTTATGTATCTGTTCATGAATACCATTTGTTGTTGAAAAGACTCAAGGTCCATCATCACTACTGTTCTTGTTTTTATTTATATAGGTGTAAGCACTGGAAAACACTTTGACATGTGTAAAAGATGGGAAGGGAAAGATTTGTTGTAGAAAATTCTTTGAATTATTTTAAAGTTATTTGTCAAAATCATATGATTATTATTTGTAATAATGCACCAGTTAACAAGTTGATTGGTTCTCCTTCTTCTTCCTCTCAAATTATTGAAACAAGTAGAACCATTTGACTTACAAAATTATTTACCAAAGGAATCAGTAACTAGGGTAATGAGACAACCTGCAGAATGGGAAGAATTTTTGCCAGCTGCTCCTCAGACAAAGGGCTAAAATCTAGACTACGTAAAGAACTCAAAAAAATTAGAGCACCTAAAATAAAAGACCCAGTCAAGAAATGGGCAGGTTAAATGAACTGACACATATAAAAAAAATGTGCAACATCTCTGGCCATAAGAGAAATGCAAATTAAGACAACATTAAGATTCTATCTTAAATCAGAAAGAATAGTAATCATCAAGAAATAAAAAAATAACAAAGGCTGGTGAGGCTGCAGTGGAAAAGGAACCCTCCTACACTGTTGGTGGGGATGTAAACTAGTATAATCATTATGGAAAATACTATGGATATTTCTCAAATAAATAAAATTAGAAATTCTATATGACCTAGCTACCCTCCCTCTAGGTATCTTTCTCAAAGAGCTGGACATCATATTACAGTGACACATACATACCAATGTTTATAGCAGCACAATTCATAATAGCTAAATCCTGGAAGCAGCCTGTATTCCCATCAATAGATGATTAGATAAAGAAAATGTAGTGTTTATATGTAATGAAATACTACTCTGCTATAAAGAAGGAAAAACTTGAGACATTTGTAGGAAAATGGATGCACCTGGAAAATATAATGTTGAGTGAAATAAATCATACACACAAGCTTAAATACCACATAGTATCTCTCATTTGACTAAGGCAAAGTATAAACAAAGAGAATAATAAAGGATGGACAGGAGATTAGGGGGTGGGTTTCTTACAAATGAGAAGGGGTTCAAGAGAACAAGGGTGAGAGGAGAGGGGGAGGGGGAGGAGAAATCAGTGGAATAAAGATATGCCATGTACAAAAATGTAATAACCTTAATGAACGTAAATATTATATGTCATAAAATTGAGCTAAGATTAATAATATCAACAAGAATGAAAATGGGGAAAGGGGATTTAGAAGAGGGAGGAAGTTGGGAGAGAAGGATGTGGTAGGGAAGCAAAAGGGGATTCACAAAAGAAATAAGCTGTGGTATGTACATGTACCTACCCCCATGATGATTCTAAACCACATGTAATGCAAACATGTACTAATAAAAAATGATAAGTAAATAAAAGTATTTGCTAGACAAATATTTTCCTATTTCTATTCTCAGCACCTGTGTCAGTACTTCAAATTGTTCCTCTGTACTATGCTCAGAAAATTCTTATATCCCTGGTGTAAAGTTTAATCTTAAGGTTCAGAATAGTTGAGCGGTGTCTCTTTTCTGTAAAGTATAGGAGATATAAATATGGAAAAAGCTTTTCTTGTAGGCCCTTAAAAGCAAAGCCAATTGATTTTAAGAGGTCACTCTGCCCCTTTACTTTCTTTCCCAGACAAACTAAATTTCTGCTTGTTCCATGAATAAATTTTTCCCCCCGAATATCTTATTCTACCTAAAGAATCACTCCCCTCTCCATTCTTTGTGTAAATTATTTCTAGTCATCTTCCATGTCTCACTAACAACAAACGGACTTCCTCACTCAATATTAGGTACAATTTCCTTTCTGCATTGGCCCAAAGTATCTCTTTCCATTTTTTGGTAAACTTATTACATGTATCATTAGAGGTAGAGTAGGTTTATCCAAAATGCTTGAGACCAGATGTTTACAAATTTTGGATTTTTTTTTTCAGATTTTGGGATATTTGCTTAATCAGATTTCTTGAGAATGAATCCATGTCTAAACACCGAATTCATTTATGTTTCATATATGCCATACACCCATACCCTGAAGGCAATTTTATACCATGTTTTTAGTGCGCTATATTCTGACTATGACCCATTACGTGAGGTCAAACGTTGACTTTTTCATTTGTGGCACCATGATGGCTTTCAAAAGGTTTCAAGTTTTGGAGCATTTTAGCTTTCAACTTTTTAGATTAAGGATGCTCAGTCTATATTCCTTTTTAATATTTGTATTCTCCATTAACTATGTTCCCTGTGAGAGTAAGGTCGATTTGCTTTATTCAACATTCTATCCCTGGCATCTACAGTGGTTGCACACTATTACTCAACAAATATTTACTAAATGAATGAAGAATATAAGAAAAGTAAAATAGAAATATTTCATTAGACTCACTTCTATTCTATTGGTCTCCTCTATCCTAGCATGAATTCACTCTATATTACTATTATAATTGCTAGGATTTTATAATAAGGTTTTATATCTGATGTGGCAAGTCTCCCCATATCAAACCCTTGAAATTTGTTTTTTTCTTTAGAGCTCTTCATAGCTCTTTACACTTCTATATACACTTTATAATCAGCTTTTTAGACTATGCTTATCAGTTCGATACACACATATAAATATTCACCACTTAACAAAGGGAGCTTTATTGAAATTGCCCAAAATTTATGGACTATTGAGAAATTTTAAATTGTTTATTGTATGAAGTCAGCCTACAAATGTAATCAAACATTCCTATTTTTCCTTATATCCTTTGATGAATGTATTCTAATACTGTTTCATAATTTTTTTGATAAAGTTCCTGTGAATTTACTTTAGATTTATTCTCAGATATTGTTCTTTTAAACATTTCCTTTTCCAGTGGTTGATTACTAGTGTATAGAAATGTGATTTATGGGTAGAAGTCTTGCTAACTCTCATATTAATTCCAATAATATATCTGTTGATTCCCTTAAATTGTGCTGATCCTTGTTCTCATTTCCACTCCTTGCTTTTGTTTGTCTTCACTGCAGTGGTGACTAGGAACAAGGACAGTGGACTCTTGTCTTTCTGATTTTAGAGGAATGTTTGCATAACTATGAATTTTTCTGGAAGTTCCTGGTAACAAGTTACAGAGGTTTCTTTCTATACCTCGATGGTAATGGTAAGTAAGAAAATAATTCTATAAAATATCTTTCCTGAATCCACAGTGATTGCTATGATTTAGATAAGTGTCCTAAAAAGTCCCCTGTGCTGAAGTTTGGTCCCTACCCCATGGCACTATTGGGAGGCTGTGGAAGCTTTTAAAAGAAGAGTATAGTGAAAGAAGTGAGGTTACTAGAGTGTGCCCTAGAAGGGGACATGTGAATTTCAGCCCTTCCTCTTTCTCTTTTTCTGCTTCTCAGCCACCATAGGTGAGAAGCTTCCTCCACTATATGCCCCTCACCAGGACACACTAAGTAACCACAGGCCCAAAAGCACCTCAGTCAACTGACCATGGACTGGAACTTCTAAAAGTATAAGTTAAAATAAACCTTTTCTCTTTTTAAGTTGATCATCTCAGGTATTTCGTTCAATAACAGAAAGCTCACTAATACAGCGATGATACTATATTTGTTGTTTCCTAATGTATATAGGCAGACTAATGGCCCCTACATGCCTATTTCCTATTTTCTTAGAATCTGTGAATATGCTACCTTATAAGCTGAAAGAGAACAAATTTTGCAGATGAAATTAAAATTGTTAATCAGCGGTGTTATCTTGTATTACCTAGGTGGACTTTTGAAAGCGGAAAAAGAAGGTGAAAAAGATAGAATGATGTGGTATGAAAACAACATGACTATCCTTGAAAACTGTGAAGATGAAGAAAGGAAGCCATGGAATGTAGGTAGCCTCTAAAATATACAGTTACAAGAAAATAGATTCTCTGCTGAACCATCAAGAAGAAAACAATGTTTCAGACAGCTTGATTTTAGCCCAGTGACCTCTATACTAAGAAATAGTATTGACCCACCTAAGTTTATAGTGACTTTCTATAGAGGCCATGAGAAGCTAAGACAACATTAGTTTAATTACACAAAAATATTTTCTACTATTAAACTCTCCTTGAATTACTAGGGCAAATACAATTTTATGATAAATTCATTCTTTATATATTTTTACTGGATTTGATAATTCTATCTATACCCCTAAATGAAACAGAATAATCACTGGTCATTTTCACACTCTCTTGTTGGATTTTGATATCAAAGTTATTTTCCTAGACTCTGCTAAAGTATGTATAATATTGAGATTGTCTATTTCTTGAATGTTTAAAATTTGTAATACCACCTGCATGGGGCCAGGAATTTAGCTCAGTGGCACCACAACTGCCTCACAAGCAATAGGTCCTGAGTTTGATCCCTAGTACCAGAAAAAAAAAAAAAAAACAACTAAAAACAAAAAAAAAACAACAAAAAACCAGTAAGTGTAATAACACCTGCAGATTATTTTAGGGAGTAGTTTTAGACTACTAAATACATTTTAATTATTATATAGTTATGATTTCTCTGTTAGTTTTATTTTTAATTGGTACATATGTGTTATAGCATGATATTTCAACCCGTGTATACAATGTACCTTTTTAAGTTGTATTTATTAGATCTTTCTTCACTTGATCTAAATTTTAAATACATTGATAGAATGTATATCATAGTGTTCTTTTATGATTTTTAAAAAATGATTTATTAATATGTGGTTCTGCCACATTTAAATTCATAAAATATTTTTTCTTTTAATCAGATTTCTAATAGGTTTTTAAAATGTCTTTTTATTTGGAGACAACTGTAGACTTATATGCAGTTATAAGAATAATACAGAGAGCTCCTCTGGATCCTTTATCCAGTTTCCTATGTGGAAAATTTTGCAAAATTACAGTACACTGTCACAACATGGTTATGACATTGATACATGTATAATGTAGAATGCTTCCATCACTACAAGGATTCCTTATGTTGCTGTTTATAGTTATTCCACTTCTCTTCTTCCATTCTTCCTCCCCCACTTTAGCCTCTTGAAATCACTAATCTGTTTTCCATAATTTTATCTTTTCAAAAATGTTATATCAATGTAGTCATAAGTAACTTTTGAAGATTGACTTTTTGCATTACATGAAATCTCCCTTTTCATTAGATTTTTTTAGGTTATTGATTATATCAATAGCTTGTTTCTTTTTACTCCACAATACAGATGTCGCACCATTTGCTGAACTATTCACCTGTTGATGGACAGCTGGATTTTTTCCATTTTTTATTATGATGAATAAAGCTACTATAAACATTTATACAAGCAATTGTTTGAATATAAGTTTTCATTCCTCTGGAATAAATTCTCAGAAGAGTAACTGCTTGTTGATAAAGTAGATGAATATTTCTTTTTTAAAGAAACTGCCAGACTTTCTTCATAGCAGCTATACCATTTTGCATTCTCACAATCATTATATGATGATGTAGTTTCTCCAGATCCTTATTAGTAACTGATGTCACCAGTATTGTTTTTATTTTAGCCATTCTTACAGATATATAGTGATTTCTCATTATGGTTTTAATTTGCATTTTCCCAATGACTAAAAATGTCCAACATCTTTTCATGTGCTTACTTACCATCTGTTATATTTTCTGTGGTGAAATGTCTTTCCATATATTTTTCCCATTTCCTAATTAGATTTTGTTTTGTTTTTACTGATAAATTTTAAGGGTTCTTCACATATTCATTTTCTCCCAATGTACAGCTTATCTTTTCGTCTTCTTAATTTTAATAAGATCTCTCACAGGACAAAAGAGTTTAATTCTGATGCTCCCAAATTTATTAATTTAGCTTTATGAAACTATATTTTTGTTGTAAATCTGAAAACTCTTTGCTTATGCTTAGAACCTCCTGTGGTTTCGATATAGTTTGTCTCCTATGGGTTTATGTGTTGGAAGCTTGGTCCCTAGTATGGTGATGTTAAGAGACAGTGGGACCTCTAGTGGTGGGGCCGCCTGGGAGGTTGTTAGGTCACTGGGCTTGTGTCCTCAGAAGGGATTAACATTCTCCTGGAACCCAGTCATTATTTGGCTTCCTGTCTTTGATGTGATCTTTCTCACACACAAGAGCTCTATCCATAATGTCATTCACCCCACGGTGATACAGCGGAGGGGTCGGAGAGGGCTATCACTAGAGGCAGAACTATACAGTTTGGACTTTTGGTCCCCCAAATTGTGAATTAAATAAACTTATTTTCTTCATAAGTATATAGATGTACCCAGATGCAGGTATTTAAGTATAGTAACAGAAAACAGACTAATACAGAACCCAAAGGTTTTCTCCTCTATCTTTTCTTGAAAGTTTCAGTTTCACATTTTACATTTAAGTCTGTGATTTTTTGAACTATTTTTTGTGTAAGGTATAAGTTTAAATCAAAGTTTAAGTGATAGTTAATTTCAGTGTTGTGTCAAGCACTCTTCTGTGTGAGTGTTAGAGGGTATTTCTACATGGGATTAATGTTTGAATTGGTAAAGTAAACAAAGCAGATTGCCCTCCTTAAAGTGGGCGTGCTTTGTCTAACCTATTGATGATCTGAAAAGAACAAAAAGCTGACCTTTCTGCAAGTGAAAATTTCCTCTTGCCTGACAGCCTTGAGCTGGGACACTTGTTTTTTCCTTACATGGATATGTAGCAAATATTTTTCTTTGTTAACCCTCTATTACCTTGCATTATCTAACAAGGCTTATTGTCCATTATTCCTAGCACTGAGCAGATATTCCTGACATATAGTGAACATTTGATATTTGATGAATGAATAAATAATGATAACATTATCTTTTGCTAATTATGTCTTGTATGGTATAAGAACAAAAAAAATCTTTACAATAAACATGAAAACTTGCAATTGGCAGTGGCACATGACTGTAATCCAAGCTATGAGGGAGTGAGAGGCAGAAGGATTGCAGATTCGAAGCCAGCCTGGGCAACTTAGTGTTCCATCTTGTCTCAAAATAAATTTTAAAAGGCTGAAGATGTACCATAGTTTACTATAGAGCATTTCTAAATTCAATCCCCAGTAATACTCAAACAGATGCACCCCAGAATTATGATCTCTATAATTTACACATAAAGATTCTATCTTTTATTCCTTGTTCAGAATTACATAATGGGTGAATACCAGGGCTGGAATTCAAATCCAAGGCTATATGTTTCTAAATGAGAGGACATTTAACTAAGCCAATGTAACCTGAACCCATAAAGTAACCAAAGAATTACATGTCAGTGTATAATTTTTTTAAAAATCATGAAAACAAGATAATCTGAGAACTCTCTGGCCATAAACGCTCCCAAAATTGAAAACTGTGTCACAAATAGATTTTGAAATAATAAATGACTATCCAGATATTAAGGGAAATCTTCCACAGTCGGAAACATAAAGGGAGCTGAAAACCAGAACTGTGAGGCATAAAAGTTATAGTTGTTCTCTAGGCATTTATCAACCTCAGGATCAAAGAGCTTCAATATTTTGTGGCTATGAGAGACAAAAGTTAAGGTTTTTAAATAAGGTGGGGATTTGGAACTGAGATCCTAAGGGTGATAAACATATTTGAAGGACTATACTTTCAGTAAAATACTGTACTGGAAAAGTCAATCCTCTGGTAAAGAAAGGCAATGAAGGAATATTTGTCTTGGCTTGAGTTCTAGGAATTCTTTTAAATGTTTAAGTCATGTTTTAGCCCAGTCTATATATGCCACAGTGAATATTCCATGTGCACTTAAAAGAAGGTATAATTTGCAATTATTGAGATTAACATTGAATAATGTTCTATAAATGTTAGATCCAGTTAGTTGATAGTGTTGAATTAAGTCCTGTATGTATTTAATGATTTTTGTCTATAATTATTGAAAGAGGAATATTGAACTTTCAAATCATAATGTGGTTTTATGATTGTCAGTTTGATGCTCTGGTACTAGGTTTATAATTTTTATGTAATCTTGATGAATTGACCACTTTATCATTATTAAATAGCCCTCTTTGATTCTAGTGACTTTTTTGACCAATAGCCATCCCATCCACGCCAACATTCTTATGACTAATTTTGTATGATTTGTCTTTCTCTGTCCTTTTACTTTTAACCTGCTTGTACTTTTATTTTTAACATGTCTCAAATGAGTATTTTGTGACCAATTTGGGCCTTAGGTTTTATCCTGTCTTATAATTTCTATCTTTTAATGGAATCACTCTGTCTTACTACTTTGAATATAATTATTAATATGGCTAGATTTGAATCTATTATCCTGCTTTTTCTTTTTTCTTTTTGGTACCCGGGATCAAACTTGGGACCTTGTGCTTGCGCAGTAGGCGGTGGAACCACTGAGCTAAATCCTCGGCCCTATTATCCTGGTTTTTGTTTGCTCCATATGTTCTTCAAAACTTTCTTCTTTCTTGACTTCTTTTAGATTAATCATTTTTAAAATATTTTTGTCATTTTATATTTTGTTCACACATATTAGCTTGCTTTATTTTTATTTTTAAAATTTTTGGTACTGGGGATCAAATTCAGGACTGCACTTGCAAGGTAGGTGCAGCACCACTGAGTTAAATCTCTGGCCTTTTATTTATTTTTAATGGCTGTCTCAGAATGATATATATATATATATATATATATATACACATACATATATTAATATATATACTGTCAAATAATATACTTATAACATGTGAACTTGACAATATTCATTTTACCCCACCCCATCATTGATGTTGTTATGCTTTAACCGCCCTAAACCCTTCAAGATTCTTTTTAGCACTTTTTTTTTTTTTGGTACCAGGAATTGAATTTGGGTCCTTGCGCTTGCACAGCAGGTAGCAAAACTGTTGAGCTAAATCCCTGGCCCTATCACTTTTGATAAAACAGTTACTTTTAAGACAAAGCAAGAATTTGAGAGAAAAAAATGTTTAATATTTATGTACACATTTACCATTTCTGGCACTCATTTTTTTGAGTAATTCCAACTTTCCATTATTTTTCTTCAGTATGAAAAGCTTCCTTGAACAATTTTTGTAGTACAACCCTCCTGAAAATAATTTCTCTCAGTTTTGCCTAAATATGTGTTTTACTTTCATTTTCTAAACAATATTTGTACTGGTAAAGAATTACAGGTTGGCTTATTTTCCCCTTTAGGAATTTAAAAATTCCCTTTTCCTATTATTGTCTGTGATGAGAACACAAAGAGGGAGAGGAACAGTGGGAATAGGGAGGAGTAGAGAGGGGAAGAGAGAGAATGGGAATATGTACAAGCAGTGCACCACCGGTGAGTACCAGAGTCCTTTGGTGTCCCTGCTCTCCCTACAAGGATACCAGGCCTAAGAGCTCCACTCATGACCTCATTCTACCTTAGTTGTCCCCTCAAAGGTCCTAACTCCAAAACTAGTCAGACTGATTGTTAAGGTTTCAATATATCAGTTTGGGGAAGACATGATAGGGAAGAAGACACAATGCATTCCCAATATTGAACCAAAAATTTTAAGGACGTTCTTTTACAGACTTCTGTAGCTCCTTCCTTAAACAGCTTGTTTTAGCTCAGTAACATATTCCATACTTTCCACCAGTTCAGCCTCGCCAAGCTCCAATATGTCTCCTTGCAATGGATATCCTTTGACAAAATTTAACTGAAGAAGTGATATCTGGTTTATGTTTTGAAATGAGCCTTGTGTGTTCTGTACGTCAAGAGAATTAACTCAAGGGGAAAAGTATAAACAGCAAAAAGGATATTCCAGACAACTAAGAATGAAGGCCCCAGGTTTGCCAACTGTGACTTAGTCTTCAATTCCCTGAAACACAATTGATCAAAGGTTGAAGGCCACCTCAGTGGAGGGACTAAGAAGTAGAGAATTCATGTTCCACCATTATCCACTAAGGAAAGAAGATAACAGTAGGTCCAGGGATGTAGCTCAGTGGTGTTGAGCCTTCCTGGCAAGTGCAAGGTCCTGAGTTCAATTCCAAGTACCAGAAAAAAAAAAAGAAGAAGATAACTGTAGTATCATTCTCTTTTGATTTATAGCCACCTGAATTACTCATATAGGAAAGTTACAACATTTTCAGCTAACCTATCTGGCCATAAGACAACAGTGTCATCCTCCACAGATTATAGTTCATCAATCTTTTTCCCATACTATCATTGTCACAATCACTCTGAACCTCTTTATCTTTCTTCTACTTAAGAACTAAGTCAAAATTTGATATGTAGGGAAATATAAGGCACATGTTTAATCTATAAATTCTATGAATTAGGTAGCATGTTGCTTTATAAAAATGATTAAAAGTGTGGCCTTTGGAATCAGGCAAATGTGGTTTAATCCTAACCCTACTATATAATGAAAGACTTTGGAAAATTCTAAATTTTGTTCAGTAAAACTAAGGACAAAAATATCTGTGCTTAATTGGGTGTTCAAACAAGTTGATTCCTATAAATCCCTTAGTATGATGCCTGGCACACAGTATAACTCCAACTTGGTAGCTGTTATGATTGCTTATTGTAGTCACTAATATCTGTTACTTCTGTAAGGAAAAATAAATAATTTTTAAAAGATTAAATCCACTTATCTCTAGAAGACATGAACATGTTAACTAGTATATGAAGTTAAAATTATAATCTATGTAATCTAGGATATCAATTTTTCTGTAATAAAATTAAAACAAATTTTAATAATTATAACATTTCTAATGGGTTTATATTTTAGATTTCAGGAAGTATAAACCTCATAGCAAACTATTCCGAATTATGAACTACTATGTAGTATTGAGCTGGATGATTTTGAATAGTCCCAAAATGAAAATCCAATATGATCATATTCAACACATACTGAATATATTATAGAAATATATTAAACATAGTATATTACAGATTTCTGAAGGAACAGTAGGTACACAGTTTATACACTTTGAATTTTGTTTTTTGGGTGGATTTTGTTACTGGGAATTAAACCCAGGGCTCCCATACTGGGTTATATCCTAGACCATTTGCTTGTTTGTTTGTTTACTGACAGGATCTTGCTAAGTCTCTAAGTTGCCCAGGCTGGGCTCAAACTTGGGATCCTCCTGCCTCAGCCTCTCAGAGTGCTGGAATTATAGGTGTACAGCTCCATGCGTGGCAATTTCTAAAAAGTCTAATGACACTGAAAAGGGTTATGCTGCAAATGAAAAAATAGACTATAAAACAAAATGTTATTTTGAGAATGTAAGAACAGCTAGACAAGAAGGTTAAATAAAATAAGTGAAATACTAACAATAATTTAAGGTAGTGGAGGTAAATGTCACTCTTTTATTATTTCTTTCACTCTTTTAAATATACATAGATTCTCTCATAGCAATAAGAAAATGATTAAACTAACATGTCATTTAAAAATCAGCAAGCTGACTGTCAAAAGTCAATGGAGATAATCTGTTAGAACATGCTGGTCTTTATAGACACTTGAGAAGTATGTTTAGAGAGAATGAAGACCTAGAAACAAGAGTTATGTGAAATGGGGTACAAATGGCCAAAGCTCTTCAGGCTATTTACTGAAGTTTGTGATCTGTGTATTGGATATGTATCAAGAACTTTGTAAGGGTCATCATCCCTATCAAACCACAGCAAAACGTTTATTTAACACCTTATACAACAATTTAACAACAACAACAGAAAAAAAGAGAAAGTTTATCCAAGTGAGTAGGAAAGGGTGGAAAACCCCACAGAACTATAAACATGCTTGATTTCCCAAGGTATTATTTCTTACTAGTATGTTTTTATCCTGTTTCGTGATTCTATGTAAAAACAAATCCCCAAGGACTTTCGTAGTAGAGAGCCCATCTGTTCCAATGTAGTCAATGCCTCTCTATTTGAGCATCAAATATTGCCTTCAATTAACCATCTTGCATTCATAACAGTCTGAAGGGGAAAGTTCCTCAGCCTGGGAATCAGACAGCTTTGCTATGGTGTCTCATGCAGAGACAGACCACATGTTTTCTAAAAGGAAGGGAATCTGCTTTAAATACCCATTGAAGAAATCACCACTGACTGTCACAGCCAGCCTTCCAGAGCTCTCAGAGCCAAGGCAGAGGAAGAATAAATGTATATAATGCAAGCACCTTGGTTCATAACCATTCAGTATATCATTATCCTTCAACAGAATAGTTTCAATTGAAATTTTTTATCATTTATAGGTTTTAGGATCTAGTATTTCTCATTTCGAAGAGTAACATCTTAGGCTGAGGATTTAGTTCAGTGGTGCTGCCGCCTGCCTGGTAAGCGCAAGGTCCGGAGTTTGATGTCCGGTACCAAAAATAAAGGGAAGAGCAACACCTCTAAATTAGTATATAAAACTGCAGTGCATTTAGCTGATTTTTTTTTTTTTTTTGGTACCGGGGATTGAACTCCGGTCCTTGTGCTTGCGCAGTGGGGGCGAAACCACTGAGCTAAATCCCCAGCCCCATTTAGCTGATTTAATAAAAATTATTCCCTTACCTTAAAATATAAGGAAAGACTGTGGTGGATTAACTACTAGTCAACTTGAAATGCCCAGCTGAACTGAGTCAGTATGGTTCTGGGCATGGAAGACCCACCTGAGAATTACTGCCAATGGCATAAAAGAAGAACTGGAGGCAAAGACATATGCTGTTGGTTTTCCTGGGGAGGACTGCTGGGGCTGCAGCTGGTTTTCCTAATACAAACTTGGCTGTTCTTCTTGTCCTAGGAGGTTAGGTTCATGTTGTCTCTGGGGATGGCTCCTGTTCTTGTCAGCGTAATTCTGGTCTTCGCCTCAAGCTTCACTTCCTGGCTCCAGAGTAGATCCCTTAGCCTGGTGGCACAAATCCTTTATTCCACCAGTCTGGGCTTTCTAGCTTCCACCACTGGCATTTGGGCCTTTCCGGTACAGATCCTCAATATGGACTTGCATGAGACATTGCTGTGGGCTCTAGGCTTCCAGCTGGACTTGTGCAGGACACTGCGGTGGGATGCAGGCCCTTGGCTGGATTCTTCAGGTCTCTAGTGTGTGGACAGATCTCTTGCACACCTCTGCATTTGACTTTTTGGGTGAATATTAAAATAATACTCTAAATTATGCGTCTTGTATTAAATCTATTCCCTTGCAGACTCTGACTACAATAGACTCCCTGAAAAAAAAAAATCTTGTTAGGAGCACAGATGGGTAGAGACCTGGCCTATTGTAACACTAATCATGACTTGTGTTATTAAACACAACTCAACCAGTAAAAAGTCAAGTTTTTTAATAATAATGTTTACATTTTTGGGTAAAATCTGAGTTTTTCATCAGGGTAAAATTATGGCTGACATTTCTTAAAGCTCAAATACAAATAAAAATGCTTAATCATATTTATTAATTTGCAAACTTATACTCAAACTATGATACTTCAAGCTATATTTGAGAACAAACAGGAAAAACAGAATTTTTTAATTGTCAAGAATTTTACGTAGTAAGTTTATTCAGTAACACAATATAATAGGAATATTACATTCACAAAAGTGTAGTAAAGGCATAAAATATTATCATAAAACAGGAAAACAATGGGATCATAATTAAGAACCTGATGGAAACCTTTTAATTTACAATTTTACTCTTTTATTATTCATAAAACTAATACAGTGGACCCTGAAGTTACGACTGGCCTGACATACGAACAACTTGGGTTAATTAGGTTAATGGAAGATTCATCTGCCTCTTGTTATTTATAGCATATACCCAGGTAAACATCCAGATCTCAGCTGTATTGACTTAGTTACAACCAGCCCTCAGGAACTGATCGAGTTCGTAAGTCAAGGGTTCATTGTATATTGTTTTGTTGGTGAAAAATAATGATGGTATTTGACTATTACACACATTCACCACGTGACAGACACCATTATAAATTACTTAATACTTACTTGTGCAATTTTTATGCAATAAGTAATAATTAACTATGCTCATTTAACACCTTTTTAAAATGCATTAAGACATATAAAAAGCAAATAATTACATATAATTAAGGATGAAATTTTCTGGTACTCCATTATTCAAGTACATATTTATCCATGAAATTAGAACACTAAGTGCTTAATATGTAAAACTAGTTTAAAGTCATGACTCTTGATTGCATATAATCTCCAATACTCTCATGAGACTTCACAGCTTCAAAAGACGCACTTTAAACAGCTAGCTGGAGGGTGAATCACTAATACATTCTGAAACATAGCCAAAACAAAGAGTTTGATTTCAAAGACTGAATTCAGAGTAAGAATCCACTACTTTTGTAAGTATATTAATAAATTGGTTCTTTGTTCAAAATCTCAAACATAAATGATATTAACAATATGTATCCATGAGACCCAATAAAAATGGCACTTCAGGGAAATTATTGCTTAGCCTAGAGAAAAAAATGTTACTGTTGGATTCCTGCCTAAGGCATAAATTGTGGTCATGCATTAATAAAGTAGGTTTTTTGATTCTCTAGCTTTTAGAGATATTTTGGAACCTTTTATGTTTTCCATGTAGATATTTTAGACAAGCTCTAAAATTTGAGAGGACAATTAACAAAATAAAACTCCTTCTTAGATGGTAAAATATATTAATTCTGTTATATAAATAGAACAAATCTGATTCATTTATTGGACAAGTGCTAGTTTCTGAACCATCCAGTTCAAATTAAATTCAACTCTGTGGCAAACAATTCATTTGCTCATTAGGTAATCAATGTTACTTTCAATAAGGCAATTCCCACTTAGCCTCTGGTCATAGCAGTCATCTTCAAAACAAAGTCCTAACCCTGTAGATCATGTAATAGGAAACAATTTCCTTAACAGGTGGTTTAAGGGAATCTGGAATAGAGATGCATGTTAAAGAGAATGTAAGTTCTTATGCAGTCTCATCTAATTAATGGAGCTCTTTCTTCCCATATGAAACTGATCCAAGAAACTGAAATTTAAATACAAACATTAATCTATGAAGTTAACAATAAAATATTCTGCAATATCTCTCAAACTCCTCATATTACTGTTTTTAAAGAAAAATGAACTAAAATATTTATACTGTATTAAAACCTTTACAGAGTTGATTAATGCTGACCAATAAATAGTAAGACCACTGTATATTTGGTTACGCAAATTATACTACAAATCCATAAAGATACAAAGTATTGATCACCAGTAAACCAACCAGCAAAATACAATGTAACACACACACAAAAAGGAATGTTACTTGGTATACGCCAGTGAATAAAAACAGTTTCAGTAAGAAAATCTATCAATATTATAAAAAGTTTTCTGCTTTAAATACCCTTACTCCATAAGCACATTTAAAATACTATTAATAAATGCATTTTTAATTTTAAGAAAAAGCCACTGCGTTCTCTTCACTGGGTATACTGTTTTCAGTCATCTTTTTTGTCTGAAGTACTTTCTTCACAATTTTCAGGGCTGACTTTATTACTTGCAACAGAAGGAGCTGTCTGTACTTCATTTGGCAATGAAAACACATGGCACGTCTGGAGATCTAAATATGTTGTAAATATCTTAGCATATTCTGGATGCCTCAGGGCAAAACTTTTGAATTCCTCTAGAAGACGAGAAAAAAAATCCAATAAATTAGGGTGAATCTCTTTTGGCACAGTATAGAGTAATAGATATCCTTAATCATGTCATAGAATTATTACAAAATTCTGTTCCCTAGCTCACAAATATTGCTGGTGAGAATATAAATTATGCAACCACTTTAGAGTTTATCCACTCACTAGTCAAGTCAAAGAGGCATACTGTATGACCCACTCTTTCTATTCTGAGGAACACAACCTAGAGAAATTGTGCATATTGTATACAGGGAGATATGTATGAGAATGTTCACAGAAATATTGCTAATATTAGGTTAAAACTAAAATACAATATTTAAAGAGGTACATTTCTGGGCTAGGGATGTAGCTCAGTGGCACAGTACTTATCTTGCATGTGTGAGGACCGAGATTCAATCCCACGTACTGATAGGATGTATACTTCTATAATGAAATGATAAAGTAAAACAAGGGAGAGATTTCTTTTAAAATCAGAGTGCAGTGTACTTCTGTAAGAGTGAGGAAGGGGTTGTGGTTAGGAAGGAATGCACAGGGAATTCTAGGTCTTGGGAAAGTTCTGTTTCCTGAATAGAAATGGTAGTTACAGGGGTGTTCATTTTATAAAACTTCATTGTTCTCCATATTTATGTTTTATCCCATTTTCTGGATTTATGTTATTTTTAGCATTAAAAATATTTTCAAAAGTTCTGCTACAAAGGACTTTCTATTACTGGCTTTCAAAACTATTTTAGCCCTTAACTCTGGCATACAAAGATGCAACTTTGAGAAGCAGAGCCTGAGCTTATACTCAACACAGTAGTGTCTAATAATATATATAACTATATATAATATATAACAATATATATAACAATCATATCACAAGACTTCTGAGTAGCAATTCTTTTTATATCAAGTGTTTAAGATTTAGGAGCTGACAGAAGCATAGAAGACTTACTAAGTTACCTATGAGGTCTTGGATCTCAAGCTTTCAATAAGCAGGAGTTTCTAAAATACAAAAATTTAAAAATTCCTCTATCCTTGCCTACATGAATCTATTTCAATGATGGAGAGGAATACTCAGATGACTTCTAAGGTAAGTGAGCAGGTGGATTGATTTACTGAAATCAAGAATTTTTAATTTCAAAACTTGTGCTCTTTCCAAAAGATCAAGATCCTCTGGTAGGGTGTCAGTGGCATTAAAGAGTAACTCATTTCTAAAAGTTGGCTATAAGTGGAATTGGGGCATTAATTTGACTAATGGAAAACGAAGAGCAAAAACAATTTAAAGGTTCACATTCACGACACTTCAGTACCTCTTTTTTAAGTAAAATTTACTTACATACCACAAACATTCCTAAAAAAGTTGAACTTATACAATATTGGGGAAGGGGATTCTTGCTTGAATATTCTGAAAAGAAACAGGCTGAATTCCAAAAAAGCAGACTTCCCTAAAAATTACTTAAATTAAGAGGTTAAAATTATGACTACTTATAAATCACTTTTAGTATCATCCTCTGAAATAGTTATTTCAAGTAATTTTGAAAATTTAGTACTTCAAAGTAGTGAACAATATTACTTATGAAAGGAAAATGGTCAGAGAAGAATTGGTACGCATGGATTTATGAACTATTATCTCAATACACATACTTTGCCACTTTATCCTTTTTGTTTTGTTTCATTTTGTTTTTTAATAAACTCAATACAGTAAAGACCCTTGGCACTTAATAACTCAAAGAAGAACATGGGGCAGCCTAAATGACAGTAATTAAAGATAGAGTAAAAGGAGTCTGTGATCTACTTTCCTCACCCAGTGAAGGTTACCAAGCTGAAACTTGTTGAACACCTAGGGAAAAGTAATTAAGGAAGGAAGGAGTCCTCTCCAGTCTGAGAGAAAATGTTGGGGAAGATAAGCCAGCCTGACTTCTATGACACATCAAAGTCAAGGCTGGAAACAATCACTGAGGTCTCTCTGCTGTGTGCTTTAGGATGACCACACTGCGAATAACAGGAAAACTGATTTTCCCTCCTATGGCTCTACCTGACTTATTCTGATGTGTAGGACTGAGCTATCAGTAGAGAAGACAGTCAGTGATGGAGGGACCTGCCATATACCAAGGTTCTTGTGAATACTTTCATAAACTGCTACAGCAAACATCCATAAATGGTTTAGCTATGATTATTGTTGGCACCTAGGTCCACACTCCTCTACTGTAGTCACAACCCAGTTTGATTAATTTGCCGAGTGTCACCTGTCACTTGACAAGCAGATATGAGAGGCACCTAGGTATACAGTCAACAGTGCAGGCTGTAAAGCCAAGCTGTCTTGGATTTTGAAGGCTAGCTCTCATAATTTTAGCCATTTGACCTAAGGAAAATTATTTAAATCTTTTTACTCATCAAAGAAAAGAATTCTGATTAAATAAATAGGTTTGCTGTAAACATTAAATGAGTTAATGTATTCAAAATGTTTAAGAGTGCCTAAACGTGTAAGTCCTCAATAATTAGCTACTGCTATTACTAACACACCACTACTATCCTTAGCCATTGTCATCATCATCATTATTATCATTACTATTGTTTCTACTGTTAATATAATTAATCAAGGGAAAAATGCTTTTATGAGCCTCAATTCATAGTCTGGATGCCCTCCTTCTAAACCAAGAGGCCTAACTGCCACTCACCATAGGAAATAGAGTCCCCTTGGGCAATTTCCTTGAAGAGACCAGAAACATCAAGATCAGGAACTCCCAGAGAAGCCTGCAGAATGGTAGAAAACTCTTCCTCTGTTATGCAGCCATCCTCGTCAACATCAAAGAGCTGAAGTAGAAAAAAATTAAGAGTTCCCTCAGAAGACTAGTGTTATGGAATGATCTTGGAAATAAACTCATTAATGATTCAAATATTTATTGTGTCAGGGGCTAAGATATGTGTATGAAGAAAGTATGGTCTCTGTTGCTCTTACAATATTAATAGTTTACTGGTACAGAGTTAAACTAAAGGCTATCCTACTACTAACTGCAAAAGGAAATGGAAGCCCTATGGGGAACACAATGAGTCCTAATAAAAGAGGTCCAAAGAGGCTTACTAGAGGAATTGATATCACAGTTGGCTCTTAGAACATGAAGAGATGTTACCAGAAGATATAGGAATGTCAGGTGACTGCCTCAGGTTCAAGTCAGGAGACTGAGATTAAGTAAAAATTAGGATAGTAGGTATATAACGCTTCACTTAATCATGTAGGACAATGATGGTGGTATGATCATATGTGAACTGAAGGAATTCTTTGAAGCAGAACATGGAGGATGGGTTAGTGGCAGGAAGTTGATAAGACTATAGGCAAGAAAAATAATTAATTCTAGGGTAGACAAGCAGGAAGAATAGGAAGGAAAGAATTTGTAAGCAGCAAAGATAGGACTTGCAGCAGAAATGGGCAATTATGGAAAGGAAGAAGCCAAAGATGTCTGAATTTTCTAGCTTGGGGAACTAAGTGAATGCTGGTTACATTAAGCAGGAGAGGGAAAACAGAAGAACAGGTATCAAATGAGATGAAGAGTTGGAACTGAACAGTTTAAATGAGTCAGAGTAGTCAGAAGTAAGAAAGAGAGTCAGATAGCAGTTCAGAAGACTGAGGAGGCTGCAGCTATGAATCTTGGTAAGAATTGGAACAATGAGTATGTTTGAGCTTACCTGTAGAGAATGTACAAAGTAAAGCAAGTAAGAACAACAGTTGAGATGTGTAAGGAAGAGGAACTGACAGACTTAGAAGCAGCAATTAGGAGAACCAGGAAGGAAGAGTATACATTCTAGATAAGTTAAGGGAAGTTTGCATGTCAAGAGAAAGAGACTTTGATAGTAGTACTGGCCAACAGAGCAAAATGCCACAGACAGGCCAAGCAAGAAGCAAAAAGGTTTTCTGGATTTGGCACTTAGGAAATTGTGATGACTTTAATAAACAGTTTGAGGAAACTGAATGCCAGAGAGTAGTGGAAATTAAGGAAGGAACAGAAGTGAAAAGTAAGGGGAACTGGCATGGAGACTTCTTTTTTTAAAATTATAGAATGAAAGTCAGGAGATAACAAATTAGCAGCCAAACTCAAAAGGAAGTTGTCTTTAGGAAGTATTACATTGAATAGGAGGGGAAGAAGCAGTAGAGTGGGATAGGCTGAAAAATCAAGCAGCAGAACAGGTGTAACATAGATAATTAATATCCCATAATCAAAGTCTTCTCCTGGATATTAAGAATTGAAAAGCTCTAATAGTCTAAATCTAAAGGTAAGGGAAAATAAAAGCTGAGGTTAACTATGAAATGCTGCCCAAAGAAAAGAATGAAAAAGGGTCCTTATATATAAAAGGATACTACTAAATGAAAAATAAAGTATGTAAAATATTTCCAAAACATAAAACATACTTGAAAAGAAAGGTTAAAAAATAAGCAATGCAAAGTATGACCTTTGCCTTACTGGAAAAAAAAAACACAACTAATTATGGTTGTAAGGCTTCCTTTCTTCTTGCCCCCATCCCAAACCAAGGTCTAGGCTAGACAAAATTCTCACGACTTCTTTAAAAACAATAATTACTGTGATTAAGGGCCAAGTTTTCTATCAGGTCTTTCATCGGTAAACCAAAAGTGACTATTTGCCCAGCTAAACTTGTAATTACATGTACAATTTCAAAACAGAAATATCTCGATTGGAATAAGTTAGCTATGTGTGTAATTTTAGGTTTTATGATGAATAAGTCTATAAAAGCTGAAGATCTTAAATTTTGGAAAATGTTCTGGCCCCTGCCTTATGACCATCTGCTAGGCATCAACCACTTAGGTTCTTTACAGATCTAGCAGTGAATTCAGTTGAAACTGATACAAAATAAAAAGTCAACTTAAAACTTTCTATTAATGACAGAACATTTGAAAATTCCTGAGGCTATCTCTGGTGGCCTGTAAGATATGAGAAAGAACTCTTGGCATAAGAATCTTTCTAGATAACAGAAGGGAAATAATCTTGTTGGAGTCACAGTGGAATAGTCTCAGAGAAAGTTAGAAAGAGGTGAGAACAGGAAACAGGGAGAGAGAAGGATCTGAGGCTCTCCTTTTATTTGGATGGAGTGAAAACTAGGTGGCTGCACAACAGCCAGAGTGGTAGGACAAATAGGGAGATTAGGATTCTTTCATATTTGAAAGATGACTACAGGTGCTTAGAACTCAAAGGAAAGATCATATTTAAATACTAACAGATGAAGCACCTTTACTCTCTGATAAAACACACTTTGGAACATATTCTTTTCTCTCCTCTGTAAGTGGCAAGTAAAATCTGGGACCTTACAATTCAAACTTTTATCAGACTCTGCTGGGGACTAGGGACATGCATTTTACTCATTCTCCTCCAATTTATATCACTATATTGCTGTGAAAACATACGTGATACTAAGGGAAGATATGCAGGGTAGAAACTTGGGACATTTATGATGGTGTTCACCTGACAATCCCATAACAAAATAAATTCCAGCAGCCAAATGCCACTTAAAATATCTCTGACATGCCGGACTGAGAAAATAAGGACAGATCAGAACTTTTCACATAGTGAATTAGGATGACTAGTGACAAGTGGTGTTTATTTATAAACCTTACTGGGGGCTTCAAAATGAGGAGGCTGAAAAGAAATAATTTTAA
The DNA here is from genome assembly GCF_000247695.1 of Heterocephalus glaber. The sequence continues at coordinate 1,384,685 of NW_004624757.1, forward strand.
GTTAATTTGTTCAATCATCTGCTCCTCAATCTTGATGTTGTTACCCAGGCTGCTTCCTTTTCTGCTTAAACGAATGCTTGTGTTTTCTTTATTCTCAGCAGCAACTGACTTAATAACATTATTCTCCTCTACATGTCACAGCAGGTCTTCCAATTTTCAAATAATACACTTAGAGTCAACACTTGTTTACAAAGCAGACCGAGATGTTGTCAGCGAAGTTGACAGTACCTTAAATGCCACCTGGATGATCTCCTCTGTGTTGGCAGGGTTGCACAAGACAGCTAGGCCAATCACGTACTCTCTGAAGTCGATACTGCCATCATTATTCTGTGAAAGGATGGGAGAAGTCAATCAGGAAGCCCACTAGTTAGAATACTGTTAACCAGGCTGCAAGCTAAAATTTTAGTAACCCTGCAGCTCAACATCATAATGCTCTGAGTCCATCTGGACAAAAATTCTCACTGAAATGGAATAGTAAGCAAATGACCTGCCCATTCTCAACTCAAAAGGAAGAAAAGAATATGCTCTCTTTAGCAATAAATATAAACATTTTGTAACTGAGGCCATTTAGAGTGATCCTTCAGCTCCCGTGGCAGTTCCTGAGCTCAACCTTGCCTTGATGGAGCCCTTCCAGGGAAGTCTAGATAAACTTTCATCTTTAGTAGGACCAAAGTATTTATTCCACCATTAAAAGTAATCCTGCCACAATGGCCAGCAACCCTCCATATTTAGAAAATAAAGGGTAAGGGAAAGGGGAAACTTAGGCATTAATTGAGCTACATTCTTTCTTTTTTCTTAATTTTCAGTAAACCTGTAGCAATGGAAGCAAACTTGGGAACATCAATAATCCTCTGGGGGTGGGGAGGGAGGTACCAAGTCTCAGAAGATCCTGTACTTTAAAGCTAATGAAAGTGAAACCTAGCTAGGATGATCTATCTCAGGAGGCATTTCATGCTGATAATATAAAAGAAAGGATTAATAAGTCTAATCAAGGCTCACTGAATATAGTTTTTTCCTTACATTAACCATTCATCTAGACAAAAACAAAAAGGATAAAAATAGAAAGAGAGCTTAAGATGGGAAGAAATGGAGAGAGAGAGAGAGAGAAATAAGGCAGAAAGTGAGGAGCAATGAAGGAAGAGAAAACAGTTTAAAAGAAAGAGGGAGAAGAAGAAAAAAATGAGATGGAAAGTGTGAGAGAGCAATGGAAAGAAAATGGAAGGAGAAACAAGGGCAGTTGTAAACAAGCACTGTGATTATAGTCCTAGGTGTTAGAATGATTCTGAGAGAAAAATCTTCAAGTGATGAATTCCCAGATAAAACAAGTGCCAATAACAACAAAGCTGATGCAATACTTAATTTGTCAGGCTAACAAATAAGTATCAACCAGAGACTGATCTTTAACTGTGACTAAGTATCTACACTTCACTCATCAAAAGTTCCTTTAAGGCAAAGATTGCTTTCTTTGTGTGGTAGTATATACCCATTGGCTAGCATGTTGACAGCTGCTTAAAAAAAAGAGTATTTTTTACCCATGACTCTGGGTTTATAGAACCTTCACTTTAAAACACTATGGTAAGCATTTATAGCTGGGCTTTCCTAGATGAACTTAGGAAAGGGAGAGATTTTGAAGCTCTCAAAATGGTGTGCAACTTTTGTATGTACATTTTTCTAGGAAAAGATTGGATAGCTTTCAAATATTCCTTAAACAACCAACTCTCAAAAAAGTCAAGAATGACTTTCATTATATTATTTTTTGGCAGGGTGAAAACTAAAAGGAATAATAATTTAATTTCAGCTTCCCACTAGAGAAAGCAGAAACAGAGGTTTCGAGATTTCCCTAAGTAATAAAGTTTATTCCCAAGACAAAAACTATTACCCAATTTTCTATTTGTTTGAAAACCAGACTACAAGAGAACTGTTTGTTTTCTTCCTTTCTTTAATCAACTTTATTGACGTACCATTTACATTCAACAAAATGCATCCATTTCAAGTGTATAGTCTGATTAACAAATGGACACATAAGTACAACTATTACCAAAATCAATATCTACATTTCATCACCACAGAGGTTTCAGACAAGGAAGAGTTTTAAAGAAAACAAGTTCTTTCTTCTGCCACCATCAGTTAGCTTTTTAATGTACTATGGAGGGCTGTTTTTAGTAAGCATTAGAGGTTGAGGGGCTTTTAGAATCAGGCATATTGTTCAATATAAATAAATTTCTTCTGCAATTGGTTTTTCCCACTAAACAATACAGAAGTTTTGAATAGAAATTCTAAAGAATAGATCTACAATATGTTGTATGCACACTAAAGTTAATCACAGATTATCTATATGGAATACTCCTTTGTATCTTTATTGTGAGACATTCAATACTACCAAACCCTATGTATAATATAAACCAAACATTATAACTCATTATGCAGACAGAGAAATGTAAATGTAATGGATCCTTAATATGTAGTCACAGAACAAGGTAACATTCCAGAATGTTTATTTTCATTAATAATCTTACACAGAATGGTTTTGACTGACAAGATTAAGTTAAAGTAGACTCTTGATTCAATCACTTAAGAAAATGTACAGAAGTTTTTGTTCTAGTAAAATGAAGAGAAAAAAGTAGCATGGAATTATTCTGAGAGATTATCTTATTGGATTAATAAAATATACAATGTTCAAGTTCCAAATTCAGAATAACACAATTTGGAACCGGAAGAAATATTAGAAATCTAATATCATCAATCAATTTCATCATTTTTACTAATGAATAAACTGATATACATAAGTTTCACTTAAGGTTACAAAGCTCACTATGACCATAACTGCAATTAAAATTTAGGTAGTCTGGAGAGGCCCACCCAGATACCACTGGTAAGTACATGCAGACCCAGCCAGAAGCCCTTGTGGACAACAGGCACAGGTGCCCAGGTCCTGGCCAGGGCCCTGCCCAGACACCAGGGTTTTGGGAGCACAGCCCCTAACCAAAGGCCCTCCCAGACAACAGGTAGGCAAGTGGGCAGGCTCCAGCCAGAAGAATGGCCAGATACCATCCAAAGTGTGCATAGGCCCCAGCCAGAACTGTACCCAGACAACAGCACAGCACAGAGAGCCATAAGGCCACCATCCTGAACCCAGGAATTGGCACAGTGGTGAGCAGCAGAGAGAAGGCCTCTCTGAGGCTTGCAGAGAATTGAAGCCACCTGGGTAAGTAAAGGGTCGCCTCAACAAAGGCACAGCAGACTAAATCTAATGAAATGAGAAGACACATAAACAAGACCCAAAAACCCGACCTCCAGATCACCTAAGGCAACCCCAAGGGGCAACAAGCTGGAACAATCTGATACTTAACCATCTGGACTCCATGAACTGGCAATTAAAGAGAATCTGGAAAAAATAAAACCAGAAATAATTTCTCAGATAACAACAGAGATTGTATCCATAGAGAAAGACATGATTAATAACTCTAGAGCAGACACTGATAAAAAATAGAGGAACATGATAGAATCCCAACATAGGAAATAAATGGAATCCATAAAATAGATGCAAACAGAATGCCAGGAGATTAAAAACCTCATTGGAAGTTTACACAGCACAGTGAGCCAATGTGAAGACAGAATATCAGATAAAGAAGACAGGATTGCAATTAGTGACCAGGAAAAGAAAAATTTCTTTAAAATAGTAAGGGATCATGAGAAATCAATCCAGCAGCTGTGAGATGATACAAAGAAGGATAACGTAAGACTGATTGAAGTCAATGAACAGGAGATAGTGCAAATGACATAAAAAAAAAAACTGTTCACAGAAGTAATGGCAGAAAACCTCCCAAGCAGGAGAAAAGAATTTGGCATACAAAAAAGTGAGGTATATAGAACTTCAATGAACTGTGATAAAAAAATCTACACCTAGGCATATAATAGTTAAGATTCCAGAAACCCAACAAAACAACAAAATACTATAAGCACTTAGAAAAAAGAAACAAATCACATACAAAGGAAAGCCCATCAGAATCACAGCAGACTTCTCAACACAAATGTTCAAGTCAAGAAAAGCCTGGAGTGAAGTACTTCAAGCCCTAAAGGAAAACAACCTCCAACCCAGATTGACATACCCTGCAAAATTACATTTCAAAATTGATGGAGAAATAAGATACTTTCATGAAAAAGAGCACCTGAGGAACTTCATGAATATCAAGCCAGCACTCCAAAACATTTTAAACAATATCCTAGAAAAAGACAATGAGGATCACAACTCCAGGAAGAACAGCAGAATAAATCCATCAGGTAAGACAAGAAAAATAAATGCAAAAGGGGAGAATCCAACAAGAGGAAAAAGTCATGACAATGATAAATCAATTACATATCAGGTATAACCATCAATGTTAATGGTCTCAATTCACCAATCAAAAGAAATAGCCTGGCAGAATGGGACCGGAAGCAAGATCTAACAATACAAGAAACACACTTAATTAAAAATGAAACTTTTAGACTGAAAGTTAAAGGGTGGAAAACAATACTCCATGTGACAGGAACCTGAAAAAAAGCAGGAGCAGCTATCTTATTTGCAGATAAAATGGACTTCAAACCAACACTAATTAAGAGAGACAAAAAGGGCCACTACATCCTTGTAAAGGGAACAATCCAAGAGGACGAGATGACAATCATAAATATATATGCACCAAATACTAGTGCACCTAACTGTATAAAACAAATATTAATGGACATGAAAAAATCAAATAAGCACTAATACAATAGTAGTGGGAGACCTCAATAACCCACGGTCACAAATAGACCAACTAGACAAAAAATAAATAATGAAATACTAGAACTCAACCAAACTCTTGAACAAATGGACTTAACAGATGTTTACAGAGTGTTCCACCCCACAAAATCAGAATACACATTCTTTACAGCTGCACATGGTCTTTCTCCAAAATAGACCACATACTTGCTCATAGAACATGTTTAAGTAAGTGCAAAGGAATCAAAGCTATCCCCTGTATATTATCAGACCATAGTGTGATGAAATTGGAAACCAATAGCAAAAGAAACTATAAGAATTTCATAAACACATGAAAACTGAACAACACTTCTGAACAACCAATGGGTCACAGAGGAAATTAAAGAAGAAATCAGACAGTTTCTACAATTAAATGACAATCTCAATGCAACATACTGGAATCTATGAGACACAGTGAAAACAATCTTACAAGGGAAATTCATAGCAGTGAATACTCACATTAGGAAAACTGAATGAGCTCAAATAAAAAACCTAATGCTAAACCTCAAGCATCTAGAAAATGAAGAGCAGGACAAACCCAATGCTCATACAAGGGCAGAAATTATAAAGATCATAGCAGAAATCAATGTATCAGAGACTAAGAGAATGATACAAAAAAAAATCAATGAAGCAAAGAGTTGGTTCTTCAAAAGAATAAGCAAAATTGATAAACTCTTAGCAAATCTTATTTAAAAAAGGAAAGGAAAGGCCCAAATCCATGCAGTTAGGAATGGAAAGGGTGAAATTACAATGGACCCAGCAGAAATCCAGAGGATCATCAATGCCTACTTTGAGAACCTATACACCACTAAGATTATATACACCAAAGAAATAGATAGATTTCTAGATAGGTATGAATTACCAAAGTTGAACGAAGAAGATATAAAAATTCTAAACAACCCAATATCAATCAACAAAATTAAAAACTTTCTAACTAAGAAAAGCCCAGGTCCTGATGGTGTCACTGCTGATTTCTATAAGATATTTAGAAAGATATCCTTTCCTCCTGGGTAGGAAGAATCAATATAGTGAAAATGGCCATACTTCCAAAACTGCTGTATAGATGCAATGCAATCCCAATTGAAATTCCAAGAGCATACTTCACAGAACTTGAGGAAACAATCCAAAAATTCATTTGGAACCAGAAGAGACCTAGAAAAGCAAAAGCAATTCTAGACAACAAAGACAAGGTAGATAACTATACTACAAAGCTACTGTGATAAAAACAACATGGCACTGGCAAAGAAACAGACGGGAGGATCAGTGGAACAAGATGAGAAGATGCAGAAACAACTCCAGACATACTCAGCCACCTCATCTTCGACAAGAAGCCAAACACCCTCACTGGTGGAAAGATAGCTTCTTTAATAAATGGTGCTGGAAAAATTGGGTTTCAACTTCCCAAAGATTAAAACTAGAGCTATATCTCTCACTATTCACTAAACTAAAATGAAAATGGATTACAGATCTAAATATTAAAACAGAAACACAAAATCGGTTGGAAGAGAGCCTAGGTAGAACTCTTGAAGACACTGGCATAGGGAAGGATTTCATGAACAAAACCTCACTTGTATGTAAATTAGCATAAAGAATCAACAAGTGGGATATCATCTTATTAAAAAGCTTCTTCACAGCAAGAAAAATCACCAACAGTATGAAGAGGCAACCACAATGTGGGAAAAAATTTTTACCAGCTGTTCCTCAGACAAAGGTCTACTATCTAGAATAAATAACTTTAAAAAGATCAGGAAAAAGGAACCCTTCTCCACTGTTGGTAGGTGTGTAGACTGGTGCAACCACTGTGGAAATCACTATGGAGACACCTCAAAGAACTAAGATTAGAGGTCCCATTCAACCCAGCTCCTTCCCTGCTGGGTATCTTCCCAAAAGAATGAAAAGAATTGTACCACAGTGATATATGTACACCCATGTTCATAGCAGCACAGTTTGTAATAGCTAAAACTTGGAAACAGCCCAATTGCCCATCACCTGGAGACTAGATAAAGAAAATGTGTTTTTTTAAATAAGATTGAGTATTACTCAGCTATAAAGAATGAGAAACTAGAGACATTTATAGCTTAATGGTTGCACATTGAGGCCATACTCTTGAGTGAAATAAATAGGACACATGTGTAAATATGAATAGTTTCTCTGATATGAGAAATTGAAAGTATAAATAAGGATCAAAATGTATAATAGATAATGTGAAATAGGAAGAAAAGGTCCAAAGTGGAAGGGGAAATGGGAGGAGTAGGGGAAAGGAAAGAACAGAAAGGAATAAATATGAGAAAAGAAAAAAATGGAAACAACATCTTTGTAAATATAGAGGGGTGGAGGTGTTGAAGGGAGAGCAGGGGAATGGGGAAAAAATAAGAACCAAGATATATTATGTAAAGGCACAAATTCCCAATAATGAAAGTCAACATATTTTATACCTAAAACATACCAATAAAATTAATGAATAAAAACAATTTAGGCAGTCTGACTACCAATCACTCAAACTAAGGCAAATAGTTTGATAAAATATATTCCCAAAACCAAAAAAAGTTTAGATAGCAACATATACTTTATTTAGTTTAAATCATTTTCATGGTAAAACATTTATTTCACAAGTCTGAAGTTCTTTCCTTTAAAAATTTACTGAATTCACCAGAAGAATTATGAACTTAAATTAAAAATCCAGTCTAGAAAATATTTCAGAGCCACATTTCAAAGGAAGAGACCAGTTATCTGGAGGAAGACCCTGTTCCTTCCTGTATCAATCTGGAGCCCAGGAATGCTGTGAAATTACACTGAGTCCCAGGAAATCTCTAGACTTGGGCCTCCTCTCTTCCCAGGAAGTCAGCAGGATCAGAAAAGCTTGGAAATGCATGTAGGGTGCACAGGGGGCCACAATTACCCAACACCTTTCATCTACTCATCCACACCCTGCTGGTCAGTGGGAAGTTCTAAGCCACTTATTCAAACACTCCCCATTCAAAACTTTAGAAAGAATAAATGGTCTGATTGTCAGTGATCAGTTCTTTCAGTTTATTTCACAGTTGGATTCATTCAAAATTTGTATTCATAAGAAATCAGATACTCTATTGAACTTTTTAAATCTAGCAATATTTAAGGATATGGTTTTTGGTCAGTATAGTTATAGGAAAATGGAAACATTTATTTACATAGTCTTTAACATAGCATGGATGTATCCATTAATGTAAATTTAAATGTTAAAAATGAGAATTTTTAACAGCTTAAGCTGTTCAGCTCAACCAAACTTTTTTGTTGATAGTTTCAATAAATTTTTGATTTAGTTTTAGAAAATAACAAAAAAGAATATGGTTTTAAATACATTTTGCAATGGTAAATTGCCAAGAATAGGGAGTATTTTCTCACTGTTGTTTTGTAATTGATGTAATATAATCTCTGCAAATGAACAATAATCAATGTCCTAAAAATAATTTTAAGATGTTTACATAAAACAATTTAATTTTCAGCAACCCACCATGAGCGAAATCTTTAAATCTTTTAAGATAATGTATAAATCCAAATGAGTATTATTACTGAAATACAGTAAATTATCAGCTCTTTTAAAAAATCAGGGAAAAGGTATACTTTCTACCTGGATATTCTGACTACAAGTACACTTCCACCCACATACATAAATATATGTTTGGTTACTTGGAGAAATCTAGAGCTTGGGGTGAATTTTCTAGTATCCATGCTTGTGTGTGAGGTTATTTATGTAAATTTGATACAAATTCAGTGGAGAAACTTAGCTTCTGGAGTTTCTCCATGGATGTACTGGGAGAGAAACATAAAAGCAGATAATCCCTCAACTTGACGAACAAGAGACTTAATACCACCCCTAGTATGAGATGTTTATGTTAACTTTTATAAAATATTTAAAATGAAGTTTGGAACAAAAAATGCAACCACAAATTGTGCTTTCCTTAAGAATTACGTTAAAAAATTGTTATAAACTTAATATTCTGAGTCCTTAAAAGACATCTTGGCAGCTTTCGCCCTCTCCTGGCTGCTCTCCTATACTTATTCCTGACATATTCCTGGGGTAATTCTAAAATAGGGAGATTGATATTAATGTGTGGTTGCTGGCAGTAACCTCCTGCTTATATAACCACACCTGGTCTAAGTAGCTTGACAGACCAAGCTGAATTACAAGTCCCTTGAGGTAAGCGAATGTGATTTCTGTGCTTGGCTCAGTTCAGAATTATATGTGCATGGAGTTTCATAAATATTATATGATGGTGATGATGGTAAATGTAGAGGGCAAACACCAACTTCTCCCAGTGTTCACTGGGGATTTCTAACAGGCAGATAGGGGCTCTTAATAGGCTAGTTACATGATTTCCACAGTGACAACTTTCTTCTAAAATAGTGAAAGGAAAAGAAAGAATTTATCTTTGTGCTCAGGAAGACCCTTCAAAGTAACTTGGCACAGAGGGACTGTATTAAAAGAGCACCAGAAGGGGTGGAGATCAAGTAAATAGCAGGCACAGGAACTGAGCATTTGCAAATGCAGCCTCTTGCTGAATCTACTTGCACAAAGATCATGAATTCTGCTTGCTCCCCTATAACAGCCTATATCAAAATTATAAAATCAAAATAAGGGCTATACACAAGAAAGGTTAAGACTAGTAGACTAGTCCAGTTTAGGGGTGACAGTTTCTCACTATTCCTGTCTTTCTTTTCCTCAACAATGGCAACATTGACTCTTCTGTTTGGCCTCAGTTTTAGCTGAGACACATTTGAAAAACAGTGAAAGATAGCCATACTTCAAAGCAGTTAAGGCTGTCAACTTTGGACGCTTATTAGACTCATCAGGGAAGCTTTGAGAATATTCATCTATGGGCCCCACCTCTATAGAAACATGTTTAACTTATTTAGAGTGGGTTCAGGTATTAGTCTTTCTAAAGAATTCTTCTAGTGATCTGAAATTGCAGCCAGGGCAAGGAACCACTGCAATAAGAGTCAATAATATTTGTTCTGCATATTGCTTTATATCCCATTTAACTGATTATCATTTGTATTTTTTGTTTTTCTGCCTACAATTTTCAAAGGAAGCAAAAGAATTTTCCTTGCTCTAAGGTAGGGCAAGACACGACAAGAGTTGCCTAGCTAACAACTGTTAGGCATGCCTCACTCTGTATGAAATATGTATGAGTGATCATTTGGATTCATTAAGGCAGCCAAAGATGTTTATGACACGTGTATACCCTTTTATTCCTCCATGCCTTTGATTTTCTCTATGAACATATCAAAACAAAACTAGCATAGGTTTATTTTACTAGAAAATAGAACCAAAAACTCTAGAATTTTAGATAGTTGCTCCATCATTTTAAAAAATGTTACACTTACATAAAATTGCTTAACTTCACATTTCTGAAACTGATTCTACACAAATAAATAGGTTCCCTAGAAAGCACTTTTCATTTTTTTTACAGAATAGAAAGACCAGATGTGAAATTATGAGAAAAACAGATATTTAACTTCCCTCTACACCTTTGTATAAATCTTTTTTTTTTTTTTTGGTACCGGGATCGAACTTGGGTCCTTCTGCTTGGAAAGCAGGCGGTGGAACCACTAAGCTAAATCCCTGGCCCATCTACACCTTTGTAAAGGGAAAAAACATACCTCCTGAGTGCTTTGATTTATTCCAGCATTTCTTAAAAATTTAATTATTAATAACAGCCACAACAATGATAAATTTCCAACTCCTTGGAATCCATTCACAGAATAAGCAACAACCTTTAAAAATCTACCCCATTCCTCCCAGTCACATATATGTCTATATAAATCCAATATTTTAAAAAGCTGACATACAAACCACTCAAAACAATTTTCGTTTTAAAAAAAAACTTTTAATTAAGCCGTAAAAGGAAGCCAACAATCAGAAATGTGTAGGGTTATGAAACCTCTCCGTGAAATGACTGCTGCTGGAAGGGTGACAGCAACTGTGGACAGTGTGGCAAGGTTCTCAGCAGTCTTGTCCTCCAGGGAGACCTCGGTTCTCTGCTCACTTCAGGAATACATGGTCAGCTGCAGCCATTCTCTGATAGACACCTGAATCAGGCCATCTGCATCTCTGTCCAGAGACTTGAAGGCACGAAACATGGCATCCAGGCGGACCAGGCAGCTGATGAAGTTGTTAAAATCCATACCTCCGTCATCCTCAGCATACCGCCGGAGAATCATTTGGTAAAGTTGTTCATTTAGCTGGAAGCCAGCTTCCTGCAGAGCTTCCTGCAGCTGAGAACTTTTCAGAAACCCCGAGTGGTCTCTGTCATACTCCTTATAGACACACTGCCACTTCTTGATGTTATTCCACAGATACTTAAATTCTTCAAAGCCCAGCTTCCCAGTGGTGTCACTGTCCATAACAGATACAATGCTCCGGCAGGTGTCAAGACTAAAGCCATCGGTTTTGAGTTCCTTGTGCTTAGAAAGGACTTTGTTGAGGATATTCATCAAGTCAGTGGCACCCACCTCCATGTCTGGTCCAGCCAGCTGTGCAAATTGTTGCCGAAACCGCCTAACTTCCTCACTTTCGGAAGCCTCCACATTGGTGAAATGCTGAGGAGTGGGAGGTGGTTCTGGAGTGTATTGAGCTGCAGCAGCCTCGCTGATGAAATTCACAATTCCTCCTACTAGCCCTCCAATATTTCCTCCTCCTCCTCCTCCTCTTCTCTGACCACCTCCAAGAAGGCCTCCCAGAGCTTCTCCAAGGCCCCGTCCTGCCCCTTCCAAAAAAGCCTTTGCAACAAACATGCTGTCAGTTTAACAAGCAAGGATAAAGACTGCGTTAATCTTGGAGATAGTATGAAGAGAACTGAATGGAGTCTTGGTGGCTTACATGTGGAAGAACTGGATTTTCTGTACCTGCTTGCTCAGATACCACGCCTCACGGTGATATTTCATCTTCAAATGAGGCTGCCAGATTCCACTAGGTCCTAGCACCTGCCATAGTTTAGAGGTATCCATAAAACTGTTTTCCATGCTTATAGATAAATATTCCTAAATTGTGTCATAGCACATTTGAATATTTTAAATAGAAAATATAAAACTATACATTTCTATATGTCATTGCTTTCTTAGCACCTAAAAGATGCCATGTATTTTCCTAACAGAAGATAAAGTGACTTAATTAAAACACTAGTTTCTTTCTGAGGAATATTTATTTTAAGGGTAGAACTGAAGAAATCTTGAGCATTGGAAGGAGATGCATAATCTCTTTCTTTTAGAAAAGATTCTCAAAATCAAATATTTCTAAGAAAAAGTTGAAATGGGACTTTCTTTTTTTTTTTTTTTTTTTGTACTGGGGATCGAACTCAGGACCTTGCTCTTGCAAGGCAGGCACGATGCCACTGAGCTAAATCCCAGGGCTGAGGGGATTTTCTTTTCAAAGGTAAGGTCCTCAAGCAACACTACTAGACATTCTGATTCTGGAGGTTTCCTGTGGGGTCCCATGATCAACATTTTAGGAATAAGTGCAGTATAACATTTGTATAGAAAAACACACAAATTATAAATGGACAGCTCAAAGAATTTCATAAATTATACACAGCCATGTTACAAGATTGACATTACCAGGACCTTAGAAGCCTCTCCTTGGATCTTTCCAGTTACTTTCCTCTCCTGAGGGTAACAAATATCCCCACATGTAAAACCTTTGCATCTTAAGTAAATGAAATCATACAGTATATTTTTGTGCCTTTTTGATTTAAAATTAAAAATATTTTCAAATTGTGATTAAAATATACAATTTATTATCTTAATCATTTTAAAGTATAAAGTTTAGTGGCATTAAACATATTCCATTGTTTTGCAATCATTACCACCTTCCATGTTCAGAACTTTTTTCATATTCCCCACATGAAACTGCATTCTTTCTATTCTCCTTTCCTCCTACCCCTCCTACCACCATTCTTACTGTCTCTATGATTTTGACTATTCTAGGTACCTTGTACAATTAGAATCACATAGTATTTGACCTTTTGTGACTAGTTTATTTCATTTAACATAATGTCTTCAAGGTGCACCCATGTTGTAGCCTGTGTCAGAATTTCCTTCCATCCTCAAGACAGATAAATAATACATAAATGTACCACATTCAGTTAAATATACCACATAAATATACCAATGCATAAATATACCACATTCTGTTTTTCCATTTATCCATTGGCGGACACTTGGGTTACTTCCCCCTTTGGGCTATTGTGGACAGTGCTGCTATGAACACCGATATATGCACACTTTTTGATCCCCTGATTTCAATTCTTTTGGTTATGTACCTAGATGTGGAAATTACTGGATCATATGATAATTCTACTTTTACCGTTCTGAGGAACTACTGTACTGTTTCTCACAATAACTGCACCAACTTACAATCCCACAAGGGTTCAAATTAATTATTCCACATCCTCTCCAATACCTGTTACTTTTCTCTTTTTACTTGTTTTTGTAAATAATTGCCATCCTACTGCACGCAAAGTGGTATCTAATTATGGATTTTCTTTGTATTTCTCTAATAATTAGTGATGTGGAACATCTTTTCATGTGCTTATTGGCAACCTGAATTCCTTCTTTGGAGAAATATTTATTCAAACCCTTTAACTGTTTTAAAATCAGGTTATTTCTTCTTTTACTGTTGAGTTGTAGAATTCTTTAAACTTTCTGGGTATTAATGTCTCATCAGATACTGTACATTATTATCAAGTATTTTCTTCTGTTATCCTATGCTGTCAGTGTTCTCTGATGCACAAAAGTTTTAAAATTTTGAGGTAGTCTAATTTATCTATTTTTCTGTGCTGTTAATATCACATCCAAAAATTATTGAGAACTCCAGTGTCATAAAGCTTTTCTCATGTTTTCAACTAACAGATTTTATATTGTCAGCTCTTATGTTTAGCTCTTTGATCCATTTTGAGTTTATCATTGTACACAAGGGAAAGATCTAACTTCATTCTTTTACACATGGATATCTAATTTTCCTAGCACTGTTTGTTGAGAAGACTGTTCTTTCTCCATCTTCTTGTTGAAAATTATTTGACCATATATTGGTTTATATATCTGTCTTTATGCCTGTACCTCACTGTTTCGATTAACTGTAGATTTGTAGCAAGTTTTGCAATCAAGAAGTGTAAGACTTCTGAATTTCTTCTGTATTTTTCAGATTGTTTTGGCTTATTTGGGGTCTCTTGGATTCCACATGAATTTTAGAATTGATTTTTCTATTTTTGTAGAAGATAACTGTTGCAATTTTAATAAGGATTGCATTCAATTTGTAGGTCATTTTGGCTTGTATTGACATTTTAACTTAAGTCTTCTAATCCATGTTCATGGGGCATCTTTTCATTTATTTGGGTCTTTTAATTCTTTTATCAAGGTTTTATAGTTTGCAGTATATATACCTTTAGCCTTATTAAGTTTGTTCCTAAGCATTTTATTTGATGTACTTTGATGGAATTTCTTTCTCAAATAGTTCATGATTAGTGTATAGAAATGTAGTGTTGATTTTATATCCTGCAACTTTGTGAAATTTACTGACTAGTTTGTTTTTGTTTTTTGTTTTTTGTTTTTGGTACCGGGGATCAAACTCAGGACCTTGCACTTGCGAGGCAGGCAGCCAGAAGCACGGAGCTAAATCCCCAGCCCTCAGTGACTAGTTTTAACAAGATTTTGTTTATTTGATGTAATATGTAGGGTTTTTGTTTATTTTTCTTGCCTAATTGTTCTGGCTAGGACTTCCAGCACTATGTTGAACAGAAGTAGTGAAAGTAGATATCCTACTGTGATTACTTATCTTAGAGGAAAAGCTTTCAGTATTTCACTATGAAATATGACATTAGCTGTGGGCTTTTCATGTATGGTGTTTATTATGTTGAGGCATGTTTATTCTTTTCCTAGCTTGGGTATTTTTAACATGAAAGAATATTAATTTTGTCAAACCTTTTTTCTATGTCAATTGAGGTGATGTGATTTTTTTCCTTTTTGTTGTGGTAATATATGTGGTGCATTACATTGATTGATTTTCATATATTGAAGCATACTTGCATTCTAAGAATAAATCCTACTTGATAATAGTGTATAATCCTTTAAATATGCTGTTTGGTTCTGTTTTCTGGTATTTTGTTAAAGGACTTTTATATCAATATTCATATGGCATCTTGCTCTGTAGTTTTCTTGTGCCGTTATATGATTATATTTTCAGGAAAATGCTTAGCCTCATAGAAGAAGTCAAAAAGAACTTCTTACTTTTCATTTTTGGGGAACAATTTGAGAAGGACTGGTGTTAATTCTTCTTTTAATGGGTGGTGGAATTTACCAGTGAAGCCATCTGGTCTTGGGTTTCTGTTTGTTGGGAAGTATTTGATGACTGATTCAATCTCCTTTCCAGTTATAGGTCTTTTCAGAGTTTCTATTTCTTCATATTTCAATTATGGGAGGTTGTGTACTTCCAGGAATCTGCCCATTTCATCTAGGTTAACCAATTTGGTAGCAAATAGTTATTCATAGTACTCATTTATAATCCTCATCTTTATAAAATTGGAACTATGTCTTTTCTAATCTGATTTTTTGTCATACAGGTTCTTTGGAAGATCTATTGGTGAACTCAGGGAAAGGTGGCTAATACTTGATGTCTAAAATATTATATCACTTAGCATTTGGAGTCACAATTTCAAATCTGCAAAATGATGATAATAATATCTCCCCTGCCTACTTTAAAACAATTCAATCTGATAGATTAAATATCAAGACTTAGACTCAGAGCTTAGGGGAAGACAGTATATAAAACAAGATTGTTGTGCTCAAGGACCAAGTAGATCCATAGGGACTGGTTATAACTGTAAATTAATGTTTATGTTCACATTTCTATTATTAATATTAATCCATTACATTT
Organism: Heterocephalus glaber; assembly: GCF_000247695.1. The sequence continues at coordinate 1,400,368 of NW_004624757.1, forward strand.
GTATATAATATGCTTTGGTGTTCAGGTTTCTTAAATTTTCTCTAAAAGACACGAAAGTATTCCAGATAAGGTAAGAACACTCGGGAAAGTTCAGATACTTATTCAAGATCACGCCATTAATACATTGTATTACATTTTCAAACGGATATGGTTGTCAAAGGGGAAGCAATGAATTCTGCTGAGGCAAAAGAAAGGCTTGAATATAGGCTAAATCAGAGTTCTTTAAACAGAAAAGGGATATAAAAGGACAGTAGGGTAAAACACAGAAAAGTTAAGGGATATTAGGTATTCAAGAGATGGTGAATAGTATGATGTGATGAGAGTCTATTTTTGGGAGTAATAGGAAGCAATGACAGATCAATAAAATGGAACCAGATTGGAAAAAGCTTTGAATTGCCATGCAACAGAGATTATCAGAACTACTGACAGCTCAAATGTAAGTCAAAAGGAAATCAGTTGTGAAAGTATTTTGGAGCCTACACAATGCTAGAACTGAATAATGACTACTCTAGCTATTATTTTGGGAAAGAATAGCAGCTAGAGGACATTGCTTTCTTTAGCACATGGGAGTGTGACCTATCTCCTTCTATCACAACCAATGGTTTGTGTAAAACTCTACAGTGGCTGGCTTTATTTCTCATGGACATAATGAAATGGCCTCTGAACATCAGAGGATATTCAGAAAAAGTACCACAAAAGGACTGCTTTGCTTTTAGGGGATCACAGATGCCATCTGGCCTTAGACAGATTTAAACCCATTCATATACACTTCTCCCAGAGGGAATTATATGGGTTTTGTTTTTGTAATATTGCAAATTAGCCTGATAGCACCCACTGTTGTATACAATGTGCTTCCTTATGCCTATCTGAAGTGGTTATGCATTCCAGTTTAAATCCAATTCTTCTCATTTATTTTCTGTGAAGAAGGAGGGCATTTGGCTAATAGTTTCCCATAAGCCATGATAGGATAAAAGACTGCTATTAGATTAGCACCCTTTTTTTTCTCTGGACTATTTAACCCCCTATGGCTACTTATTGGAACATTAATAACAACCTCAGTTGCTATCTGGGAGTGAACTCTACCATCTGGATTTGGAGAAAATAGTTAGAAAAGAGTTCCCAGTTTAGCCCCAATTTAGGGAGGAAAATTATTAAGCTTAAAAAATAAACAACACATACATGTTATTAGCAACATTATTCATAAAAGAACAAAGTGGAAATAACCTAAGTGTCCATCAACTAATAAACAGATAAACAAAATGTGATATGTCCACATAAAGAAGTACTACTCAGCAATAAAATGGGATGAAATTAATGATCCATGATACATGAAAAGCCTATGCTAAGTGAAAGAAGCCAATATAAGAAGCCATGTTATACAATTCCATTTATGTGAAATATCCAGAAAAGACAAATCTATAGAGACAGAAAGTAGATTAGTGGCTGCCTAGTGCTCAGAGATACTTAGGTGACCAGAATTTACAGTTAATGAAATAAGGATGGATGACACATACAGAGTTGATGAAAATGTTCTAAAACTGATTGAGAGTGATGGTTGTACAACTTGATAAATTCACTTAAAAATCACTGAACTATACGCTGGAAATGAATTATATGGTATCTAAAATATGACAATACTACTTAAAGTTATTTTTTTCAAAAAGTCAGGAGTGATAGCTTGTAGTAAAAAAAGTATTAAACTAGGGATTTTAATCCCATTCCGACAATTAACAAGTGGTGTGGCCTATACCATGTAACTTCCTTTCTTGGGCCAGCAGCTTCTGCAAAATGAAGAGGATGGGCAATTTGATACCAAAAGTCCTATTAGTTGTACAGTTCTGAGAGTCTAGATTTTAGGTACCATGAAACAGTGATAGCAACATCATTCTTATATTGAGTTCAGTTTTCTAAATACTGTATAAAAAGGCCTAAGCCTTTTAATGCCACATATTAATTTAATTCAATCATTCTCCATCATGAGTCCAGTTCCAAAACTTAAAGATAGACTCAGTTGCCCTTATCTCCACTTTAACATCATATCTGGTTTTCAAAAACTATTCCTGATTGCAAATTATCAAGTATGTTGCTCCCCTGAGCTGAGTTCCAAGGTGGGAGAGTAAACCTGGTTCAACTTACACACAACTCAAAACTCACACTGCGGTGAAGCTTTTGTCAAGTTCAGCTCTCACCCAACTGCAACATGAACTGGACCAGAAATCCCTACAATGTTGATAAGAATGTCATGTTGGATGAAATGAAAAACCTTTCTAGAGTCCACATAGGTAATATCTAATTTTTTCCTTATCACCTTAGACTGTCACTCAGTCATAGGGGGAAATTAAATTAGCCTGACAAAATTTGTTCTCTACAAAGTCCTGTTCTTTACTTCTTTATGCTTGTGGTGGTGATCTATAATTGCTCACTTGTTCTAAGTTTGAATTGTACTTCTTCTGTTTCTTCTCTCAGTTATAGATGGATTGAGGAGCCAAAAGTAAGCAAATGATTCTCATGTCCAGTTTTATTTCCAGTATAATGATACTTAAATGCTATCATGGACTTAAATGGAAAAGCCAAATCAATCTGAGAACTAAAGATAGAATGCTAAGACATATAGGGCTACCAAACTTTCAGGAAAACTGAAAAGTTCAGCAGTCCCCCTGGGAAAGTTATAGACTTTTTCCAGAAATTATATCATGTACATTATAAAGTGGATTTCATATAGCAAATCTTTATTAACTAGGATTGGAATCAAGATGAGAGTTCTTCACACATGACTAAGTAATACTGTATTTCTTATCTTTGTAAATATTTGTATTTCTTATCTTTGTAAATATTTATAACCAAAACCGAAACTTAAAAGGTAGAAGATTTTACAGTATATTTCTAACCATTTAAGTGTTTTGTCCTAATTTTCAGCATGATCAAAAAACCTATAAAGGCTACACCCTACCTCCTCTTACAGGAAAAAGCAAGCAAGGATTCTTGTTATTACTGGCACTCAAGACTTACATTTGAACTAATACTAAGAACAGGGCAGACGGAAAGAACTTGGAATAAAGAAACACATTCATTCCACATAATGAAATAGTAATAAAATATCTACAGAAGTTTATAATAGACAAAAACCTGGCTTGCCAAAGTGCTAAAGTATACACAAACTTTTCCTGTCTAATATTTAAACAGTACATAGTAAGACGGAAGTGTTGAGTACTAGATAGCAGAAATGGGAAAAATCATGACACTTGTCAAATTGCTTTACAGACTGGAGATGTAACCATCTAAATTTTGCTACACAATGGCCTATTGTATACATAATAGTATTGGTAAGAAGAGAGTGAGCTCATGCCAGGCTATAGCTGAATAATTAGAAATGAATCTCCTCATTCTTTTCCTCTCATCTGTGAGGATGAATAATACACCACTGACTAGAACTGTGGAAGGCTATTAACAAGTGGTTAATAACATATTACTCAAGAATAAATATTCAAAGTGATATGCTTTAAATCAAATGTGGAATATTCCACAAATTAAAATGGTCACTGCAAACAGTGACCTCCATCTTTCAACCCAGTCTTTTAGCATGCTTTATTTTCATCAGCTTAGAAAATATATCACAGATCAACAAACTACAGCTGGTGGGTCAAATACAGACTGATAGCTGTTCTTTAAAAAAAGTTTTATTTAGATACAGCTATGGGCCTTTGTCTACATATTGTTCATGGCTGCTTTCACGCTACAATGGCAGAGATGAATAGTTACTTGCAACAGAGACCAAGTAGCCTATGAAGTCAAAAGCATTTTGTACCTGACACTTTATGGAAAAACTCTGCCAACTCTGAAATATAGCCTTGCAATCAGTGAATAACATACTGTTATAGTAACAGTACAGATGGACTATTAAACTGAATATATTAAGAGATGTAGTATGGAAGACATGCTAGTAGCAAGAGTTAAGAAGCAGATAACATGGCATGTTGGCAAGCTAACAACAAATATTATGTGCTTACTGAAATATTTGAGGACTATCTCACAGGTACATAAGATACTTCTGTCAGATCCAAAGTCTCCTCAACAATACACTGCAAGACATTGCTATAACTGTAAAAGTGACTGCCTTATAATTATTTCTAATTTAGCCAGTATTATTTCCTAATCTCATTAACTGTCGTTAAATCTCTTCAAATATGCTAACAAAACATCTAATATTTAATTTGAATTATGAATATAAAAAATAGAGAAGCCACTATTTTAAACCACTGTTTAAAATAATTCTAATTCATCTGAACATTTAACTAATTCCCAATTAAACTCTGATCTGAAGAGTTTAGTACATATTCATGAAATCAAAGACGCTAAATTAAATCCAAAGGTGAAAAAAGTTCATTCTTATCGACAATGATGTTTTCTAGAGATAGGAAATTATCCAAAACTAGTGAACTATGCCACTCTTTGGATTATGAATCCCACAGTTTTGCTGAACCTTCAAACTGTCTACAATAAAATATATGAGAATCTGAAGAATATGTCAGAAGGAACTAGTACCATATTTTAAAGGACAAATTGAGACAAAAACCATTATGAAGTTCCTGTAGAGTAGCCAAGACTCTCACTGGGATGAGAGAGTAAAGGAATGGTGGAGAGATATTTAGGTCTTTTTTCTAGCCCCAAAATTCTAACCACACCTGCATAGGGAAAGACATGGGGAAAGGTTGAGAAAGGAAAACAGGTCAGGGGGAAAGAAAGATAAAGTGGGAAGGGAACACAGGAGAGGCTTATAAGAGTTTTACACTGCAAGTATTTATAGCTGTTGAAACAGCAAAGGGAATGCCGGGCCATTTCTCTTTCCCACCCTTCCTTCCTCACCGCCCCCACCCCTCATTAAGTACTGAATTTAGCAAGATAAGTTACTCTGAGAGAAACAAACTATGGAGTTGTTGAACTTCCTTGCTTTTCTCATCAAACACTCCCAGCTCAATCACTTAAACAGAGTGAGAAAACAAGCCTAGCATGAAAGTGATCCTGTACACAGGTGCGGCAGCAATTGCTTAATTCTGCTTCTCAAAACAAAGAAGATCCTCACAAGCACAGACATGCAGGTCTGGAGGTGGGGGAGAGGAGGTGGAGAAGGAAGAGGAAGCTCAAATACATCAATCACTAATTCTCCAGACTATTTTCTCAATCTTCTAGTATGTTGGAAATCAAAAGATAAACTCTTTATAATCTGGCTTCTGAGTTTTTTGGGGGTTCAAATTAATGATTTTATTTTCATCTTTAACACTAGCCAGAGTCCAAAACAGACTGATGTCCATTGATATAGTTTAAATGTGACAAAGAATTGAACTATGTACACCGAGGAAAGGAAAGAGATTTTCTTCACACAGACCTTTTCCTAGTTTGCAGTTTCTGATTAGTAGAAACAAAATTCATTTTTTTCCCCAATTCAGTTTAGGATGAATACAATTTTATGATTAACAATGTTTGCTGTCTTTATGGATGAAACAAAGTTTTAAATGGCTGCACAGTCACCTGGCCTTCCTGTCTGGGAACATCAGAATGGAACAAGAGCATCTCCGTGACACCCAGGGGTGACTTAGTGCCCATGACAACAAGTGGAGGGCAGGCCCATAACACCACAATGATGGGGGCTGATGTTCCTATGCTCTCCCACTTCATGGACAAAATTACTCATTCAAACAAACTGGTAGTAAGTCAAACACTGCTTTAAAAAGTCAGAATAAAGAATAAAGCATTTTCTTTTGACATAGAGGAAGGATGCTCCTTCAGCCTCAACTAAAGTGAATCCTGTGCCGAGTCCCTGCTCCTTCAGAAGGGAGAACTGAAGGTCAGTTATTGCTAGCAAAGCCGGAGTAGCCCCTTCCCCACCATGAAGATGGCTCATACAAACAGCTACTGGCTTGGCTTGAAGGCCTCTGAGGAAGGTGTGGAGGAGAGGCAAGCTGGCCCTACATGACCCCTCCTGGTGCCCTGGCAGCTGGCTTGGGTCACTCTCCTGCTTCTGAGAGGCCCTGAGGTGCTGGACAGCTGTAGGTTGAGCAGAGGCTGTTAGCTGGGCTCTCCAGGGAGGGACAGCCACCATGCTTTGCCAACCAAAACCTATGGAGCTGTCGAAGGGCAGCTTTGGAAATAAGTATCACCTGATGGGAGAAGGTGAACCAGTGCCAGGTCAGGTGAGCCAACATCTCTGAAACAGACATGGTGACCTGGACAAAGACATGGAAGTGAGAGGCTACAGGCCACAACTGCTGCTGCCACCTCCTATGCCTACTGAGGCAGCAATCAGGCAGTGGGAACTGAGGACTGGAGGGCTGGAGGACACATGGCCAGTGCAGGGTGGCTTTTATCAGAGAAGAGAGGATACCCAGGTGCACACCTGCCCCCGACCTGCTTGTTCTGCACCAAGTGGAGAACTTTGGAGCACGGGAAAGGTCCCTGAGAATGGCTGGCAAGCAGAGACAGGCAAGACAAACACTGCTCTGCAGCAGCTCGAGGACTCTGAAGAGGACACTGACCTGACGGCACTGCCACCTGACTGCTGAGACATGGGTAAGAGTGGGCTCTGTTGCACTTTTTGTTTTTGGGAAATAGGGATTGCTCTGCAGAGGTCCTTGAGGTTGGAAGAGAATACTGCACATCAATGGTAAGGTGCAGTCAGAATCACAGGTCACCTCTCAAAGAAAGGAAAGGCCAGGGGCTGCTCCTGTACTGGGATCCTTGGGTCAAGTGGGTAGGTCTGGCTCAGTCACTGGGTGACAGGCAAACTGGTCCACTGGTAGATATCTAGAAAGACTGTGTGGAGAGCTGGTGAGCCTTCCAGTAGGGAAACTTCCTGGCACAGGAGCAGGTACCAGAAAGGCCAGAGCCCCAATCTTCAGCTCCCATGTGCCTAATTCCCCTTCTCCTACTTTGGGACCAGGCCACCCCAGGGGAGCAGAGGTGAGGAGCTGGCCTGGGAGTGCGTCTAGGTGCAGCTCCATAGCATCAAACTCAAGATGATAAAAGGATCTAAGTAGGGGTGGGAAAGGAAAGAGAAGTTTATATATCAGATGTTGGTTTTGAAATAGTCTTGTTGAGCTCAGGAAATGAGGCAAATAGCATGCAGAGAGCCCAGCCAGGCTGTCTGTCCATCCACCAGTTTCTCCTGAGAAGCTCAGAGCTCTTCACATGTAAACAGTGTAGTACTATTTGGGATTCATCTCTCTGTGAGTTGGGCAAGTGTTAGCATTCTTCAGGGAGTTGTGAAGGCACTGGCTACAGAAGATATGGTCGCACTCTGTAGAGACAATGAGATCCATTCTGCAAAATCTCCAAATATCCATCCATGGAGATGGGACAGCTGATGGTACTGGAGGGCCTCAGTCTCATGGCTCCCTTGTCCCTGATATTTCTGAGAGTGTGAGTGGTCACATACACACCCCTGGAGAAGTTTGCAGCAGTCTATTGTTCTCAGCCTCTCATACCCACTGGTTACTCATCCTCCAATTTACAAAGAATTTGCAGCCAGGAAGATTTCCAGTATCTTGAAGTCCTCATCCAGCAAGCAGTCACCAACCCACTGGAGCCAGAGCCAGAAAACACCTTCGTGAGCTACCAAGGGGACCGGCTCAGGCAAGACTACTGTCTCAAAGCAACATATTTTCTCTGCAGGCATCTGCCCTGCCCCTCACTAGCTTATGGTTTATATCTAGAGCTAAGTTTTACCACACAAAGTAGTGAAGAAAACTCAACAGTTACAAATGATATGTGAGCCTACTGAAGCCATCCATGGAGAAATGTGATTAACCAAATGACCAGTCTCCAATCTGCCTCTGGCCAACTGTCTCCCTTCTATTCCAGAGTGAGTCAATCTAGTTAACTGAATTGACTTGCTTTTCACCCTTGCTTCACCTCACTTCCCCATTCCCAAATATTTCTATACTTAAAAATGCTATAGAAACAATGGGGCTGTTGGCAAGTATCCTTAATCATCATGAGACAAAACTGGTGTCTTAACAGTTCTGTCATTGCCAGCTATGACAGTTTGACAACTGAAGGACAGTGCAACTTCAGCAGACACTATTTTTAATTTTGATTAACAATCCTTGTGAACATGATGTCTAAGATATACTATAAACTTCCTCCTTTGTCCTTATTTCATATACCTTCCCATTTCTCCATCTCCTGTACTTCTTTCTATCTCTTCCTGTCATCAGTTTCAAACATAGAGATTTTTTTGACACATTACTGTTTTTTAATATAATGATAATTGCATTACATCAAGATTTCATACATGGTAAAATATGGACCTTATAATGATCAAAAGTTTCCAAATGTATGTGCTTGATACATGTTAAGGTCAAAATATAAGTTAAGGATTTGGTTTTTTTCTTTTTGTTTTTTGTGTTTTGAATTTATATTAAATTTTTTTTAAAGGCTGTAACATGAAAAAAGAACACAACACAGATTACATTATGATGACCAAGGCAGTGTTCTACATGACAGAAATCAAAACAAAACAAATTTATACAGTAAATATACCAGTGCTGAACAGAGTACTTGAAATTTAACCCAAGCTGCGTATGCATAAAATGATCTGACTACAGGATTATGCAAAATAAATTTTTTTAGAACACCAGAATATCAAACATTCTGACTATAAAGTGATTTATTCCCCTAAAGAGTATTTTGAGACAAGTTCTGTATGACATGAAAAAAACTGACATAACACTTAAATACAAAAATAGTTGAAAACATATTTGTAATGCAGTTATCTATAAAATATACAGTTAATCTTATTACTTAAAAAACTGAAAAGCAAAAGACCACCCTGAATAATGGTGAAAACCTCAACAAAGAAAAATGCTCATCATTTGGATATCATTGGCAGAAAACTGGTAAGATTTTGTTGAGGGGAACAAGGAAGGTATCTAATGAAGTCATTCATGTAAAATTTGTTCAAAAATGTTCATAAAGTTGTAAATTTCTGCTTGTAACACCTTAAAATATTATACCACGAACACACTTTCTACTATTTAACTGGAGGACAAAAGAATATCTTGAAGAAAGTGTTTCTCAAAATGAGGTTCAAAAGTCCAAAAGAGTTCTAATGTGGGCTCAGTAATAAACATGGTAAACAAACACCCTGGGTGATTATTCTACACTCTGAAGTGCCCTACGGAAAAGAGCAACACTTAAAAGCAAGATCCTAAACATATTTCTGACATGTTAGAATTCTCCATAAGTTTATGTTGTGAATACTGCTTTTTGTTTTAAAACAAGTTCCAGGCATTAAGAGAAATGTACATGCCTCAGAAATGAACAGGAGAAAGTCTATAAACATTTTCCTTTGATGTTTTCATTAGTTTCAAACTAAATTATATGAAGAAAAGACAATACGTGAATACAAGCTTTGGAAAAGTAATACTTATGAAATGGGGCATCTAAAAATGGTTAAAAGATAATTTCTTAAATATTTACAAATTCCAAATTGTTCTGGATTTGGAACTAGATCATTAACTAAAATTAGGATGCTATATATCATCCTGTTTTAGTATCATTTTTATGCCAAAGATGTGACAGGTAACCATCATCATCTAAATGTAAATGAGTTAAAATGGTACAATCAATCTTAGTTTAATTTAATTTTAGTTAATGATCTAGTTCCAAATCCAGAACAATTTAAAATTTATAAACATTTAATAAATTATCCCCTAATCCCTTTCAGATGCCCCACTTCATGAGAACCATTACCCCTCCAAAGCCTGTAGTCGTATATTGTATTTTCCCCATATAAAAAAGATACAAGTATATGTGTTTTTATTCACAATTGTTGGTAATTTCTGGATTTTCCTGAAGACTGTATAAACTGACCACAAAAGGTGGTCAGTTTCAAAAGTGTGGTTGGAGAGAAACTAGCATAGGTAAGATATTTTACTGAAAAGACAAATTGTTTTCTGGTATCATAAGAAAAAAGAAAAAATATCAGGCATTATGTCCCACTCAACAAATGGAATGTATATACAAGTGTGGTTATCAAGCAACTGCCTCATTGTTATTTAAATCAGTGCATAAAAATCTAATCTATGAACAAAAAATTCCATATTCTCTACTGTAGACTATAAGAATCAAGTATTACATCTAAATATGGCTTCAAAACAATAAATTAAAATTAGCTTCTAGACATCTCTAAAATGGTTAATTCTTTCTAGGCTGAGAACAATTTTTTCAAGCATTAAATGGCAACATAAGGAAAATGCATAGTTGAAAAATGGGGATCAGACCTCTTCATCATACATCGTAAGATGATTGATATACTCAAAACCTGCAAATTCATATCCATCAAGCTCCCTCACGATGTAATTATCGTCTGGGGTGAGCTGGACAGGTTCATTAGTAAATTCAGGATCCAAGTTGTCCAAACCGAATTGCTCAGAGATATTTGGTTTAAAGGGAGGCATCACCTGCTTTTGTTCCATCATGTCCCAGTCCACATTTTGAAAGAATGGATGCTCCTGAATATCAGCAAAGCCCCTGTGAGGATGACAACCCAGTCGTTCTTGTTCTTTTGGGTCCTTGTTCAGAAAACCCTCTAGGACACTTGCAGCTTTTACAGACAGAAAATGAGGTATGACAATGTCTCTTTCCAAAATTACTTGCAAGACATGCTCTGTTGAGTTTTCATAAGGGTTATCAGAGCTCTCATCAAGATAGAATGGAGACTCTCCGATCATCATAACATATATCACTACTCCAAGATTCCACCAGTCCACACTGAAACTGTAATCTTCCCTTCTTATAAGTTCTGGAGCCATGAAATTAGGAGTGCCACAGAAAGTGCGGGTTGTGTCTCCTGGCTGTAAGCCTTCCTTACACAAGCAAAAATCGATGAGTTTAATGTGCTCTTCTGAGTCCAGAAACACATTTTCTAATTTTAAAATTCTGTAAAGTATTCCTTGCTGATGAAGGAAGTTGACTGCTAAACTGATTTCTGTGGAGTAAAACCTGGCATGTTCTTCAGGAAGCCATCTTTGTTGCTGCATATGAAACAGTAGATCTCCCCCACTGACATAGTCTAGAACAAGGAGCAATCTGCATTCTGTCTGGAAGCAAGCATGCAGTCCAACTAGAAAAGGACAACTGGATGCCTGCTGTAGAATGCGCTTCTCTCTCTCTCTTTCTGTATCCGATCAATGCTGACATGCTCTTTTTTCACTACTTCCATTGCATACATATGATTTGATTCTTTCTGTTGGACTAACAGTATTTTCCCATAACTTCCTCTGCCAATCACTCGGAACAAATCAAAGTCCTCAAGACCTAAACCAGATGAAGCTTTGCCACTTTCCCCAATGTTCCCTGCCTCGTTCTCTTCATCAACTTGTTCTAAAGCCTCATGAGTTGAAAGGTTATGTGGGATCGCTGTGTATGCAGGGTCTGAAGCCATGGATGATGGATCTACTGGCATCGTGGGCTCTGATGGTAAAGAGTGCTGCCCACATTCAATTGTGACAAGTTTGTGGCACTTCTTGTGAACTGAGAGTTTGCAGTTGGTGCACTTACACACCTGGCAGCCAAGTCCCCCTACACGGTCTGTGCAGACAACACAGTGAGCTCACCTGCTGAAGCGTTTGGCCTGAAAAGCACGGCCAGTCACATAATACAGCTTTCTCCAGCAGCCTGCAGCTCTGTGGTGGATGGATTTCTCTTCTCCTGGACAAGGTACTTTAGGATGTTCTGGTATACAAGGCAATGAATGAATTAAGAGCTCAGAATCTTTCTTTAGCTCAGAAAGCCTAATGGCCTCTTCTAACTCCAACTGAGGTGACACGGTATATGGGTCTCCTTCCTCCTCTACCCAGTGTGTGGTGAAAAGCTGTTTATTGTCCAAACACCACACATCTCAATCTTTATCTCAAAGGGGATAGAATTCTCAAGAGATCTTGTCATGATGTCTCTTCCCAAAATCAGGGCTGATCAGGTAGAGGTGTGGGTGGTGGAGGTGCCTGGGAAGAAGGGACCATAGACGGGTTGGCTGTCCAGAAAAATAGGCTGCCAGGGCTCAGAGAATGAGAGCAGCCTGACTGCCTGCAGGGACCACACTGGCCGGAATTCTGCACGGCTCTTTGTGAAGTTGTTTCCAATAGTGGCGGCCACGCCTGGGTGGATGTACACCAGGCTTCTCAGTGTCTCTTAGGGGCCGGGGGCTGTGACTTCAGTCTCCCCCCCTGCACTTTGACTCTCAAGGTTTTCTGTGCCCAGCTCTGGGGAGGCCTGCTCAGAGCTACTGGGTGTTTCTGGGCCTGGTGATACTTGTTTCATGCTCTTCCCAGTTTCCATGCCATTGGTATTTGGGCTTAGAGAGACTTCACTGGGGTACCTTGATTTTGGTAGGTCACTGGTGGTCACTCCTGGGGAGACCATCCCTAGGGTGTCTGTGACAGTCATGAGGCTGCTGCAGTGTGGCTTGTGGCATCTGGATGGAGTCAGCCGTCTTCTTAATCTTTCAGAGATACTTTCTCTACCTGGGGTCCTGAGGCTGTGGCCTCTCGAAGTGGAGAAGCAGCTCAGCATGTTCGCTGTTGACCATCTCCAGCCAATTGAGCTTGGGAGACAGCTGTTACTAGATTGTGACACCCATTAACAAGGGTTCCAAGTTCTGTTTGGAGATGTTGCCAAGAAAGTGAGCTCATGTCTTGGGGTTCCATAACCTGAGTCTCCGTATAATAGAAAAGCCTATAGCCCTGTAGGGATAGAGACCCCTAGGCAGGGAGAGATGAGCCCCTCTACAAAGGAGTTCAAATAGCTGGCAGAACAGGCTTAACCACCCACAGAAAGCTGACAGTCTGCTGAGGCTGCACCTCTTCTTTACACTGTACCCTGCAAAGCTTGGTTTGCTAAGATCAAAAGGAAAAAGAACCTTGGCCCTAAGATATAAATGGTCCCTGAACAGACCCTTCCCTGTTATCCCTAGTAATGAGCTAAGTTAATCATTAACCAATCAAGTAGGGGGGCCCTCAGCCCAGAGGCAGGATAGGCCCCAACTACTATAAAACCAGCATCTTGAGCCTCCCTGCGATGGTGGCTCCGTTTCAGGCACCCCTGCCTGTCTCTCTGCGAGAAGGCAGCTGTACTCTTGCATGCTTCCTGAATAAAAGTACAACTTTGCTTCTATGCTTTCAGTCTAAACATAGAGAGATTTTATTTAAAATGCCATGCCTAGTTTCTAGAGCCATAGTGAAAGTTGCTATATAAATCTCAGGGAAAGACTAGTGGTTATAAAAGTGAAAAGGTACCCCTAATTTCCCAACTTCCATGGTTACATACAATAGTTTACATTCTGTTCCCTTAATTCATTATACTTTACAATAATACTGTAGCACTGGAACATTATCATTTTATGCAGGAGAACAAATTATTTGTGTGCTCTAAGAAGAGAGGCTCTGGCAGTATATACAGAAGAAGGTTGCTTCACAGCATTATGTTAAAGAATAGTTCATCTATGAAGTCACTGAATAAGACACTAGAAACATTAGGGTTCTCCAGAAAAAAAAAGAAGAAAAGCCTTTTCCTCAGTCATCAAGCTATAATTTCTTTGCAAAAGACTTTTTCTGGTGGTTAATGGAGAACTGGGACTTCTGGTACCAGCCAAGATAGAATAAGCCCAGTCTAGCCCCTCTCTCCCAACTACAACTAATGTCTCTGAACAAAATATAAAAAGCAACCACCTCTGGGCAAAATACCACAGCGGGAGAATTGGCAAATAAAGGTAAAACTTAGGGACCAGTGAGGCTACAAAACCACTGAGGTCTAATGGCAAGAGGACATCTTTAAATCATTACAAGAACAGTTAACTCAAGAATTCTATATACCACAAAACTATCCTTTAGAACGAATGCAAAAATACAGTTATCTTCAGGTAAAATACAGAGATCATACTAAATATTTACACAATATGACATTAAAATCTACATTTGTACAAAAACCTATACATAAATGCTTAGCTTACAACTATATTTATAATTGACCCCAATTGAACACAAATCAAATATTCCTTAACTGAGGAATAGATTAACTACAGTACATCCATATACTGGGCTACCATTCAGCAATAAAAGAGAACAAATTTCTGATACGTATACCATCATGCCTGAATCTCAAATACATTATGCTAAGTGAAAGATGCCGGAATCAAAAGACTAAAATAGTACATGATTCCATTTATATGGCATCTGGAAAATGCAAAACTATAGGGATGGAGAACAGACCAGTGACTCTTAGAAGTTACAGGTAGGGGAAGGGCTTAACTGCATGGGTAGCTTCAAAGGAATTATTATTATTATTATTATCATCGTCATCATCATCATTATTATTTTTACAACTCTTACGTCTTGAATGTAGTGGTAGTAACATGCATCTATGCATTTGCAAGAACTGTAAACAGATGTATATATTTTACTACTGATTTAATATATTGAAAAACAAATTCGGGCCAGGAATTTAGCTAAGTGGTTCCACTGCCTGCTTCACAAATGCAAGGACCCAAGTTTGATCCCAGTACCAAAAAAAAAATTAAAAAATGGAGAACTTGAAATCTTGACACATTTTTCATAAGGAAAATTTGACAATACAGTTAGCTAATTGCCCATATTTACATATTCACAAGTAACAATAAATTTATTTAAAACCTTTGTTACAAAACATTATTTGAAAATAAAGCCTATTTGGTATTCATATATTTAGGGGGAGTCCAGAAATCTTTAAAATAAAACACTACCATTCATGTCATCAGTGTATAAGTTTTGATATACAAGCTTTTCCAATTCCATACTATATATGTGGCTATATGGCTACAATATTTATTTTAACCTAATATTTAAAATAAATAGATACTGTCATAAATGTTACTATACACATATTCACATACACAAATATTAATGAGAAAATTAAGTCATGCAATTAATGCACAAGCTCAGTCTTGATTCTTCTAACACTAACCTAACAAGTTTTTTGAATGTCTATCATATTAATTTATATTCTATGGGGGCTGGCAGAGTAAAATGTTAAAGATTAAGTTTTAACATACCCGGTCAAAGAGTGCAAAAAGTTGTCTCAAGACATCTGAAACAGGTAACTTTAAATACTCCGCAAATTCTTCAATACCAATTCTTCCTCCCTTTGAGGAACTTGCAATAGATGCATATTCATCCAAATGCTTACGAATACCATCCCAATCTAATCTAAACAAAGAATTATAAATAAATGTTATTAGCCCTTTTCAATTCATATGAACATCTTGTGAACAACGTTTACTAATTTGAGGGGGAAATATGTGCTAAATTTGAAAAGGAGAATCAAGTGAGTACTTAAAAGTACATATGGAACATGTATGCAGAACATTTCATTTTTAACAGCATACCAGTACAACTAATAAATATCCCAAATATCTGAGAGAAAACATAAGTAAATGGGAAAAGCAATGTAGTAGAATAAATGAATTAGAGAAAAAATGAGAAAGCAAATTTTAACCTAAACACTACTTAGTAAGTCAAGAATACTTACTAAGTTGTTACAAAAGAAATTATAAATCCTGTTTTCAAGGAACTCTCAGGCTGATACTGAATTCACAGTTCACGAAAGGTTGTGATTAGGGAGGTTCATTAGACCATATACACTTCCTCCATATTAGTTAGAAAAAATCAGGGTGATAAATACTGGAAAATACACTGCAGCCTACATCAATGTCCTGTCATTGGCTTACAGAACTGAACATGTAACCTAACACATACATCTAAATTTCGGTGACTTATTTCCACTTTTCAAAGTTATGGAAATATTTTGCATATAATACCAAAATAAAAGCAAAACATTTTTGTTATCTAAAGATGTAAATGATGCTTTTTGCATATCTATCAAAATATTATTATTTATGCTATTTAATATTGAACTTAGATAATAATAACTGGTTCTGCAGCAACTTCCTAGGGAGGATGTTAAGGGCTATTAAATCAGTAAGCTCTGCAAATTCCTAATTAGAGCTGAGAACAGAATGAATTGTAGCAAGAGGGGGTTTGGAGGGTTATTTCCCTTTTATCCAAGATAGCTCAAAGGGGATATCTGAAATGGTTTAAACTATATCATAATGCACAAAGGTGAGTTTTTGCCTTAAAAAACAGATACCAAGACAAAAAGAGTGATCTATGTAAGTATTTAAAGATCAGTGATAGCCAGAACTACTATTATGCAAGTTTTTCTCAAGTGGAAATCTGACCACTTCATGTCAGTATCATGTGGTTATGTTACCCTTCTCTTAAGAAGGCCACAGGACTGACCAACTACTCTGAGCCATTTCCAAACAGGAAGGCGAGCTATGTGAATCCATATTTACAGCTATGGCTTGTTTTCACTTTTGAAAAAATAAAAAAACTATATGACTGAAATGGGAGATAAATTCACAATCCTGGCTTTCCTTATAAACACCACATGGTCCTAGAGCTGAGCAATAATAAGGCAAGAGAAAATAAACATAATACAATTTCAGATTCTTTTTTGAAAACTTTTATGCAAGTATAGTAATTTTAAAGTACACTTACTTCAATTTCTGGCTAACTTTAGTAAATTCCACCAACCCAGCTTCCATAGGCAATGTCAGCTGTCCTGCTGAGATCATCAGTCTGCAGTCTTCATAGGTATGATCTGTTACTGGGATTCCTAGTGCTCTGAAAGTATTAAAAAAACTGAAATTCAATTTTTTAAAAAAATAATGATTTTTCAGTAGGCCTGAGTTGATCAGCAAATAATAATAAATAGAAAAATATTTACTACTTTTTAGTTCAGTGACTATGGCTTTTCTTGCCAAAGATATATTTCTCTAATTCTTCACAGACTTACAATGGCTCAAGTAAAACTCTTCATGCTTGCATGCTTCTGTCTATTTAGATGATAATTTTTGTTTTGTGTTTTAACAAGAACAATAATAACAGTTAATGTGAGCTTCAAAGAAAATATTCAGAAGACTTAGGTTCAAGTTTTAACTAAGTCTTTTGCTAGATGTGGACCTTACAGTATTTGACTCTAAGCTTCATTTTTCTAATCTGTATATAGGAATAATTAAATAATTACTCTACTTCACAATGGTATTGAAGGACAAAATAAGAATGCCTGTACAGGTACTGTTTAAACCCATAAATGGCATTTGTACACGCTCCAGGTGAAAAATCTATCCAAACCACTAACTTGTTTTTCATTTTTATAACTAGAGGTTACCTCCTACTAACAATCATCTAAAAATGCTGAAACAAGCTGAAACTAAGCTGAAATTTCTCCCAAACCTAACATCCTCTAGTCTCAAAGGAGAACATAACTCTTGCTACCTCATAACTTTTCAGAGAGTGAATGATATGAAACAGATTTAGAAAAAATATATATTAATAAGAACTGAAAAAAATCAGTATTAAAAAGAAAGGCTGTAAACTATAAGAAATAATTTCCCAAAGATTATTTTTCACTAAATTTTTACTTACAAACATTCAGTGAAAATCGCAAAATCGCATCTTCAACCACATTTGACTTTTTTGGATCATTGTGAGGAACATGAAATTGTAAGGAACAATTCAATCTATCTAAAATGGATTTTCTGGCCCTGTTTTTGAATAATAAATATTTTAATATAAGAATATTTAAGATGAAAAATAAAAATATAAGATATTTCTGGAATTATAATGCTGAACAGTACAGAATAATAGTTGAGACCTTGAGCTTTACTAACAGGAAATGTGAATCTAAGTCCCAGGCCAGTTGCTACTTGGTATAATTTTAGGCCAACTATTTTACTTCCCTGAGTCTATTTCCTTACCTCATAGAGTTGCTATGCAGGTGATAATGTTAGAAAACGCTGGTAAAGGACCTACCCCAGTGTGTGGTAAATATTTATTAGCAGCACTTAGTAGTACCACCATTACCTTACATCTACTTTGCTCCTTACCATTTTCAAATGCTTTCATCATGTACTTTCCTGCTCGAGTCTCATTAATAATCAACACCATGAGAAAAGCAAGGTAATAATTTTAATTTCCATTTCAGACGTGAGGAAAAATTTTGAAGGAAATCTGTTCGAGTTTGTGCAGTTAAACAAGTTTTTTTTAACTCTTTATGTTAAGTCATTACACCTCT
Source organism: Heterocephalus glaber (assembly GCF_000247695.1). The sequence continues at coordinate 1,418,533 of NW_004624757.1, forward strand.
TCAAATTCAGAAAGGCTGCCTAACCAAATGTCTTCTCCTTTTTTGGGTACATTTTGGGAAACTAAAATATCTGATATAAATTCTCTCAGTTCCTAATACTTACCTTGGTTCCTAACTTTTTAACATAAGCTGGGATGAAAACATATGAAAGAAAAGGAAGAAAATAATATAAAAGCAAATTTTGTAGCTGACCTAAACGCTAGATAAAGCAAACACACTTAGTAACAAAAAAAAATTGTTGGCTAAATATTCATTCTGTTTTAAAATAAGATTTATTTATGAAATATTAAGATATATATATGTATGTGTATATATATGTCAAATTATATATATTTATATATCCAAAGTTGGCTACAAGACCAAATTCAGCTCTGAAGCTAAATTCAGAATTCCTGTTGAAGTTTTACTAACAGAAAAAAATTACTGCTGGCCTATTAGCTCCAAACCTCCTATGGAGGAGGACTGAGGGAGGTGGTAGCTGGGAAGAGGGTGCACATCTGGAGGGCCCTAAGGCTGCCTGGGTGGTGGTAATGTTATAACACATTCTTTCATTACAAGACAGGGGGTGATTTATCTACTCACAACACTAGCCAGTTAAAACTGCCTTAAGTGCAGGAAAGCACCTTCTGTTTTGCAATTTCTAAATCCTAAATTTATAGCCATTTGTTCATAAGGGTGACATTTTCCCTTTTCTGTGCATCTTTTCCCTTTGCAAACTTTCTCCATTTTACTGCTATAATCCTTAATGCCTTTGAAACACTCTCCCTTAGGCAGCCGGATGGAGCTGAGGGAACAGAAGGCCAGCCTAGGAAGGAACTGCTGAGACAGTCACAGGCTTTGTCTGACAGTGACCGGCCAGCTAGGGGGAGGATTCCACCTCTGGAGGGCACTGCCTGATCTCTTCTGGTTATTGTACCTGCCTCATCTTTTAATAAAGATGCATCTCCATTAGTTTGGGGCTGCAGCTGGAGAAATACTTAGAGAATGTTTCACTAACTGTGTCCCTGGGCACATTACTCTACTTATCAAAATGAGTTGGGAAGTGAGGCCCTCGTGGGAGGAAAAAAATGACTTAAAGCTATGTCAAGTGACATTTACTAATAATTTTCAAAGTATTTACTGGTCATAAGCTCATACAGACACTTACTCTGCCATTAAATTCCGGACTCTACTGGCAAAAAGAACGGGATCCTTTTTTTCTTCATCACTTGGTACCTGAACAGGCATAAACTGAAAGACAAATATATATCTCCATAATAATCCTTAGTCCTAAGACATTAAATGCAAAATAAATTAATTTATAACCTATCAATATAGCTAATCTCTTACCTTTCTAGAGCATAATTTACATGATGCTTGGACTAAGCAAGTTCATGTCCAAGCCCTGGGTCTGCCTGTGTACTAACTTTGATAAACTGTCTCTTCAACTCTAAAATGACGACTATGATCACCTACTGCCCTGGTTGTTCTGAGAGTAAAATGAGCCAATGTCTGGAATTCTGGAAGACATAGATCTTCAGTTATTGATATACTCTCAGAGCTGCATTTTCTCAATTTTCATTCCTTTATATAAAATGTTTCTATTTTCTTTTCTTGTTTATTTTTATTCCTTATAGTTCTATCTTCTCCAACCATTTCAATAGCAACATATTTTTATTATATGATTGAATTTTATTTTGTTATTTTTTCTACTTTAAAAGTTTTTAGTACTGGCTTTCTAGTTTTTTGCTTAACACAACATTTTGTTCTATCATTTTTAATTTTACTTTTTTCTCCACCTGCTATTCTATGGTGCCTCATTTGTATTCTTGTTTGGATTGAATTTTTAAGGTTAAGCATGATTTTTGCCATCAGCTAGTTACGATATATTGAATTATAAGTGGTACCTTGGTTCACAAAAGTAATTCCTTCCACGATTCTGGTCACAAATCGAATTGGTCACAAACCAAATCAGATTCAATGCTTAAGGTCAATATTGACCTTATAGAGGAGTTTGATTCGGTTCACAATCAATTCGGCTTGTGACCAGAATCATGGAAAGAATTAAGTTTGTGAACCAAGGTGCCACTTTAACTATAATCAGGTAACATGCTAAATGTGTTTTAAATTTTATTTCACTTAATTCGTCTTTAAAGAATTAGAGTTTACAATGATTAAACTACTTGCTTAAGATATCAAGGCTCAATTCCATTCAGTAAATATTGCTTAAGTGCCTATTATAAGGTAGGCATTGTACTAATTTATGAAACATGGTAGTGAAGTCCTGCTCCCCAGAAACTCTCCATGTAATACACTAGAAATTTATGATGCAATGTGCTAAGCAACCACGAAGAGCTACTATCCATCAAACACCTACTATGTGCTGGGTGCTTTATATTACAGTCTTTATATGATTGGCTCTTGCAGCAATTCTCTGAGGAAAGTTCTACTGTTTCCATCTCAGAGGTTAAGAATGGGGCTTGAAGAGATTAACCAATATAGCCAAGGTCATCCATATACATAAATGGCAGGGCGATGCTTTGAAAGAAAAAGAAAGATGTATATAAAGAAATACTACTTTTTTTCAAATGGACCTATTTTGAAATCTTGCTAATCATGTCAAGAAGCCTATGGCACCAGTGACTCAGAGATGAAGTTTAAGCAAAAGAGTGACAAGACCAGGTCCCAGTTCTTTTTTTCATAGTGACTTCAGTGGTAGGGAGTGAATGCACCAAAGTGAGAGAGTCTAAGAGCAGAATGCCTGAATGGTCTCATGAGAAACCTTGAGACCTGGAATAGAGGGAGTGAAGATAGCCAGACAGCGCATAGCTGGGATGAAAGAGGAATTTTTAACATTAAATATTTAGGACTTACAGAATAACACACATTGACTTTACTAACTTATTCTCCAAGGGAGCAACGGCATGCTACAGATAGAGTAGTTGGTCTTGAGAGATCCTAGAAAAGATATCTAACCTTTATAGGACTCAAGTCCTTCTCCTGTCAAATGATAAACTCTCCTTAGATGATCTCTAAGGTCCTTTCCAATTGGACTCCTATGTGTAGCTCTCTGCTGAGCATTCAGTTCTTCAAGGTGGAAAAATAAACTAAACCACCAGAGGTCCCCACATCACTTAAATATCCAGAGCAACAAACTGCAAATGCATATTAATAACAATTCCTTCCCTTCCAACCTGATCTAGTAACATTTTCTATATATGCTTAATATTAAATTTCAAGGAAGAAAACAGGTTAAAATCAATGCTACTAAAATATCTGACAAAATAGTATAAGAAAGTCAAATTGTAATTTATCAAATCATTCTGCATTTTTTAAGACAAGTGACCATTTATACTATACTTGATATATATAGGTCATAAAAGCACATACACATGAAAATCCTGAAAAATAAATTGCTGCTATGCTGTTAACCAAACATAATACAATGAACTATGGGTTTACTTTCTATTAGTGCAGGTAATATTTTCCATCTAATGATTTTTAATAACTTTCCTATTTGCATGACATTTTATTCTCGAGGAAATAAATTCCACTGAGAGTACAAAATAATTAAAAGCTTGGATGTGACACTATTGGGCCTTGGAGGACCTGTACCTTCTAAGAAGTAATAGAAATCTTAATAAAAAATCACCTCTCCTAGGATAAGACCTGGCCCTCTACCACATATCCATTTTGTACAAAGTCATGCAAGGCTCGTACTATAGTATGAACATACCCTTTATTTAGGAAGTAAGTTGAACCAAAGAGAGAGGAACCTGACTGCCATTATCTTTTATGGTTCCTCACACACATTTAAATCCCCAGGGACTTAGGACCCAGTTTCCCTTCTACCTCCGCCATCTCTCATCCTCAGTACTCTGGCGACATGGGTCCATGTGACATCTGGACTTCACTTGGTCACAGATATTTTTCTGAACTCTATTTCAGCCACAGAAACAAACATTATGACCCTAGGTTTTTCCTCTGACAAGTTCTTCCATCACTTTCTCCTCATTACCCATGAGTGTTTACCTCTCCCTCATCTGGTCTTGCAGAGACTGTGACAAACTAGTGGTCACATCAGGACCTACTCATCACCCTATGCAGCCCATCCCTGCTTGCCTATCCACTGTGGACCTGGGAATCAGACACTTTCATATGGCCTTTCTGTCATGGAGAATGTCTCATTTCACAGTGCCTATGACACATCTTCTTGGTCACTTTTGATCCTGCATTCCCACTTGTGATAGACACCACTGAGGGAGACTCCACAAAATTAAACAAGTTCTATGCTTTTCAGGTTACAATTCCCCTTTTACCTCAGTGTCCTGGTCACATTTTTAGACAGAAGACAACCTAGGAAATTCTTTTTCCTTTGCCACTGCACTGGAGACTAGATACACAGCTCCATCCCCCAGCCTACTTCAAATGTTCTCCACACCTTCACACACTTTATTCTGCCCCACCCTGTACCAGATGAAGAGGACAAGCTGGCAAGATTTCCAGACTAACAACTCTTGTTTGTGCTTTTTGTTTCAGAGTCTCCCACCTGCTCTGGGGTTTAAAATTAACTGCACACAAGATAAAGTCAAAATTCCTCAGAAAGCTGTCCATCAACTAGAGCCAGTCCTCTACATCAACGATCAGTAAAACTAGTTTATTCATTGTTTCTCAACCACATCAGGCACATTCTTTTCAACTGAATAAATGATGAGTAGGAAAAGAAAGGTTGACAAATGACAATGCTATAACCAATCTTTTCTTTTTTTTTCTTGTAATAGAAAAGAATTTTAAAAGTTCAGTCTCAAAGAAAGTGTAATTCTATTTCTTCCCATGATTCTTCTTTTAAATCTTCAAAGAAAGAAAAGGCAAAAGAAGAGAAACATCTATATGTGAAGGGAAGTAAAAGTTAATACTGAACACTTATCACATGTCAGTATGTAAGTAATCTTATTAAATCCTCACAACCCTATATGATAAGTTTAACTATCTCTGTTTTTCCCAGTGAAAACACAGGCTTAGAGAGGTTTAAGTAATTTTCTTAAGCACAAACAGATATGTAATAAGAGAACTGAAATAAAAACTCCAGTTAATACTCTTTATAACATATCATTTTTCTACCAGTACTCACAAATTCCACCAAGTTCCACAACAAATTAGCTTTGTCAGAACAAATACATATGTGAGGTGTGTATGTGTACTCTTGAGATGGAAATTTTCTAAAAGGCTTGTTTGAGCATGTTCAACCTGCAGCCTGCAGACCACATGTAGCCCTAGATAACTAGTAATGGAGTTCCACAAGATTATAAGATTTTAACATTATTGTGTGGTGAATTTCAAGGAGTGGGGGTGTGTGACTGAGAATTGAATTCTGGGCCTTCCCACTGAGCTACATTCATTTAAAATTTTTTGAGACAAGGTCTCCCTAAGTCATAAAATTGCCAGGCTAGGCTTTAACTTGCCTTCCTCCTGACTCAGCCTCCCAAGGTGCTGGGACTATAGGTGTGTACCATGGTATCTGGATTTATAGTGTATATTTTTCATGGCTCACTTGTGTGGTGTGCAAATGTTGACCATGTAAGCAACAGTGGAATGGTGTTTAGGATGGCTCAGGGCAGAGCTAACTCTGGCTTCTGAAGCTGCCAAACAGTCATTTAAATGGAAACCCAAGTATATCAGATGTTACATGCATTTGTGTGACCTGGCAAGTAAAACACAGCTATTACTGACATCAGTATTTCAGCCTACCTTTATGTGCCTGCTTGTGAAGTCAAGTGTTTACTGTTATTGAACAAGGCACTTTCTCTTCACCCAGAGTGGCCTAGGCAAACCAAAAGGTTGGATGCCTAGTGCCATTCATGGTAAGTGCCCTATACAGGTGCACCATTTTTTAAAAATCTTTACTATTGTGTATTTACCATACCTTTCCTATGTTCAGATACACAAATACCACTGTGTTACAGCTGTAGGCAGAATAGAGTAACATGTTAAAACAAGTGTATAGCCTAGGAGCAATAAGGTATGCTACACTGCCTCAATGTGCAGCAGGCTAAACTGAGTTGGATTGTGTATGTTCGCATAATTACAAAATTGCTTAACATTGCATTTCTCAGGATGTACTCTTGTTGTTCAGTGACACATAACTGTGTTTGAACCTTCCCCAAGTAATTGGCTCTTTGAAGACTTAAAAAATAATATATGTGTATAGGTGTTGATCACAACACTCATTGTTACTTACAATTCTTTCTTATATCAGATATTATTTTTAAATTAAGAAATTCCTTTCTGTTAAGGCTACACTGCCCATCAGGAATTAATTTAGTCCTAATGATAGCCACTATAAGCTTTGTGAAAGAATTTTATAAATTAAAATATGTCTATATGCCTACAGATTAATCATTTTTAAGTCTCTAAAATGTACTGGGCAGCTTCTTAAGTCAACCTGCTTTGAAGGCATCCTGAGATACATTGGATAAGAAGAAAAATGGGCAATCAATTTGCAGGTCACGTTCTATTCGTAAACTAGCTGCTGTCCACATGGTGCTATGTAGTCTGACTTAGCATGAGCATTCTTTCACATGATTATCCAGCAAGCTCTTAATTTATGTCACACTTTGCAATGTTTCTTACCAGCTATCATGTTCCCCATGCCTATAAGCCATATGCCTCTAAAGGCATGCTTGAAAAGTAGCTGGTTGATAAAAGTGATCACTAAAAGACACTTAAGTACACCCATTATGCCATGTCATGTTTCAAAAGAATAACTTTCAGTAGGACCATTCTGCAAGCTACACACATCTTTGTAATTTTTTTATTTCAGTACCAAGGATCGAACTCAGGACCTTGCACTTCCAAGGCAGGTGCTGTGCCACTAAGCTCAATCCCTGGCCCCCACATCTTTATCATTGTTCAAAGATGCCAGAGACCAATTCCTCATGAGATTTGGAACTTACATTTTTAAGATCCAAGAGAAAAGAAATTTTAACATTTTCCCAAAAAAGAATCTCTGTTAGGAAAGTGGAGAAGGATGGGGAAAAGGAGGAAAGAAAATATGCCTAAGTATTATATTCAGTAGACGTTAAATATCCAAGTTTTGAGAAATTAAAGAGTATGGTAATCACCATTCCTAAAAGGAAGTTTGTAAAAGTAAATGACATAGCAGTCAATATACCAAGATGTCCTGTGACTCACAAAACAATAGAGTACATGAAAAGGCACTTTATTAATCCACTCAAAGTCCACTTTTAAAATGATCAAAATAACAACATTCTTGAATAATCATACTGAATTGCCTAATATTCAAGAAGTTCTGAAAATATGTTTGAAATAATAGCCAGGATTTCCATCAACTGCAAATAAAAGAGGGGCATTCCTAAACAAGAAAGACACCTGAAAATGGAGTTACAAAATGAACTAAGACCTCTAACAAAGTTCCACATGGGACAGCTCAAGCTCTGCCTCAGCAGGAATGGTGGGAAAGCTGAGGTAGGGCCCAGATTTTCAGAGCCTTGAGCCTGGGTATGGATATATTAGTGCCTGAAGGGCTACTGGTATGTATTTTTAGCTACATCCAAATGGTATTTCAAATATTCAAATATCATAAAGCAGATAGGAGTCACTAAGGTGATAGCATTATAAATCTAAAATAAGAATACTAAATTTGAACTCCATAAATTCCTACCCTCTTGCCCTGCACAATTCTAATGGATCATATCCCTACTGATTGAACTATTTTCAACCAGCTGAAAGCCATTTTGTTTGTGAAGTTATAGAACAAAGAATACATCCTTTTCTTTGCCAGGAAATATTATCCAAACAGGTCTCAGAACCAGCTGGAGAATGCAAATTCGTAATTTTAAAACGAAAAAAAGAAAGAAAGCTGTGACATGGAAAGGAAATGTGCTAGTAGTAGTCAGAGCAAAAAATGAGGAATTTACATATCTCTGTTGTAATGCAGTTTGACCACTGACACATGCACTAAACAAAAAAGTACAGTTCTGTGTGCATTTCCATATCTTTTGCTAGATCTTCTTTTAGCTGGAGAGGGAATACAGATAAAAGCATATAGGGGTGTGTGTGTGTGTGTGTGTGTGTGTGTGTGTACAGGCACACATATCTTTCAAATTTGCAGGGAAGATAGCACGACTGTTTAAAGTATGAAATTTTTTAAAATTTTATTTTAGGAAAAGAAAATAGGGTTAGACTACCTGAGCAGCTATTAAGGAAGAACAGTGCTCAGAGTACTTAGGAATACCATGATACAAGATTTCCTGAAATGTATTCTATGTAATACTAGTTCTAGAGATATCCAGAGTAGGGGGTAAAGGTTCCATAATCAAGGACTTTAAAGGCATTGAAAAAGAGACTAAGAAAAGAAACTTGGCAGAATTTATTTACTCTGGTACTTTCTGAACTTATTAGTACACAGTTCAAGTTTTTTTTTTTTCTAGAAACATCTAAGTATATCCTAAGAGATAGTGTCACTTTTTTTTTTAAACTGTATTGAAAGATACTGAACTGGTTTTAAAAGTGTCACACCTGGGTAGGTGTGAAATAAAACTAAAAAACAGATATTTTCAAGGTAAACAGACAACATGCAAGTCTCAAGAAAAAATTCACTAATTTCATTCTGAAATATAATTTACTCCCTGTATCATTTGGTATTGCCGACAACTTCTGGATGGCTGAATGCCTAAGCCATCCATCAAAGAAAAATAGTATTCTTATGAATTAAATTCCATAATCCTGTCACTTAGAGCACAGGCCTCCATTCAGAACTCTGTATTACATATGCAAGTACAAGTTTTTTATTACATAATTCATGGATGCAATTATAATATCCAGGTAAGAGTCTTAGGATACAATATTCTAACCCTCTCTTCAGTAGCTACCTGAGGCTGTCACTTGGTATCTGAAACTAATCTTAAGAGCCTTAAAAACATGATCAGAATTTTCCAAATGTTCTAATTACTCCCCTCCACTATATCTCAAACTGAAAGACTGCCCTGTGATGCATAATATGAGCCACCTCCCAGGTATGATTTCCTCAGGGTTCTCATGTGCAGAATGATTCCACAAGACAGAGATTCTTACCTCTATGTCTCTTCCCCAGCCCTAAGTGGCACCTTTCAGCTTTCATAGAACCTATTCTCCAAGGGAGCTAGATCCAGCAGCTATCATGAGCTCCTTTTGTCAGGGTGTCAAAGCCCTTCATTCAACTTCAGCAAAGGTTAGCATTAAAAAGAGTAAAGAGATGGGAACAAGGGGTACAAATCTGGGTGGTTACATGTTAGACGCATTTCCTGACATGATTCCAAAAACTAAATCTGACAGTATGGATTTAGATGCACAATTGATAAAAGACCATGGCTCATTTTCAAGGTGGTAGAACTTTTTATCTGGTCTCTCTAGACTAGAAATTCAAAATTAAAAGAAAGGCAAAATCTCAAGTTCCAAGGTCACATTTTGAATTGACTTACCTCAACTTCTACTTTTGTAAAGGGCTGGCAGAAAGTAAGCACACAAATCTGGAGACTGAAAAGAAAAAAAAAAGAGGTCTACCCTTATATGATAATACATATATCATCTACTGTTAACCCCAAACTTCTGTACACATAGGTACCCTACATCACACTTCATTCATATATATTTATAGTTTTTATAAATACTACACTGCAGCTATAACACATCTTGGGCCTGCACAACCATTGCTACTATTCAAAAGGTAAATAACCAAATATAATAATACCAAATATATATTTGTGATTCTGAGCCACAGCTTAATAGACTGAAGCGAGAATCTGCAGTTTTCTGACAACAGACTCGCATGCCTAAATCTCTAGAAAATCTACCCAAAGCCACATTGTCAGGTACAGAAATATGTTTACAAGAACACACCTGAATAGAACACTACATTTCTAAAATCTTCTGGTGTTTAAAAGAAAAATCAGTGGGCCTTTCCTTAAAAGCAGAAACTTTATCAAAATTGCCTCAGATATTAATAAATGTTTTAGCTATAGGGAAATGTGAAAAGTTTCAAATTTCATTGTAAGGCTAGACAAAGGCTTTCTTTAAAGTGATTAACCAAAACTTTCAGAGACAATTTTTGAAAATGATGTCCCTACTTGCAGCTTTCCAGTAGGCACATAGACCTCCGGAAAAAGATATCTGTGAGAGTTTGAATTTATACTCATTAGACATTTGACCCAAAATGCAGTAAGAGTGGATTAGATTATATGGTAAAGAAAACAATCAGTCAAACTTTTCTTGCTATTAAGAAGTTATTATTTATTTGTAAAAAATTACCTTAAGGGACTTAGGGAAGCTGGGAGTTTAAACAAGGAATTTAGTTAAAAAAATGAATTTAGGAAGTAAATTTACCACCTCCCAATAGGGAGCATGGCATATGCCTAGAATCCCAGCACTCAGGAGGGTAAGGCAGGAGGATTACTGCAAGTTGAGTTTAAGGGCAGTCTGGGGTACATAGTGAGTTCAAGGCCAGCCTAAACTATAGAGTAAGACCTTGTCTCAAGAAAAAACAAAAATAAAAATTTATTTATTTACTTATTTATCACTTCCATAATAAATTATAATTTTTTGGAGGCAAAGTTTTGTTATGTTGTCTGGGTAGTCCCAAACTCACAATCCTCCTCCCTCAGTCTCCCAGGTAAGTGGAATTAAATGTATACATCCTTGCACCTGGATTTAATTATAAATGTTCAAACTCTCCATATGACAGGGTAAAATCCTTTACTGTCTATAAATTCCAATCAAGCTCAACCCACATTATCCATCATCAAGTACACTGTTTTTGAATTATTTAAATTGATCTTTGGAATTCAGTTACTTGAACAGATACATATTCGGTTCTGAAAATTCTGAATGTTGCAAAAAAAAAAAAAATGAAACCATACATAAAATGTCATTAAACCTGTCTTGCTTGCCTACAGACAAATCAAACACTTCTTAGACTGATGGAAAACAGCTTTTGCACAGCCATTCTGTCTCTATGCTTATTCCCTGACTTTCCTCTCCCTACTGATTTAAAATCTCTGTCTTAGAATCTGCATCTAAAGAGCAGTTGGAGAAAAGACAAGAGAGAAAATGGAATTAGAAATAACAGATACCAAGCTAACAATAACATTAGATAGATCAGAAGAAAAGGCGGAAATGAGACATGCCCAAGGTGAATGCCCTGTGTCATTTGAATAAAACAAAGCTGTGCTTTTTAAATAATTTTTGTTTATTTATAAGTCCTAAGAAATCTTTGACTCTTAAAATACCTTTTTTCTCTTTTTTTCCCCTGAATTTTTTCTTTTTATCACACACTTCTAGAAGGATAGATTAAGTAAACCACTACTTTCTACTCTAATCCTCCTTCCAGAAAGCCACCTTTTATTTGACCTTCACATCTGCCTGGACTGCTACATAAACAAACAAACAAACAAACAAAAGAGCCACAGTGAACTCACAGTCATTATCTCCAAAGGGACCTTAATCTGTAAAGGCCCAAAGGATAATACACACCAGGGAACAGAAATAGGCACCCAACTAGATTTTAGGTATTTTTGTTTCTAAAAAGCTCTCATACTGCTTGGTTCTAATTCTTTCTTGTATAAAAGCTGAAGGTCAGAAACTCAAAATCAGTAGTTGGCATGAAACATACATGCCAGTCCAGAGAATAACTTTATTTTTAAAGAGTTAAAAAAAAATACTACCTACACATCTTTTACAATGTATGCTCTTATAAGGCCACGGATTTAGCTCAGTGGTTCTGCTGCCTGCCTCCCAAGGGCAAGGTCCCAACTTCAATCCCCGGTATAAAAAAACAACAAAAACAATGTATGCTCTTTTATTTTGGTTATTTCCTTAATGTCAAGAACTGAACCATAACAGGAACACAAATATGTCACATGTGTTAATATTTACTCTATTTATCTATTCTGATTTAATTATGTCAAAACAATTTATATACACACAAAAACAATGGAGAAATTATTCATCTTTTTCAGATTTTCAGGAGCTGACAGGTATCTAAAGAAGCTCACAGTATGCTTGAAAATAAATAATGATTTCCTTTTAAATATTTCCAACTTATTGACACCTATCTATCCAAAATGATATTTGAGCCCTGGCAAAAGTCCTCAAATCCAGGTGTTTTGCATGGTTTTCACCAAAATTTATACAAACTCAGACTTCTCTACTGGAAATTAATAGAAGAAAGTTTACTTTTACATGTTCTGTTCTTTTTAAAGGTCTATTTCCCCTCAGCTTGTCTAATAGCGAAACCATATTCCCCTAAGCGCTTATAGAAACTGCTGATTCTTGTGCTTTGAAAATCCAAGAGCAGAACCAAAATCCTGGTGAGCTATTTTCTCACCTATATCAGACACAACATAACTATTTCAGGCCATATAATAAAACTGATCTGAATGGCATACATCAATGCAGGACAAGGTATGACTGAAACATATAGTGAAAGTTTTAAAAATTTTAAAAGTCATTACAATAAAAAACATGTTACCAATCCCCTCAAGATACTATCCCTAGCCTCACACATACTTTATCCCATCATTCTTGCCACTTTCTGAAGCAATTCTGAATATCCTTTTTCTTGAGTATCTTCAGTTGCACTGTTTTGGCTGCTTTACTGTCCTGAATTGATTCAAAACACTGACCTTTTGTGGTCATTTTGACTCTTGAGGGAGAGACAGAAGTTACACAGCACCAAATCCAGTGTAAAAGGCAGATGAAGACAGATTGTAATGTTATGAGCCTGGCTTTCTGTTGGATGGCACTTGCCAGTAGCATTCACCATATTTTTATTATATCTCGTAAAGACACAGAAAAGAACTTCCAGAACAGTTTCAGAAAGTGGCAAAAACATACATGTGTTTAAATCTCGAGGGCATATTTTTAGGGAGATTAATGGCATTGTATCTTTTGCTGTAATAAAATTTTTTTTAAAGTAAACATTTATCATATTTCTCAATCACTCCATATAAGATATGGACAGACACACTACATAATGATAAATCTGCCATGGACATGAAAGTTCAAAATTAAATCCAAGTCAGATTTAGACAAGTCACTGGAATGTTCCTTACAAACTTTAGACAAAACCTAGAGAGCCATTTGAACATGACATTTGAATTCTAGACAACTAGAATCCTCCATACAGGAGAAAACAGGGGTAATGGGCACATTGGTGCTCTCTCTAAAGACACCAGTTATCAGATTTAAGAGTCTGACAAGAAACTTTAATTTTACTAAAACAAGGTTTTTGTTTCAAAGAAGGAATAAATGATCTTTTTCTTTATCAAAATAAAATTAATATAAACTAATAATAGGAACAAGTGACTTACAATGTATATCCTTGCCATGTCCAGGTCACCGTGTCCTACAACAAGAATTCAAGCTGTTAGTCCAGAGAGAAAAAATCAAATAAAACAAAGATTTTATTTTAATATTGGATTCATGTATATATTTTTTTGAAATTAAAAGTCACATGTTGAAAATTAAAATAAGTGGATTATTATTAAAGAATGATGAATTGATGTATACAATTTTAGATTACATATCTACATAGAAAATATTCACCTTCCTATGTCAGTATTTATCTTTTAATGGAAGTTGTTCTGAATTAAAAAAAAAAAAAAAACTACTGTATATGCTCGGCTATTTTTCAACCAATACGAACATATCTAGAAAACTAACTTGTTTCCAAAAGATACCAATACATCAGTTCTTTAGTAAAGGTTACTTGGCAGAGGTACAATGAGTAAAAGTTTGATACATATTAATTTTTTTAACCAAAGATGTTCAAGATTGAGAAAGCACCCACTGAACAGAAAGCTGAATTAACCAAGACCTCTTAATTTTAAATAACATAGATGATTAACAAATACATCCCGCCATTTAATATGGATTCTCTAGTAAACAAAGTCCTCTCAGAACCAAAACATTCCCCCCCAAAATATTTTTTGAGAAAAAGGTGATATAATCAATATCCAGAGGACAACAATGTGCCCAGCTTGTGCAAAAGAGAGTATTTAATGAGCCAAATTAAACTTTATACCTGACGTTAGTTCTTGAAGATATTCTTTCTTAATTAAACCACTTGCCAATGAGTAACACAGAAAGGAAGGACTGAGCCAGTAATTAAAGACTGAGCCTCTCCCAAATTTATCCTGCTATTTCAGTCCTTTTCTGCAAATAATGACCTCTGAATCAGAAAAAGTTTCTTTTCCAGTTTAATTAAAATTATAAATTTCTACCATCCTGTCTAATAAGATCTTAAATTTAGGACTCAATCTCACTATCATAGTGAGAAGCTTAGAAATATCTTCCTGAAGCTTAACAAGAGCAAAATAGTATTTAATATTGGTATCAACAAATATGTGCCTATCTTGCAAAAATTTAAAACTGGACATGACAAGCAGAGCTAATCTGCTGATCTTTTCCTACCAGTTATCTATTCACACCCTTATTCAAATATTAAAAAGGGTCCTAGAGAATGTGTGTTGTTTGGAATAATCAGAATTCTCTCCATGGTAAAATACTATGCTTACCAGCTTGTTTGGGTATCTGAGGAGGATTGGCTGCACTGGAACTCCGGGAATGAAGGCTCCTATAATCATATTGAAATTTATGACATGGTTTTTATATGAATAAAAATTTTACAGTAAGAAAAACATAATTGTCCATAGTATAAGAGTATGTTTAAGAGTATACATAATAGAAATTATTCACTAAATGTTGTTTATCAACATGATGAATTTTTAAAAATTAAGATTTCAGGAAAATATGAAAGGCTGTACCTAAGACACTTGAATGTTTATTTTAACATTTGCTATCATTTTATAAACACCTATTATTCAAAAAGATTTTTTTTAAAAGATTGATAAAATGAAGACAAAAACATAAGAAGACTATCTAGAGGAAACCAAAAGTTTGAAGCAAAAGCTCCCACACTAGCTAGAAGTAATTCATAACGTTGGCACCAAACAAAACCATATTAAAGTGTTACAAAGTTATGATGAAGGCTGCATTCAGGACTGCCTTTCTCATTTTAAAGAGGGAGTGAACCCTGGAAGGCACCTGAAGATATTATAAATCATAATGGAATATATTTTCTACTTCAGAACATAGGACTCCAAGTACCTGTGAGGGTTTCTTGGAGGAAAAGAAAAATTGGTTTCTACACACACACACACACACACACACACACACACACACAGAGAGAGAGAGAGGGGAACAAGGAAGAAGAGGTTATGATACCCAAAAAAGAAAGCAAAAGTGTAATTGCTGTAAAATCACAATATTTAAAACTTTTCATCTGAAAAGAAATGCTCAGAGAAAAACCAAAGAGTTATTTTGTGTATGGGTATCTAATCATTTGAGAAATCTTCCATACTACTTTGTTACAATACATAATTTAATTTATCTCACCTGGTTTAAAAGTAATCAAACAGGAACGATTAGTACAAGTACCTTCTGGGAAAACTAGTATCTTGGGAAAAAAGGAATAGATTTAATATTTCAGTCTAATTAATAGATTACCTCTTTACTCGCTTTCTTATGACTTCCCAAACAGCTGCCAATGCTTAAAAAACAAAGATAAAATAAAAGACTAACAATTGATTCTAATGAAAGCTAGATAAGATTACTGTATTTAATTTTCCTCTAAAAGAAATGTAGTTTGACTATTAAGATAATTACAAATTGGATCAAAACTTTGAATAGGGAATATACTTAATTCACAAACATACTATACTTTTTTCTTAATAATGTTTTTATTAATTACCTGAATAAATTTAAATAAGATATAAAGCAGGGTAAATCATGGTCAAAGTATACATTAGATACACTATATTAAAGTCTCCTGCTACCATGTTTCCTTTACCACATAATATGATTTTGTTTCAGTTTTTCCATTAAATGATATTTGCTCCCACTGCACACAATTGAGGGACATTGTGAGGACAAAGAAGGAAATGCTGCAATGTGTTTTATGCTTAGTTGAATTAGTTGACATATGCAATACAATCTAATCTTTTTTTTAGGAAATGTTTTAGCTTTTAATGTACAGTGGTACCATGGTGCTCATTAATTGGTTCCAGGAGACACAACAAATATCAGTCATGAATCAACTTGTTTTGGCTGTTAGGGGAAGCAAGTCAGAGGGCAATCACACTGACAACTTCTACTTTGTGAGTGGAATAACAAACAAGTGACCCCGGTATCAGGACAAAATTTTCATGTCAAAATGCACTGAGTACCAAATGCAACAAGTTTCAAAACAGCTGAGGACCAAGCTGTGACTGTACTTCTTTATGCTCTCCATGTGGAAGACATTTAGTATGTCAGTTTCTCCGTTAACTAAATAAGACAGCAGCTGGGTTTTTGAACCTTTTAAAATTTGGCCATGAGTAAACTGCTAGGCAAATGAAATTAAAATAAAGTCCCTGCATTCAGCACTCACAGCAGTTAGTAATGTATATTTTATAATAATTAGAGAGGGAAAGCTTTATTGAGCTAAATCGCTATAAATACATAAACATTATGAATAGGTGTAATTCCATCCTATAATTTAAAAATGGATTTCCTATGACAATAACATAAAATAACAAATGTTTTCTTTCAGCAGATATTCTACAGCTACATTAACAGTGAATGTGTCCAAAGTGAGTTATAAAATCTCAGTGCTGGAAGGGGCATTAAAAGTCACACAGGGACTCTAATATTTGAATTATTTGTTCAATACTCCCCTCACACCCAAGTGATTGCTCAGCCAATGCCTGAATATTATAGAAAAGCATTTCAAATCAGACCATTCTGCCTGTGAACAGAAAGTTCTTAAGATGAGCAAAATGAGCTGAAATCTATTTACTTATTACCTCCCACCTATTAATTTTACATACACAGTATTTTTAGACCTACAAACCCTTAGTTCAAATGCAAATTCTCCTCAATAGATTTTTAAATCATTCCTCATGGCTCAGTTTTCAAAACCTCCTGGTTGTTCATATTCTTTTTGGCACTTTAAAATCTCCATGTTATCATGAGTGCCCAGATCACTGCAGGACCACTAGCCTGCTACAGGTCACTCACTTTCATCTGGGCAAAGATAGAGAGATACTTATTACAATCACCCCCTCCCCAATTTGTTATGTAATAAACAATATCCTCCTTTATCCTCAAAACGCATTCCAGAAAGGAGGTGGTGTGATGCAAAAGTTTGACAGAAGTTTTACAGAAGATTTTATTCTTGTGGAACTGAAAAGTGCTATCTAAATACACTTCAGAAAAGATTCAAGATCTTAATTACTTTTTCAGTAAACCCAACATGTTGTGATTAGCTAAGTTAGTATCTCATATATTAAATTCTATGATACATTCATATTGTTTAATGGTAATTAAAATCAGAGAGGAGCACTTTTATGCAACAAAGTGAAAACTGGTTCAAAGAGTCTGCTGAACAAAAGAGAATGATACATTTAAGTCCATGAAGTGTCTTATAGGGAAGAAGATTTCTTAATACTCACTAGTTCATTTACTCGGTATTCATTATGCTAAAGATACCTTGTATAGGTGTTCACAGATATTGTTATTTGTGGATCTAAATAAGTCTGTGGATGTACAATAAACTCTCAATATATTCACATAACCATCTACTGTATTTTACCTGAGGCCATTCTCCTCCTGATGTTGCTCGCTTTATTATTTCATTTATTGTATTTTTTCGGGAATCTGGATCTACACGGGACACTAACACTGGTTGCACAGCCCGTAACAGTCCTTTAAAACAAATAAAAATCATAGCAAGTCACTTTTTTTGGCTAAAGCCACTGTGGCTATAATACTGACTAAACCATAAAACAAATTTTATGGGAAATTAAAATAATAGCAAAATAAAGAGAACAATTAATAAACACTTCAATTACTAGAAATTAGCTTCTAATACCAAAAGGAGAGGTGGACATTTATACCAAAAAAAATCTCATTAATTTAACAGAAGTAAGCAGTAAGAATATGAAAAGACACAAATGCAAAATTTCTCTGTAACATCTTCTTCCTTAATTTACATTAAACATTACAAGATCACTTTGTTTAAGTTTTAGGAATATCTTAAAAAATGATTTTGTGAATTCACTGTGTACATAAGTAAGATGCAATTATAACTCATTTTACTAAAAATTTTAGTGTAACAATCTTCTACATAACTTCCGAGAATGTACACAATAAACTTCAATTAATCAAAGATCTGTTACTATATTTCAGGAAAAAGCCACATTATAGAATGCACAGTAGAAAAAATGTGTCCAGGCTGAATGACAAAGCTCCAAGAACTACTAGTACTAGTATTTCTGCAGTTCACTGAGGCAACATCAGGCAACGTTCAGCAGCTTTCACATCCACTTTCTCCTCACTCCATGTTTGCAATAACCCTGGGGCATCTGGGAGCAGTTACTTGGAGACAAGTTCCTTAGGGAGAAACCAAAGCATCTGGTGGGAAAAACACTTCACTTGCTTCATTATTTTTTACGGCAGGAAGCACTTATTGTTCCACATCATAATTTTCAAAGAGTTACACATAGGTCCCTCATGGAGACTGAGAGGGCAATAATGAAGAAAACAGAGTCAGGAGAAAAGACTTAGTACATTTATCAGCCAAATACCCCCAAGAGCAATTCATGAAATAGCATGTAATCTGGGATTTTCACAGATTCTTCGGTTAAATTATTGCTCCAAAAAAGAAAAGGAGAGGAAAGAATCAAACATGTTAGGTATTTGAAAACTGGTCTTCCTGGATGTACACAAGAAAAGAAAGATAAGATAGTATAGTAGTAAGCATAAGTTTTTTAAAAGTATGATGACACTACAGATAAGACAAGCCTAATCTTTCATAAATTAATTCTTTCCTGGCAGTACCTCATTAAAAATTTTGAAATGTTTTGTTTTTAAAAGTTTATTTAAAACCTATATATGATTAAATTAAAGCCAAGTATATTTTATGTTACTTTACAAGTACTTACTGCCAATCAGAGGGACGTGTGCATTTTCATTTCGAGATAACAGAGAAGGTAACCCAGCTACAACACAGGCAATTCCATCGAAGAATGTTGAATGAGGGGCAACGACAAAAATTGGTGCTTCCAAAGGACTTGCAATCTTTCCTTTCACAGAAACTATAAATCCCATTGAAAAGAACATGGCACGACCCAGAAATGTCAAAGCTGGCTGAGTAATTTTCCTTTAAAAATAAGTACAGAAAAGACATAATTAGATTTACTTATTGAAGCTAGCAGTAGGGCTTAAGTTCTTATCGCTTCTAAACTGCAATAAGAAAACCAAAATATGGCAAAGAATTTCATTTTAAAATATGAGCTAAAGAGAATAATAACTAACACATGGAGCTCTTTCTGCTAGGCACAACTACGATTTAAATGCTTTACGTATATTAATTTTTTATCCTTATCCTAATCTTATAACATACGCATTATTTATTATTATTACCCTCATTTTGCAGATGAGAAAGTTGAGGCACAAAGAAGTAATTTGCCCAAAAATATGTGGCTCCATTTTTCTGTGATCACAAAGTGATTACAGTGAAAAATCTTCAAAACACACCCCCAGTAAGACAGCCAAATCAGCAATACCCTTCAAAATAGTCATCTTGGAAATCTACATTTGTATAATGACAGGTCTCTATTTCTTCAAACACTTTTAGAATCCTCACATGGAATTACTTTAAGAATAATTTTTAGAAGGAAATGTTATCTATACTGCTATAGCTCTTAGACATCATCAAGAATCTTCAGAAGTAAATTTGCCATCTTATTTCTATGGGACGGAGAAGTACTAAAACAATTTTAGAAATTTAGTTGCTTATTTTTTAAAGATTTAAAAACATTCTACTGTTCAAGATTATTACATCAAGAGCTATGCTGAAAACTGTGCTGAATATGCAGGAGACGTATGATCCAGTCTCTGACTTGATAACCTCTATCATGTAAGGAAACAAAACATACTCCTAGAAGTACAAACATCAGATAACTCAAGTGTATGAATAATCATATAGCTTTCCATGAAAGTAAAGTAAAATATGTACAGTTATCCCTTGGTATCTGTGGAAAATTAGTCCGAGGAACCCTGGCAGATAACATAATCCTATATTGCTCAAGTTCTTTATAGAAGAAATGTAGTTTTTGTATATAACCTATGCATATCTTCCTAGAGACTTTAAATCATCTATAGATTACTTACTCAAATAATAGCTAATATAATGTAAATGCTATGTAAATAGGTGTTATACTATATTATTTACGGAATAATAAGAAAAAAATCTGTACATGTTTATCATGGTTTAGATTCAAAAGTCTCATGTTAAATGGTGGGGCTTTTGTAATGTGACTGGGTCATGATGGCACTGTTCGGTTCAGTACCTGAATGTGCTGTTGAGGTGGGGCCTGGCAGGAGGTGGGTCACTGGGGTGTGACCTGGAAGAATGTACTCTTGTCCCAGGCTCCTCTTTCTCTTTGTTTCCCAAGTGCCATGGGTTGAGCAGCTTCCCTCCGCCATGCCCTTCAACCATGCTATTTCTGCCTTGGTGTAAGCAAACCATGGACTGAACCCACTGAGATTGTGACCCAAAATAAACCTCCCTTCCTTTAAATTGAAGATATTGAGTATTTTGTCCTAACAATGGGAAAGCTGACTAATCCAATGTTCATTACAAATGTAATTTTTTTCAACTATCTGATCCACAGTTGGTTGAATCTACAGATGCAGAACCCAGAGAAATGATGGACTAACTGTATATCACCCACAAGGTATCCAATAAGAGATTAAAAATTAGACTTCTTATTTCATTATCTCAGCATTCTTGTAATCATAGAAGGAGGAGCTATTAGCAACCGGGCTCTGAGGAAGTTTCTGTGACTTTTATTTCAGGGCAAGGAGAAGTGAGACACAGAAAACCCAAGTGCATTTTCAGAGGGCATGGGGAAATGACTGTACTTCTCCTTCTTCCCCTTTAGTTTAGAGATGAGATCTCTCTTTATAAATAGATAAAAAGACATTCCCCTCATTGAATTTCAACTACATTTCAAAATATCTCATACTCAGATCCAGTAAGCCTTTCTACTTATATGCTTTTTTCAAAAAGAATAAAAGTCTGGTGCCACGTAACTTCAACATTACCTATTTGAAAGGAGACAGAAATATTGGCTTAATTATAAAAAGTAAAATTTAAATAACATTTATTGTATTTAATATATACATATTCTATTCCTTCCATCATCCTAAGTTTTCATAAGCCACTAACAGTAAAACCAAAGAAATAATCTGAAAGAAAGTGGTAAATCATGAAAAACATTCCTTAAAGTATTTTCCTTATACTGCATAACCTTGAGCTATATGCAAAGAAGTATGATTTGCAAGGACTGAGGTCTCTCTGGGGCATTTCTATTACTGGATCCATTTCCATTTCAAGCCAGCTTTGTGTCTGATACTGACATTTGTTCACTAGAACTTGAATTGAAAAACAAACTGTTTATTTTTTTAAGTTTCTAGAATGGTATTTCTCAAAACAATTTAGAGGACAGATCCACATTTGAGATTCGGATGAAAGAAACACAAATTTGTGTAAAAAAAAATATTGTGGACAATTTCAAGGAGTTCATGAGCGCCCTAAAACAAACCTATGGGTTTGGACTATATGTGTAATCCACAGTGTCCAGATAGAGAAGCCCCACTTTCAAAACCTACTGATGGCAACAATTTGGTTCTGCCTAATAGGAATGACTTTTGTCAGTAGCTTTGTTCATTCATGATGAGTTTCTACATCATCCTAACTGGGTAATGTTTGAGAAGCCATTTCATTCTGCTTCAATGCTAACATTGGGAAAAGCTGGGCTATGCTGATAAATAATTAAATTGTCATTAATAATAACCAGTAAAGTAATTAATGAAAACATAATTGATCTGCTTAATGATATCACTGCAGAAAGCATTTTGTTAATTTAGGAGGAAAAAACAGAAAAAGGAAATGAAAGCATTTTGTCGCAGCAATTGTTTCAGGTATACTAAAAAGTTATCTTCCGGGGGGGGGGTACTATTTTTGGGCAGTAATTCATAATATATAATCTTTTAAAATTATAAAATGACAACTAGAAGAGATTATCAGAATGTACTTGTGCAATCATTTCTACATAAATTAAAACCAGTTTTACAAGAAAAGAAAAATAATTAAGATTGAGTAGGCAGCAGTAGGTAAAACTGATCTCTGACTAAATCTGATAAAACCTTTTAAAAATCTTTATTTACCTAATATTAGGACATAATTATTTCTTACCTTCTCCAATCAGTTACTGGGTGGGTCAGCTTTTCAGGACAGCACGCTGTTGAAACTGTGGCAAACGGCCATGCCAGTAATAAAATTAATCCAACCAATAAAGCACGAAGTGGAAGCAGAATAATTCCAAGAAGAAAAATCTGAAACTCAAAATTGATTAAAAGCACATGAACAGACATTATTTTAATATATCTCTACCACGCAGGAACATGTAGCAGGAAAGTTTTATGCTGTTTACATATTTACTCCAGAATGAATTGAATACTACTCTGTATTAGACCAGGCTTCAACTAAAAAGAACATTAGACATGATGTTTCACCTCACAAAGCCTATTTTATGCAAAAGAAACAGTAAAGAAAACCACAAGACAATCTGATCTGTATACCAATGAAAGTAAATAAAGGATGCTAGGATAACAATAAAAAGGTGTGTTTGACTTAGTAGCCAGGGAAAGCTTCCTGGAAGAGTGCAGCCTGAATGGTCTTGCAAGACAAGCAGGTACCAGTACAGTAAAAGGGGCAAATTGTTTTTTGAGAGCTATAGGTAGAAGAAAGAGAGTGAATGAAAGCATTACAGTGTGAAAACATAAGGCTTTATATACCTGCCAGTCTTTTCATTACTAGTAACAATAAGGAGATGGAAGAGGAAAAAATAAAAATAATAATAAAAATATATAAGAACAGCAAATAATACATGAATGCTATGTCCCAGACACTCGAAGCATTTGGCATGAAGTAACTGACTTAGTTCCTGCAACTTTAAATTGTAAACTTAAGTTGTTTTACATAAAAGAAATAAGCAGCACAGAGGAATAAATTAAATTGCTTAATAAGGTCATATAGGCAGAACCAGGATTGGAACCCAGATTACAATGCGTTTGCTCTTTATCCTTCTACAGCCTTTTTTTATTCTGGTACCAAGGATCGAAATCAGGACCTTGTGCCTGCCAGGCAGGCGCTATGCCACTGAGCTAAATCCCTGGCCCTATCCTTATACAGCCCTTTAAGTGAAGTAAGCTGTCCTTATGTATAACATACTGGCTTTTCTCCAATTATACAACTCAGTACCATCCTTCTGTCTCTCTGGCCCTTACATGAATCTGAACATCATCAAATATTTTATTAAAAAATGTCAAAAGTAGTTTAGTCCTGCCAGGTTATTTGCATGCATATGTACATTTGAGGTAAAAGTTACATACAAGGAAATGTACAGATCAATGAGCCCTGATGAGTACACTCATGTAACTACCACTGCAATCAAGGCCCAGACCCATCTACCACTCCAGAAAGTCCCCTGTGCCTCTTGTAGTCAGTGCCTATGCTCTTAGGCAACTTGTGGTGGATTTCTATTACCATAGCTTACTCTTTTCTAGTCTCGAATTTTCCATAACTGTAAGCATACACAATGTATTTTTGTGTGTCTAGCTTCTTCCACTTAATACTTCTTAGTTCAATTATTTTGTTTCATATATTAGTAATTCATTTTGGCTCATAGAGTATTACTCCACTGCATAGCTGTACAATTTGTTTAATGATTCTCCAGTTGAGCATTCTGGTTATTTCTAATTGTAGGTTATTGTGAATAAAGTCACTATGAACATTCGTATACCAGCTTTTCTGTAGATAAAGGTTTTTCATTTCTTTTAAATAAATACTAGACATGGAACTAAGTCTTAAATTTTATTTAACTTATAAGAAAGTACTACATTGTAAAGCATCTCTGGTAATGTATGAGAATTACAGTTGCTGTACATTCTGGCCAACAATTAGTATTAGTAGTTGTAGTTGTGGTTTAGATCTACAATGTCCCCTAAAAGTCTCATGTGTCTGGAAGGGGATTGGACCATGGCAGCACTATACTCATCAGTGAATTCATCCACTGATGAGTTCAGTAGCTGAATGTGTTGCTAGGAGGTTAGGGCCTGGTTGGAGGTGGGTTACTGGAGGTATGATCTGGAAAGGTGTATTCTTTCTTTTCTGTATTCTCTCGGGCTCCTCCCCTCTCTGCTTCCAGCAGACATGGGATGAGCAAATTTCTTCTGCCATGCCCTTCCACCATGACTCTGCTGCCAGCCAGCCAGCCAACCCTGGACTGAACCTGTTGGAAAATGGGCACCAAGTAATCTTCTCCTTCAAGTTATGGGTTTCAGGTATTGTGTCTCAGCAACAGGAATAGCACTAATATGGTAGTCTTTTTAAAAAATCATCTCTATAATCCCAGCACTCTGGGAGTCCGAGGTAAGAGGATAGCAAGTTTGAGCCCAGGCTGGTCTCAAAATTTATAAAGGAGGCTTGGGGTTTAGCTCAGTACAAAGGCCCTGGGTTCCATCTCTAGTACCGAAAAGAAAAAAACAAAAAGAAAGAAAAACAAAACAAAACAAAACAAAACTCATTCTACTAAGATATAATTTATATCGCAATGTACCTATGTTTATAGTTAAAGAGTTTTTCAAAAGTAAATGTCTATATAATTACCACTGATCTATTCATTCATCTATTCTTTCCTTCTGTCAATACTGTAGTTTTGAAATAAGTGTTGAAATCAGATAGTGTGTGTTCTTTTTCACATTTAACATTTTGATGGAGGCTATTCTAGATCCTCTGCATTTCTGCATAAACTTTAGAACTAATTTGTCAACTTACACACATACACACACCTGTTATGATTTTTTATTGAGATTTCAATGAATCTACAGATGAACTTAGAAGGACATATCATTTTAATAATATTGATTCTTCTGATTCATAAATATGGTATAGCTCTCCCTTTATTTGTCTTTATTAGTTTCTTACAGCAATATTCTGTTGTTTCCAGTGTAGCAGTCTTAGATGTTTTTGGTTAACAATCTTAAGTATGTCATATCATTTTATTGCTATTTCACAAGATTATCTATTTAATTTCATTTTGCAATTGTTTGTCGCAAGGATATAGACATACATAAAACTGATTGCAAGTTTTGATCTTACATCCTATGACCTAGACCCTTCACTTACTAGTTCTAGTAGCTGTTTTGTAGATTTCTTAGGAAGTCCTTCATATACAATCATATCATCTGTGAATAAAGAAAAATATATTTTTTCTCTCTAATCTACATGCCTTTTTTCTCTTTTTCTTATCTTACTGCACCAACTAGCACAACCAACATAATGTTAAATGGAAGTTGTGCACAAGGTATTTATCTTGTTCTCAACCTTTGAGGAAACAGATTTAATACTTCACCATTATATTAACTGTAGTGTTTCATAGATGCCCTCTATCAGATTTTCAGAATTTCCTTTTATTCCTATCTTACTGAGAATTTTTTATCATCAGTAGGTGCTGAATTTTGTCAAGTGAGATAATTAAATTTCTGCTCCTAGTGAGATAATCATGTGCTTTTTACCATATGTTTGGCTAACATGGTGAATTACAATAAAATTGAAATTTCTGTATGTGAAATCTATCTTGCATATTCCCAGGCTAACCCAAAATTAGATATGCTACATTATCAATATATGGTACATCATATATTGCTGTGTAAGATCCGTTCATAGCTTTTAAGAGTTCTTATATCTATGATCATGAGGGAATATCTTAGTCACTGTCATCACTAAGACAAAATATTCAATACCCACAATTTAAAGCAGGAGAGGTTTATTTTGGCTCACGTTTTCAGTCCATAGACCAGTGGCTCTAAGGCAGGACCTCATGGCAGAGGGGTAAAGTGGAGGAAAAGCTGCTGACATCATGGTGACCAAGAAGCAGAGAAAACATAGAAGCAGCCAGGGAGGGCTAGACACCCTTTGAGGTCATACACCCATTCCTTCCTTCTGTCAATATTGTAGTTTTGAAATAAGTGTTGAAATCAGATAGAGTGTGTTCTTTTTCACATTTAACATTTTGATGGAGGCTATTCTAGATCCTGTTAAGCTATCACAAAGATTACTGTTCTTCCCAAGAGTCAGCATTATTTCTGGAATAAATCCTCTTCAGATTGCTGAAAACTTTGGGTTAATTTTCAGAGCTATGAAAAACTTAATTCTGCATTCATTTTTTATTTTTGCCAGTGTTCTCATTGCTTTTATAGGGAAAATAATTTTTAGAGGCTATTACTTCGCCATTTTTACTGATGTCCCATCTCGACTTTTTAAAATCTGCCTTTTAGATTGAATAATTTCTGGTGTTCTATCTTCAAGTTTGCCATTTCCTGTTAGCTCATTTAATGAATTTTTCATTTCAGATATAATACCTTTCAGTTTTCAAATGTCATTTCGTTCTCCTTTATAGTTTCTATTTCTCTGCATAGCTCCTTCCAGCTATTTACTTTTTATGATATTCTTTTCCTTTAAGTCCTTGAGGATTGTTACAATAGCTACATTAAAGTGTTTATCTGTAAATTCCTATATGTAGTCATTTTACCGCAATTTTATAAACCTGCTTTTATAGTTCATTTAGGCCTATTTTTCTCTTGACAATAGGTCACTTTGTTCTATTTCTTTGAATTTCTAATATTGTTTCTCTACTGGCCATTTTGAATGATACATTGAAGATATTTGGATTCTGTGATCTTCCTTTGAAGAGTGCTTATTTTTTTCTTAGCAGGTATGTAAAATATTGGCTGATCATCTCCATTTTGTAGAGGCTGATTTCGCACTTTGCTAGGGAAAGTTTTTTGGAATTTGCCTCTAGTCTCAGAACATAACTTTTCTCCTAAGGTATTTTTGTGAGGTTTTATTACACAACCTGAAAAATCTACTAAGACCCTCTTACTTGGCGGAATTCTAATTGTGCCTCCGCTATGGTAGTCACCAGCTGAAATGTCTACTCTGTTTCTTCATCCTTTCTGTGGTTGCTTTCCTCCATGATCCTTGAAGAGTCCTATCATGGCTTATATCTAGATGTCCCCTCAAAGCCTCAAGTGCTCATAGGTGGGGCTTTTCGGAGGTGGCTGGATCTAGAGTGTGTAAACATGGATTATGTGTGTGGTAACTGGATTAGTCCACAGTTGGTTTCCATAGTTCTGGGTGTGGATAATGGGAAGGCCCACCCTGGCCGTGGGTCCTACCAACCAATAGGCTTGTGGCCCGAACTGAATATTAAGGGAAAAGAAAGCTCCTTGCTTCACTGCCTCCTGCTTGCCATGCCATGAACTGTTTCTCCTCTGCCATGCCCTTCTGCTATGCTCTCCTCCTTTGGAACTAGCCAACTATGGGCTGAAATCTCTACAAACTGTGAGCTAAAATAAACCTTTCGTCTTTAATTTGTGGGTGTTGAGTACTTTGTCTCAGCAACAAGAAAGTGACTAAGACAACTCCTTTGCAAATACACAGTTCAGGGATCAGCCAAAGATTTGAGAAGAATTTGTATGTCAGTTTGGGGGCCTCTTTATCATTAGCTTCCTACATTCTGGGACTTTCTCCTTCAACTTCCTTCCACTCTGACCTGAACTCTGTCCTCTGACACAACAGATCAATAAGACAGGCCTTCTAGCAATTCCCACCCATGGTACCACAAGGAACTCTCAGGGAAAAAACCAAGAGACAATTTCCCATAGTACAGTACTATTCTTTCAAGGAACAAATTTCTTCCAGTTTTTCTTTTTGTTCTCTCTCCAGAATATCTTGATATAGGTTCATATATTTTGATCAGGGTTTATAATTGTTATGTATTGGGAAGTTTGTCTGACTTAAGTTACTGCACTATTCCTGGGACCAAAACTACCCTTGCTGAAATATTCTTCACTTGAAATCTGACATAAATACAGTAAAACTTCACTATAACTCTATTTCTTATCAAATAAAATATGTATAAGGTAAAACATGCAGGATTCCAGAACTATTAAATAGATGGGATCTTGGATCCAGAAGATTTTTCTTGAAGCTCTGTATACATGATAAATACACTATTTGCTTGGGGTGGATTGTGATCCAGAGTTTAGGAATAGTACTATGGACAAGATGAGATGACTAAAGTTCCCAAGTCACTGACAGATCATTGGCTGAGATTCTCTTCTAATAGATCTGATTTCTGAGAAAACCAAGAAATAATCTTGTCTGTCGGAAAGAACCATAGCACAGACCTTGAAAAAACAGCTGGAATGAGGTTAAAGTATATTCACCTACTTACATACAGAATAAGCAATCAATATGGATTTTAATTGGACAAGTTGTCAAGTATTGCCTTTTTTTCTGTGTCAACTGCAACGTTTGCAACAAATAATAGTACCTAACACTAAACCAATATTCAGGTAGCTCTTTGACAAATTAAGAGGACTTGCCATCATAATTCCATTTGTAATATGTCCATCTCTATTGGGAGGCCTTCTCTCAGGGTTATTTTCTGGTTTTTCTTTATAGCACTTACTAAAATATGCACTTACATAGTTTTTAATGAGCTAATTTGACTAAATTTAATTTTGAATGATAGTCAATATATTTAGAAATGTTTCAGACATTTCAAGATACAATGGGACATCTATGCATTTAAGAAATATGAAGGTGAACTTTTTAAACTTTTAGTTGCCTTACAAAGAGGTATTTCTACATCCCTTATCTTCCTCTTCCTGTCTCAAACCTTACTTCAACCAGACACCCTATCTACATTACTGAAGCCACCACCCCATGCTATTTAGCTCAGCACTTAACCTGCCCTCAGTGTACAGGACAACAGTCTTAATGCTAGGTACAAAAAGACTGCAAATACTGGAGCACTTCAATCTAAAATAACAAAATTTGTGAGATGGACAGGAAAATACCAAAACTTTTTTTTTCCCTTTCCCTGCAGACCATACAGGACAAATGCAATCGACTAACACTCTCCTTCTCCCAATTACTCACTTCATCAAAGAGGAAGTCTCGGTTGAGTGTAAGTGGTAATGGTAAAAGCAGCCCTTTATGAGAAGAAGGAAAGGAAAAGAAACTTCCTCAGAATGAAAAGCCATTTTTGACAGTGAGAGACAGTGTACCCTAACTCTCACCTTTGAACCTATGAAAAGTACTTGGATGAAGACTGATGATTCAAAATCACAAAAACACGTGAACACCTTAAACTCATAGTTATCTCTTTTCTGCAGTTCGAATTTCCTAGCCTAGATGTCCCCGCTCACCTAAACCATTCCAGCCATACCTGTTATTCTAATTCCAGACCTGGGCTCTCTGCCTTCTCCCTCACTCTACCCATCGAAGACTTACTCCTTTCCTCCCTCAAGGCAAGAAGAGACTCCTCCAAACTCACCCCACCGAGGCGGTTCTGCCCCCTCCCCCAACTCCCAAAGTCCCAGAACCTGTCAGGTGCATCCTCCCTTCTCGGGGAAAGGAAGGTCTGCACCCCGGCCGGCTCGGCCTCCTCCTTCAGGGTCCTCCCTGCCCGCCTTCGAATCCTCACTTCGGAGCCGGCCCCTCCAGGCGTCCTCAAGTCTCAGACCCCCCCCTAGGTCCCTCACCTGCAGGCGCTTTGCCGCGCCGATCCGCGTCTGCTGCACGAAGGGGTTGGGCACGGGCGGCGGGAAGAAGGACGCCTGGCGGGGCACCATGGGCGGCCGCAGCCCCGCGTCACCGACGCCCGCGCCGGGCACTGTGGCCGCCACCGCCGCTGCCTCGAGGCACCGGTTCATGGCTGAGCCGGCAGTACGACCTCAGCCGAGAAAAGGACGCGGGAGAGAGCAGCAGCAGAACAGAGACAGAACCCTGCCAGTCTCAGCCCCGGGCGCCTCTGCGCACGCGCCAGTTACCTAGCTACCGCCCCGCCTCTCCGCTCTGGACACGCCCCCTTAGGTGTCCGGCATCTCCCCTTTAGCAACATAGCTCCCCCCCTTTGGAGATGCGTGGTTCCCTCAGCAATGACTCTAAAGGGAACCCCAGTGTAACTCTCAAATAAGAAGCACGTTAGACAAATTTTCCTGCTTTAAGGTCAGGAAAACCTGAATTTTCAGTTTGGCTGATGTCCGCCCAATCTCTTAACTCAGTGAACCTCGGTTGCCTCCCTTTGTAAAATGGAGACAAACATCCATAGAACCTGGATCCAGCAATGTCAGTTTCCCTGCTCTTTCCCTTTAAATAAAATAATATTTCCAAAGTGAATGTTGCTATTTGTGCTTGAGGTCTGGTGTGTTTTATTTTTATGTAAACCAACTTGAGTTGTATATTTGTGACACCAGAAAGAGAATTAATATAAAAATTGACACCAGGAGTGAAATCTGTTCCACTCAAGACATATATACTGACAGTGAGGAGATGGTTCTCCAGAGAAGGGACCTATTACTAGAAAAGTCAAAAACAACAGTTGGCTTCTCAGCAGATAAGGAACCTGAAGTGAAAGGGAAATGATTTGAGTGGTGGCTTCATTTCAGCCTGAGGAAGTACACAGGCCTGTTGGATCTATATGTGGGTGTAGGGGTGGGGAGAGGGGTTTTCCTGGATGCTGAAACCAGATGATCCAACTCTGAGTGAAAATGAAAGGACAGAGGACTGAGGTGGTAAAAATCATTCATTCCTATCAGAGCAGGAAGCAGCCAAGATGAAGCTACCCAGCTGTTTCTCCAAACCTACTGAGAATAAAATCTCAGATTTTTCCAACCCTGCCAGATGGATGTGCAGTCCTGAATTCCTGAATTAGTCCTTCACTTCTGTGAGCTTCTTGCCTCATTTAGGAGTGGAAAACTAATTCCTCCTCCATAGGATTGTAGCAAAGATTAAATAGAGTAACACATGTGTCATGTTCACAAAAAACCATTCAAGAAGTGGCATGTTGGGGAGTAGCTGAATTTTCTCTCAGTGTAGCAGAGAACCTTAATTATAGTATATTACAGCCATGATGTAAGTTTCCCAGCCTATAAGATCTTCAAGTAGGGCCGCATAACACCTTCAAGAGCTTACTCTGTGGCTCTTTGGCTGGATACCTGCAAGAAGGCTGTCTATCCAGAGCCTTCAAAACCCAAACCAGTGGGCAGACCGTGGTAAAAAGATGACTTTAGGTCTCCTGAGATCACTTCTATTGAGTTCTGCCCACTCCTCCTCCTGTCCCTTCCCCACCAGCCCAACCAGGAGAGACCTGAAGCAACAGACCATCAGACTATCTTAGC
This sequence comes from Heterocephalus glaber, assembly GCF_000247695.1. The sequence goes on from NW_004624757.1 coordinate 1,449,928, forward strand.
TGTCAGGGTCTTCTGAAAAATCCCAGGCTGCTGCCGGGTATGGTAAAACACACCTGTACTCCCAGCACTCTAGGAGGCTGAGCCAAAAGGATCACAAGTTCGATCCCAGCCTGGGGAAATTAGCAATTTAGCAAGACTCTGTCTCAAATAACAAAAAGAACCTCAATCCTTAAATTTGGCAAATTTCTATATAGGAAGAGAGTAGGTTGAGTAGTCTGACAGGAAGGAGTGCGGTCACTAAAAGTAGCTATGCACAGAAAGCATGCACATTATTCTCTCCCATGTGTATTTACATAGGGAGGTTTGGGTGGTGGTAAAGGATCAGGCTGCTGCTGCTGCTCATTCTAAGCCAAGAGCTAAAGTTCCTCCTCTAGGTCATCCTGTGCTCTTGACTCTGTTCTGTCAACGATCAGCTACAGGACCCTGGACAGACCACTTCTCTCTCTGGGCCTAGTCTCCTCATCAATAAAATTCAGCTGGTTAATTCAGCTGGTTCTCCTTCTTTAGGGGGTTGTAAAGGTTAGAGTAATTGGTGCCTGTAAAGTGTGGTGCACACTGTAAACCCCATTAATCATGGGGGAAAGCACTGCTGTAGGTTGTTAGTAGTAACATTAGAATTGGTATCACTGTTAATGAAAAAACTGAGAGTGGGAGAAGGAAAATCTAGAACATACCCCATAACTAAAGTGAAGAACTGCTGCTGTCAGGGCTCTTTGCTCACTCAGATTGCAAGGACACAAGCTCACCCATGCTGAGGCTCTTTTGCTGTTTATTTTGGCAGCTCTGACCTTCCCAGAGAACATTATCTGTTCCTTGCAGGGAGCAGAGTTTTGCTCTTTTGACTTTTCTCTTCTGGATGCAGCTGTGGCACCACTCTAGCCGCTGCCTAAAACACATGGCAAAGACTGCCACTCAGTTGGAGTCTTTATTTATACTTGTTGCCATTTCCCATGGGGAACTGTTGAAGGGGGAGGCACAAAAGGCTGAGCTGGAAGCCATGGCTTGGGTTCCTCCAACCAGTGGAGGCCGAGACTGGGTAGGGATCCTAAATAGAGCGAATGAGGGAACCACTGCTATGTGAGCAGAGATGTATCGTGTGGTGGCTTCAGACAACCTGAGTCCTTCTGTCAGGAAATGTGACAAAGTGGAAAAATCAGAGGATCCAAAGAAAAGAACAAAGTGCATACAAAGCAAACTGCTAGTGTTGGGAAGGTTCTAAGGCAGCCAGCAGAGAGAAGCCAGGTGTTCAAGGCAGCCACCTGACCATTTCCCTATCCCACTGCCCCATGCCAGGCTGTCGGGCCACCAGTGCCCTCTTGAGATAGTCTGTTCGCTCCAAGGGTGCTGTGAGCCACAATAGGTTGTGGAGGGCAGAGATCCTGAAGGGTGGCAGCACCAGGGCAGCCCAGAGGAGGGCTGCATTGGGAATATCGAAGAATCTCTTTGGGGGTGGCTCCAAGGGGTAGTGAGACTAGAAGGGAAAGGGACACCTGGGAGGGGTACAACAGCACCTTTCTTTGGGTACAGGGTGAGCCACTCTCTGGAATCTTAAATACCAGGTGAAGGTTGAGAATGCTGATTAACTAGAACTGAAGGCAGGCCTGCTAGGCCCCATCCAGTCTTTCCCTGGTGCTCAGGGCCCAGTGTGGGAAAGAGATGAAGGAGAGGAAGGGCCTGTGGGAGCCGGGCCAGCTCAGCAGCCCAGCCAGTCCGATTTGATGCTTCCAAACTTCACACTCTTCAGACTTTGGTTCTCCAGCTTCAGGTAATATGCACCCTTGAAGAAGTAGCTGTGACCTAGAACAGAAAAGGAAGAGAGGCTGTGAGCAGACCATCCTGATATTCTGGAGTACAGCCAGAAAGTTTCTGGGAGTTTGGCTGTCAGTGACTTGGGGGAGAAGCTTTTAAACCAGAGAAGTGCCAGGCATGGTGGCGCAGGCCTGTAATTCCAGCTCTCAGGAGGCAGACAGGAGGCTCACTGGAGTTTGAGGACAGCCTAGGCTACATAGTGAGTTCAAGGCCATCCTGAACAACATAGCAAGACCCTGTCTCAAACAGATAAGTAAATAAATAAATAAAAATAAATCAGAGAACTAAGGACTCTTAATCCCTGTTTGCTCATTTCTAAGACGGGGATAAAGACATCAACCTCTTAGGGCTCCAAGTACAATTAGATGACATACGCTAATAAGTAATAATAATAACAGTACCCTACTTAGCACCAGCACTAAGCCAAGTACTTTCCATGACCAGAGGTGGAAATCCAGGAGCCTTTCAGCCCTATCAGATTTACAAATGCCTTTTATTTGACTCACACAAATTTTTTAGTTTGATTTTGTCTTTAATTCTGAATAAGTTATCAACCTAGAAACATCTAGAAATGTCACATGAATGTAAAAATTTTTAAAACAACTAGAATATCTAAGAACACAAGGCCCCAATTTTTGCAGACCAACAATTATGAGAAGCTGAGAAGCAATTGTCCCCTATAAGTAAGCCATGGGGTCGCTGGTTCACCCCAGATATATCCAGTCCCTACTGTCTCCGCCCTGTGTAGTCCCTGGAGGTTTGGGGATCTGTCAATTCTTCCTAACATACATGGTTCTGTTCACCTCACTTAAAATCCTGGCACATAGTAGGTGCTCAATAGATGTTTGGTTGAAGATAACCCTTAACCTAGGGCCTGACCGTACACTGTTTTTTCATACACTTGTAAGACCTTTAGCCACTGGAGTTTGGAGCTATGTGCTTGGCATATGGTAGGGACTCAAAAAAAAAATCTTTGTGGAATTGAACTGAAATCTCCTCCAAAAAACCAAACTGAACTCATTTCCAGAGCCCTAGAGAGCTTCCAGAAGCCTTCCTCAGGAATTCAATTTTCTAACACCAAATTCTAACCCATGCTAATACTGGCTGTGTTTCATTTGCAAACGAGCAAACAGAGTGGAAAGCAGGATCTTAGCCACATGAGCGACAGCATGACAAAGTTTGCCTTGTCTCAAATGGAGCCATCCTTCTGCTAATGAGAGGCAGTCACAAGGCCTCCTTCAAAACCCAAAGGGACCTGGATCAAATCCCAGAATGAATCCAGGGCACCAGGCCATATTCCTGGCCCCCTGTAGTCCTCCTCCCTCCCCTGCCCTGGCTTTAGTCCCTGCAGCTGTGAGGGGCCCTTCTAGGTCTCACTGCCCGAGGACTGGCTGAGGGAGCAGGGGTCAGGGCTCTGGATGCCTTCCCAGTCCTGGGCTGAAGGGGCTGGTTTGTTTTCCTGGGGCACAGCATGCCTGCCCTGCACAATGAGGAAGTGTGTGCTGGGGAGGAACGGGGCCTTGGCTGGGGGCAGGGAGTCCTAGAAAGCAGATGGAAGCCTGGGTTGCTCACCCCCACCCTGCAGGTCCACAACAGCATCCAGGTTATCCGGGATGGCATTCCAGGCATCTGCAATGAGCTTGGGGAAGCCAGGATCCATTTTCTTCTTCACCTCATTGTATCTGTAAGACGAGAAACGTGGTGAACCAGATGGGCCTCTTTGAAGCCTCCCCGCCACCGCCCCGCCGAGCTGATGGCTCCTGGGTAGGCTTGAGAAACTGTACAGCAACCCTCAGAGAGACAGCCAGCCAGTAGATGAAGGGTGTGGAATCAGACCTGGGTCTGAAGTTCAACTCTACCACTTACTAATTACATGACTTTGGACGATTCCATAAAAACCAGCTTGCAATTACTACCAACATGCGGACACAAAATGTCTATCCCCATGTCTGGCACTTTGTAGGTCTGTAGAAATGGTAGTTCCCTTACAAGTGGTGATCCCTGGTTCAGTCTGAGGGAACACTGGGCCAAGTGCCCATGGGTGGGGACCTGTCTCATCGCTCTTTCACTACATTGTTTGAACAAATTGCTGTCAATGGAGATAACAAACCACGTCTTGAGAGGTGATGAGGGCTGGGGGAATGAGGTTACAATACAAAGTGATGAATCTGAGCCAAAGGCTTGTTAGTCACAAAGCAGGTGGATTACCTGCCTCCCCAGTCCCTGCTGCAGCTGGCAGTGTATAGTTGCCCTGGGCCCTGCCTTTAATTCAGGCAAACATTGTACCCATTCATTGGTAGATTCTTCTCCCTAGCTAGCATACCTCTGTCTTTTAAACATTGCTGGAGAACTTTTTAAATGCTGCTGTCATTTTCACTCCTTTGCTTCTCCACTTATATACAACCTATTGGTGACACTGTGAGTATCAAATGAGCTCCTGCTATGAACCAGTAGGTATCTCCAAAAACAGAATCAGGTCTTACGCTTGTGCAGTGAACTTTCTAGACAGATCTGTGTTTGAATCCCACCCTGGTGACAGCCAAGCTTTCCTTTATGGTGCCTCCTAGCTGACTCTCTTCTTCCCCAAGGCCAGCCCTGCCACCTCCACCAAGATTTCAATAACTTCCCCTGAAGATGTCTTGTACAGGGATCTCCCTCCCCCCAGCTCATCACTCCAAGAACTGCTAGAAAAGCCTTCATAATCCCAACTGAACCAGAAGACTACTTCTGACAAAATCTGCTTCCCCATGATGGGGGTTAGCAAAACCAAATTGCATAGATCAAACTCCCAGTGCGCCCACTGCCCTTACCTCCACTGACCCCTCAGACAATATCCTTAGGGTCAGGAAGGCTCAGAGCTGTGTGTCCCAGACTTGACCTTGCCCTCAACTCTTCCTCATTCTACCTCCAACAGATGGGGAGGGCAGGAATCAACCCTATTGTACAGATAATGAAACCGAGGTTCCCACACATGAACCAGTTTGTTTCCAAGTTCTTGCATCAAGGAAGAACACAGTGTCGTGGCATAAGAAGATGCACACTCAGGAAGGTGCTATATCTCCTCCCTTTCCCTCTGTTTCCATCATCTTGAACAGTGTCACCCATTTGCTGGTACACTTTTGAAGGATTTCACAGAAGTTTCTCCTCTGCCATGTAAAGCAGGTATAAGAATGCAGCTATTTTTGTCCCAGATTTTTCGTGCCTGTGTCCCTGACCCATTTCAGCTTCAGTGTCTGGATCTGGGAAATGGGGCTGATAAAAGAATCTACCTTAAATCAGAAATCCAGGTGACATTCGCAGCCTCAAGTCAGGGCTGGGCACAGGGCTGTTAGTAGAGCCACTGGTGTTTGATTCAAATGTGTCTGAGTTATTTTTGTTCCCTACTGTAAGCTTCATGAGGGCAGGGAGTGACCACTTCTTAAGCAGAGTCTCCCCACACTGCACTAGTGGCTGGCACAGAGGAGAGATGCTTAGCATATATTTGTAGGCTCCCAAAGGAAGCACTGAGGCCTTCCTGGCACCCTGGAGGCAGATGCCCATTCCTCATCACTTGGGACTCTCTCTCCTACAGTAAGGATACCTTTGGGGCTTCTGCACACCCCACACCAGGACAGTGCTGGAAGCTCATCCATCACCTCTGCTTCAGGCAAGATCTGTCTCTTTCAGAAGCCCATCTCAAAGCCTCTGGGTAGCCCTTCCAGCCCTTTGGTTCTGTTTCTTTTTGAGGAAATGAAGGAGCATCCTCTGCAGAGTAAACTGTCCATTCTGGCCCCTGGCTTGGGGAAGTGGGCTTGATGTGAAAAGGACTGGGAGACAGATGACTCCGCCTGGAAGCCTGGCAAGGCACTGCCACAGCCTTTGAGTCAGGGTGTGTCCACAGGCACTAGTGCTCACCCACAGACATGTCTATTCTGGTATGTGTATATGCCTAGGGTGTGTGGCAGAGTGACCATACAAGTCCTGCAACACTGTGCTGCAAAGAAGCCAGGGTTTTATGATTCTTAGATACTCATTTCAATGATTCTGTGCCATTCACTGTCCACCATTCTCAGATTCAGAGATTCCAAGTGCCTGGGAAGCTCAGATGCCATTCAAAGTATGTGGGCATGCTGAAGAGCATGTCAGGGCTGTGGGCGGAAGGTCTGCTCAGTGGCTTTCTGGCTGACTGTTTTCCTTCTTGAGGCTTGAGATATCAATCAGCTTAGGTTGCTAAGTGTCTTAGCAATGTGAGTAAAATTCCACCCTGTCATGGGCAGGCTTGGGACATAAGTAGCTTCTGAATCAGGGCAGCTGGAGGCAGGGCAGATGGGGGAGAAAAAGGGGAGCTGACAGAGGCCTCAGAAGGGATCAGAGTCATTCCCAGATGGCTGACAAAGGCCTCAGGGAGTCACTTCTAAGTAGGCGATGCAGTGGCAGACACAGGAGTTTGGGACAAACTCCAACAGCCTTTGTCCAATCCTCCCTTTCCCACTGACCAAGGGAGCCAGAGGTGTAATGAAGGGGCACTGGGTGAGAAGACAGGAGAAGCAGACAATCCCAGCTCTGTGCCAATACACTCTTTTTTCAACTCCTGGGGATTGAACCCAGGGCCTTCTCACTGAGCTATATCCCTATCCCTTTTTAATTTTTAATTTTGAAACAGGGTCTTGCTAAATTGCTAACTTGCTCAAGTGGGCTTGAACTTGTCTTAACCTCCTGCCTTAACCTCCAAGAGTTCTGTGATTACAGGCATGCATTCCTACCCTGGGCTCCAACAAACTTATATACAAACAACTTGGGCAAGTTTTTACATTTCTTTAGATCCCAGTTTCCTCATTGGGAATGTGCGAAGAATTACCATCAAACTCCTGAGGTCTGGGCTCCTTCTCACCTGGATATCAGGCTCCCTGACTCTTTAGCCTGATTATGCCCTCTCATAACTAGACCCTTCTCCCCAGATGACCTGGTGCAGAGAGCCATTTGCTTCTAAACTCTTCCCCTGCTAGTCTGTGCCCACAGCCACTGGACCTGCTGTGGACCTGCCAGGGGGTGCTGCTGCTTCTGGGGGCCTGCTTTGGGTGCTGGCTCCTGGGGGAGGCTGCTGCACCCAGTTCTCAGTCTTCCTGTCCACATGTCTCTCTCTGCCACCTGTCTCTACTACTGCTGCCTCTTGGGGCTCCACTGCATCGAGTCAGGATACTGTTGTGAACACTACCACATCCCTAGAGACAAAATGCCAGATTCCCCAAATCCAATCACCACTTCTTGGTTGTGTGACTTTCAACTAGTTATTTAGCCTTTCTGAACACAAGTTTTCTCATCAGCAAAATGGAAATAATAATAATAGACACCTCACAGAGCACTTGGGATAGTGTCTGGCATGTAGTGTCAACAGTAGCAGCTGTTATCTTTGTTTTTATTAGCCCCTCTTCAACAGTGATTCACTTTAAAATATGTCCAGACTAAACATACACAGGCCCAATCAGAAAACACATGAGAAGGGAAGAGATTCTGACTAGAACTACACCATCAGTGTGCACAAGGATGGTTCATCCTGTGGGGACTTCTCAGAGGGCCTTCAGCTCTAGCAGGTTAAAGACCAGAAAGAGGGCAACCACGACCCACCAACCTCTTAAGTTGATGCAAGAAGCAACCAGCTGCAGCCAGCTATGCTGTTGTCCTGCCCACAGCCCTCCCTTACCTCCAGAATTTGTCTCCCGAGAAGATGTATGTCTTCTTGTTCTTGCTCCAGTTGAAGGCAGCGTCCACTTGCTGGACATCAGGGGGCAATCCCAGGCTGGTCAGCGGCTTGGGGTACCCTCGTTCCAGGGTGCTGGCCGAATAGACCCAGTACTCATTCCCTGAGGGGAAGCAAAGAGGTGTTGGTGACTGTGCTGAAGTCCCTCAAGCCAGCCTGCCCCATCATCTGTCTGGCAGGACCACTGCAGCCATTGTTAACAGGGTACGGGGTCCTGCTCACTTCTGGGTTCAGTGCCAAAATCAGGCCTCACACACAAAGTTTTGTAAGGTGATGATAGAAGACACCGTGCCAAAGAGGTGACTTGGGGCGGGGTGTGAGATCCAGGCCATAAGAGTGTCATGCCACCCACAAAAAAGTACCTCTTCCTACTCTGTACCACGGTGCTGAGAGCCAACAGCCATCCTGGCCAGGACACGTGGTCACTATGGGATGGAAATGGAAGCCAGTTTGTAGGAAAAGGGCAAGGATCCTCTTGGTCCCCCATCATACACCACACTGGACTCCTTCAGAGCAGCCTGTGAGCAAATCAGGGCAAGGCCTGCGTCCCTAGAGGTCAGCAAAGAGTGCCATATGGTAGGTGCACAAATAAATGCTGAATGAGGGAGGCTTCCCAACCTTTAGCCACACGCACCCTACCTACTCTGGAGCCTTCTTGTACTATTATTTACTGCATATTTTTTCTTTTAGTGAATTTATTTCAAAATCTTTAAAAAAAATTTTGGTCATATAAATATTATTTATGGAATGATGCATTTCTGTCCTGGTTTGAAATGCCACCCTAGCATAACTAATCACCTGAATGAAAAATAGATTTATGTTAAAAATTAAAAATGAAAACTAGTCATCTTTTAAATTATAACTAAATCAATAGCCTGAAATGACTTTAGCACTACAAAGATGTTAGAGACATAAAAGCACTAACCTGAGATTGTTTTTCTTTGGCAAAGGAATCACTGGAAGGATTGAAAAAGAGCTCAAAGAAAAGGAAATGTCCTCTCTGTGGGATAAGCTATGTGACGCTGGGTGTCTGCATCCCAGACTTTTGGAAATGATGCTGAAAGAATGGACACAGAAAGAAGAGCACCCACAGGTGCCTGGGAACTATGGTCTGGGTGGAGGAGTGGGCCAGACTACACAAGAGTCCTGGGGTAGCGCCCACAGACCAATGGCTGACAAGACCCTTCCACACACCTGCAAAGAAGACAGCTTTCTCCTCCTGTGGGGCCTCATACACAGCATCAATCTTTTCTGGGAGTTCAGGCCAGAATGTGGCGACCAGCAGGGGCCCCGTGGGCTTGTCACGTGGTGTCACTGTCCTCCAAATGAACCTGAGCACAGGAAGGGGACACAGTCACTCTATAGCTCTAACCACATGTGTCTTCCAAATCCTGCCCAGAAACAACCCCACAATGATCCTATGATGGGAGGGAGAGTTAAGATCAAAAGAAGGTGCGAGAAGGGCTACAGGATGCAGAATGGGCAGATTCCTCCCCTGTGAGATGCTGGGGCTGAAAAGCAACCCTTTTGCTCCCCGTCCTCATCTCTCTCATTACCTCTGTCTAACTGCATTCTCTTGGCTGTAATCTTCTTAAAATCAGTACTGAGCCCCTAGAATAGCAGTTGTTTATCATATCTGTCCCATTTTATTAGAAGCCCTGAGGCAGGGGCTGATGGCACTCTAAAGCATTTTCTGAATTGAAATGGAATGAAACGATACACTTTGGCAAGGGTAAGAGCTACTGTTTATTGAGGCCTACTAAGTACTACACACTTCATGTGCCTCATAAAATTTAATCGTCATAACAGTATGATATGCAATCTTGATGGTCTACCCAGAATCTATTATTTACATTCCTATTACCCCTTCTAGCAGAAGTCCATAGGTACGATCCAAACTTCACCACCACCATTTCCACCATCAGCTTCCACTGCCTGTGACTCAATCTCCATTCTAGGAATAGGTACTCATTGGTCTAAGACTCTGGCTTTTGAAGTGTGGTCCACAAACCAGCCACAGCAGCATCTTCGGACTGGTTAGAAGTGGAAATTATTGGGTCCCACCGGAGATCTATAGAGCAAACTCACTAGGCTTGAAGCCAGTGTTGTAAGAAGCTTTTCAGATGATTCTAATGCATGCTAAAGTTTTAGAACTACCGATCTAAGCCAATCAGAGCTTAGTATTTTTTGGCAACTGTTACTGATTCAACAACTGCCATATGACTTATACTGGCATGACAATGCTGAACAACGATTTGTATCTCAAATATAGGACTGTGTGTGTGTGTGTGTGTGTGTGTGTGTGTGTGTGTGTGTGTAACTCCTCTGCTGGACAGGGGAAGTCCATAGCCCCAACTGCCTCTGGAAGTTGTCTTGTGACCAGGAGGCATTCTAGTCTTGGGATGCAATCAATACAAAAGGTGTCAGTGGTCAAAGACATTAAGTCATGGACCGTCTTTGTACCTGGAATTTGCACCATGTAAAAGCACATTCTCTCTACTGACTAAGCTAGCTTCAGTTTGAAGTTAGGAGGGAGAGAGCATCTCTGTCACATACAGCAAAGCATCCTAGTACAGGAAGGGATGATGATCCCTAATTGGCAAATGAAGCTCAGAGGGGTTATTGTTGGGATTCAAATCCAGATCTGACTCCAAAATCCAAATTTAGTCTTTCTGCAGTACTGGTCTTGTCTTCCTGAGGCTGTGGGGCTGAAGAGTGTCCACTTGAGACCCAAGTATAAGGCTGAATTCTCAGCTTGATGCTAAGAAGGTGATGGAACCTTTATGAGGTGGGGCATATTGGTAGATTAAGTCATGGAGTGTGTGCCCTGGAAGGAGGTGTGGGATTCAGGTCTCTCTCTTCTTCCTCTCTCTCACTTCCTCTCAGTGCCATGAAGTGAAGGCTTCCCCTACAGCCTCAGGCCAGCCAGTCATGGCCTGAAACCTCTAAAACTGTGAGCCAAAAACATTTTAAGTTGATTATCTCAGGTATTATTTTGTATAGTAACAGAAAACTGACTAACAAGTGCTTAGCATGAATTCCTACACAGGGTCAGTGTTTAATTATTGATTAATTCCATGAGTCCATTAAACATTCATCAAAGTCTTTTGGAAAATAAGTGTGATATGGCAAGTCAGAAATACCTCTAGCCTGAAGCTGGGCTCTGAGCCCTTTTGTATGCCCAGACTTCTAACATCTGCACATGTAACCATGGCTTCCTTATGGGAAGTGCTCTAGCCCAAGGGTGTTGCTCGAGAACGGGCTCCCCACTTGCATTTTACCTGCCCTTCTAAGTGATTGTAGGGCAGCAAGTGAGATCCTGGTTTGGGCATTTGAGACCTAATGATACTTGACTTCTCTTTGTATTATGAGTGTCATTGTTTTCTTGCCTTCTCCCCACTGGTTAGCAGACCTATGAAGGGCATAGCATCTGCACCCCAGCACCTGGTCCCATGCCTGGAGCTGAGGAGGCCCTTCACAAGTTTATGGGACATCTTCCACCCTCATCAGCCGCCCTGTTCCTCCCAGTATAAGCCAGGATCTTTCACATGGTTTTGCTCTGCAGTTCCCCCTGTCTTCTGCAGGCTCCAATCTGTCATCCCATCACCAGCCATCAAAATTTTGCTTCTCTTTAAAGGTTATGTTCAAAGCCTGCTTCCTGTGTGAAATCTTCCTTGAATAAGGTGTTCCCTGACAGCCATTTTGCTAATGCCTCTGCAATCACATTTCTCTCTTCTATTCTGCGTGTACTAGTGTCAGTTCTCTATGCTTTGTTACCCAAGCCACACTAGTGATGCACAGATTTTAATGTGCATTGGAATCACTGGGGAGTTTTCTAAAATACACATGCTGAAATCTTGCCCCCAGAGATTCCAGCCAAAGGACCTATGGCAGCAGGTGGAACCCACACATTTAACACTCACACTTTAGGTGGTTCTTGGAGGGAGGCCCAAGCATTTCTCTATGAGAACTCTGATCTAGGCACTGAGCAGAGCCTCTGTCCCCAGCACACTGTCTTCTCCCCCATCCCATACTAAAGTCTAGCAAGATAATTGACACAAAAGATGCCAAACAGTTACTTGTCAATAACAACAGCTAACATGTTTGTATGTACTTACTCTGTCAGGCATTGCTCTAAGCACTAAGCTCATTTAATCCTTGTCACTTTCCTATGAAGGAAAACTAGCTGTATTTTATAGATGAAGAAACTAGGACACTAAGAGGATACTAACTTGCTAACGGTCATATAATCTGTATATAGCAGGTCTAGTGTTCCAATTCCAGAGTCCATTTTCTCAACTACTTTACTGTAGGATGGATGGAAAGATGCACCAATGGATGGGAAGATAATACCTCATGAGTAGATGGATGGATGGATGGATGGATATATGTATGTAGTGTTCATGCATGGCCAGATGGTTGGGTGAATGGACAGTGGACGGACCATTTAACAAGGTCCTTGATGCTTCTTGGTATTATTCAGGGGACTAAGCAATTAGGGTGAGTCTCAGCCCATAGTCATATCAGTGGGGATCTTTATCTAAAGCAAGGACACTATCTCTCTCTATCCTATGGTCACTTATTACCCACACCTTGAACAACGTGGCTATTTGAGGTCAAGGACATTTCAGAAGTCCTGGTAAACTGGCTTATTGTTCCCAATTTTTTCCTCCATCCTACTTTAGAATCATACATCCATGTGCACTGCCATGCGACTTTGTTGTCTGCCCTTTGGAACAGGTCTTGGGCCTGACCGTATGGTTTGCTTTAGTCAGGGGAATGTTCTCAGGTATGACGTGTGTGGAGGCTTTAAATGGCTTATGTGGTTTCATTTGTCCTCTTGCACCATGTCATCTGCCACAAGTTGTCACCAGGAAACCACAAGTTAACACCAGGAAAACGGGTGACATGCAGAGTGCACCTCACCCCAACCTCAGCCGGAAGCATAGACATCTAGCAGGCCTGCAAAGCCTGAGGGAGCAAAACAGACGGCTGTGTGATAAGCCACTGAGATCTCCAGGTTGTGTGAGACACAGCAAAAACTTCAGGCAATAGGTCATTCTGTGAAGGCCCCTGGGGGTCCTCAACAAGGGGCAGAGACACAAGAATAATATGGAAGGGAAGAGGTCAGCAAGCAGGAAGGACAAGAAGCAAACTCCTGACTCACCGGTCCTTGAAGAAGAAGATCTCACCACGGATCTGAGAGATGCCATCAAAGACAATGTCCTGTTTGCAGATCTCTGGAGTGACAGGTCCCAGTGTGGGTGTGGGGCCAGTTCCAGTATCAGTGTCAGTGTCAGGAGAGGCCCCTGGGGGGTGAGGGAGGGACATCTGACCTCAGATTCTGCTCTGGTCTAGAGGATCTCTCCACCAGCCTGGGCCTCCAGCCCCAGATGCAATAGTAGAGTGGCTTTAGTGTGTGCCCAGGAAGATAAAGATGCCTGGACTTGGAGAATGGGGAGTGAGGAGAAGCCAGAATCTTGCAGTCCTTTATATTATACAAATGCTCTTCATTACATCACCTGAATTAGTCCTCCTTGTGTCTCCAGTATGTGGGTATCACCATTATTCCCATTTCATAAGATAACAAAACTGAGGCCCAGAAGGGCTGAGTGACTTGGGCACGATTCAAACCCAAAGCTTACTTTCTTAAGACCACAAGAGTCTCGGCAGTCAGGGGCCACTCGTGTGTATAGCACCAGAAGTGGGACACTTCTGACAGGGTTAATCAATTTACTTCTCAAGATAAGCACCCACATTTGAGGAAACTGAGTCCAGAGGGGTAAAGACTTGTTCAATCCCTGGCAGCTGGCAAATGGTAAAGGCAGCACCAGAAACTGGTCCTCCAAAGCTCAGGTTCTGTCCTGAGTTCAGTGTCCCCAAGCTTCCTCACTCAAGTACAACTTCCACTCTTTTGGCCTGGTTCAAGTACCACCAGGACCATTACAAATTATTTTTTTTTTTTTAAGAAATGGACAGACTTTTTAAACTCTACCTTCACTCTAAGCACAAATAATAAACAAATCATTGGTTTGAGGGAGTAATTGTGTTTCTATTACATATCAAAATAAAATCGTATTTTGAGAACTAGAAACTTTGACTCCTGTATCAGTAAGTTCATCCCAGATGATGGAGAATTCTGCCCTGCAGTCAGCTAATTTCTGGTGAAGGATTTAGATGCTTAAACTCAAACCTCAGTTCATTTGCTTGGAAAATGAAGAGCCCCAGAAACGGGGAGCCAAGAATGGCGGAAACAGTGTTGTTTACAAAAGTCAGAGCTCTTCAAGTGTCCTCTTGGAGCACGGCTCTGACTCCTTTAAGACCGGGTCAGCATTCCCACCCCTCCCCTTGTCTCTAGCAGATGGGACCTTGCTGGTTCCCATTCCCTGGGCCTCCCTTCCAGGCTGCACACCCTCCCATAGGACCCCGAGCTAAGGTTTACCGTAGAGCTCCTGGATGCCCTTGATGTCATCATGGGAGAGGCGGAAGTGCTTGGTGTAGGTGTAAATGGGCGCCATCAGGGCCCCAGGGTCTTCCGAGTGCTCCAGCCCCATGGCGTGGCCAAACTCATGAGCTGCCACAAGGAACAGGCTGTACCCTGGGGCCGCAGGAGGGAGAGGGAGTTGAAAGAAGACAAAGAGAGAGATGAGACTAGAGATGGGGACCCAGAGAGGGAGACTTTGGGGACCTCCCCGCGGGGGCTAAAATTCCTAGAAGTGGCACAGAGGGACTTTCCTTGTCCTGAGCGATGATGTGGAATTAATGATCTATGCCTACTGCTTCTAAGTGGGGTCAGCCAAAGTCCTCCTGCCCCTCTCCAGTGCAGGCCGAATGTGTTTTGAAGGAGGAGCAAAAGAAGCATCAGCAAATCTTTTATGTTAAAGGGGATGTTTTGCTGCAAAACAAAGGTGCTTTTTGCCAACAAAGAAAAGAATTTTTTTGTTCTGTTTTTGTTAAAAGTAGTGCTTCCTGGTCTTTTATGTCTCTATAAAGTCTAGGGGCAAATCCTGCTCCTCAGACTCCTCATGCGGTAGGCAAGTAGGGAAAGACCGGCCCCATGATTTCCCCATTCCTGCCCCAGAGAGCAGTAAAACTATGTCCCACTGGGATCCAGGCCAGGCTCAGCCAGAGATAGCAGGCAAACCCTACTTCACACCTTGAGTTGAATGATGCCCTGCAAAAGATATATTTAAGTGCTAACCCTAGGTACCCCTAAGTGTGACCCTATTTGGAAATAGGGTGTTTGCAGATGTAATTAAAATGAAGTCACACTGGAGTACAGTGGGCCTTTAAATCAATGTGTCTCACATCCTTATAAGAAGAGAGACTCTTGAGTCAGGCACAGAGGCAAGAAGACTGCATGATGACAGGGCAAAGAATGGAGTAACACAGCCTTCAGAGGGTACATGGTCTTATGACACCTTGATTTTAGACTCTGAGCCTTCATTAGTATGAAAGAATCAATTCATTTTGTTTTGAGCCCCCAGTTTATGGTACTTTGTCATAGCAGCCCAAGAACATAACATTCTCCCAACGTGAGCCACAAAACCTTTCAGGCAGATGGAGAATCCCACTTGTAGGCAGAAGCCTGGCACAGAACAGGTAAAGTCAGGAAACGTCCCCACATGGCACTTGGCAGGAGATAAGAAAAACACCTTTGTCCAGCCTCTGGTACCCACCAAGTTCATCTCATTGTGAGTAAAAAAGTAATAGTAACATTACTATGGCTGACTTCACTGTGGCAGGCCCTGGACCAGCCCTCTCACCTATTGTAGGTCATCAGGGGCTTAGAGCCCAAGGTCTACAGGTCCTGCAGACTAGAGAGGGCACAGTGCCCAAGTACCTCACTCACACACTGTCCACAATAAGGTCATGGACCATCTCCTGGTCACTTTCTCACTCCAGCCTGAGTCCTGTGGGGCAGGGAGCTGTCCTGGCAGGCTGTGTCCTCAGCACAGATGAGGGGCCATCACTCACATCTTGGCAAAGAATAGAGCTAATGCAGCAGAGAGAGTCTGGAGGCTGTGATGCCTGCCCGGCTCCTTGAAGCCATCTCTGTATTGGAGTGGGAATGTCCCTGAGGAGAATCACCTCTCCAGGGCAGAGAAAGCCATGCCTGGCATGGTAGCCATGTCCCTTCTTGAAGGAGTGGTCAAGGGGGAAGAAAGGGCTGGAAACCAGGAGGGTTGGTTTCCACTGGGAAGATGGTACCAGATGGATGGGGTCCTATTTGGGCAGGGCCTCAGCAGGGAACCTGTCTGCACTAGGGCTGGGCAGGATTTCTGCTTGGGCATAGGTCTGGGGATCTTGGGTGGGTGGGTGGGTGTCTGGGGTCAATGTCTGCGCTTGAGGTGAGCGGGGCCTCTGGAAGGTCTCCAGCCCAGGTACAGGGAGAGGGTGTCCAGTGTCTCTGCCCAAATGCTGGCGGCTCATACCTTGGTCTGGGCAGAAGCCCCACTTTCGGTCATCATCGTAGTTGGCTGTGGTGGCACACCACAACTTCCCATCACTGCGCCCGGCACTCGTGCAACTCTCATGTTTGTTACCCAGGAAGGTGAAGGGGAAGACACAGGGGGCACCTTCTGAGTTCCCGCCAACAGTGGACATGGCTGTGGGGTGAGAGACATGGGTCAAAGGACAGCAAGGGTCTGAGGTTGCCACCAGGAAACAATGATATTATGCTGATGTTAACAAACCACATTTACGGAGTCCTCACTCTGTCCCAGGCCCTAGATCAAGAGCTTTACCCACATCTCACCTCCACCCCCACTAAGCCTGCACAGTGGGGGCCACAGGCTACACCCATGGAGAAACCATGGATACAGATCCCTAAGTTTGCAGAGATTAAGAAACTTGACTGAGCAGATACTTAGAGCCAAAGCTGAGGTTCAAACCCAGGCCGCCCGATTGCAGAGCTGTTACCAGCCTCCCACCTACGGGGGCAGAAGGGCCAGATGCCCAGGGGGCTGATGGTCCCAACATACACCCCTGTATTGTAACACCCACAAGCAGGGTCTTGGGGAGACCAACCTCTGAGTGTGCTACATAAAGCATGCCTGGCAGAAGGGAGAAGGAAAGGAGAGAAGGATAGAGGAAGGGAGTCCTCAGTGAAAAACAGATAAGAGAAGAAGCAGACTAGAAAAAGCAGGGAGAAGAGACAGCAAGGTCAGAGAGAGGAGAGACAAGAGGTGCAGGTCTCAGAGAGGGTGCTAAGCAGGCCTGACACTTAGGCTCAGGTGGCTGTTGGTGCCTCACATTTGTCCAGATTTCTGTGCCCACACTGTGCTAGCTGCCAAGGATTCTACTGGGCACCCCTATCCTCAGGAAAGGAAGTTAGGGGTGATCAGGTGGGTTTCTAGCAGACAGCAGGATGTGACACCCACCAGTCTCAGGGCAGAAGCCATACTTCTTGTCTCGGTCGTAGTCCTCGGTGGTGCCACACCAGCGGTAGCCATCCGTGCGGCCCTCAGTGGTGCAGCTGTTGTAGGAGGTGCCCTGGAAGCGGAACGGGAACTTGCAGGGCTGTCCGTCAGCATTGCCACCCATGGTGAACAGGGCTGGGGGAGGGAGATGGGGGTCCATGAGAGAGAGACACCTGCCTGGGCACAGAGCTGCCAGGCTGCGCACCTGCCAGTTCACACCAGTGAAGTTGTGTTGCTAAAATATTAAAACCATCATCGTTTATTGGTTCTGTGAGCTCCTGGAGAGAAGCCCTGCAGCCCTGTCCCCTCTGTTCCTTCCCCTGGGACCTCATGGACATTAGGCATGAAATGGTCAACCCTTGGCATGCAGCAGTGGTCTCCAGAACTCTGCCCTAACATCAAGGTCAACATCCACTTTGCCTGCTCAAAGTCTACACCATCAGATTGCTAACTATATCCCCCAGGGTGGCCATATCTGTAAGAATCTCTCCATTTGATAGATGGGGAAACTGAGGCTGAGACTAGGATGGTTCCAGAATAGTTCACAGTCACATGAATGAAGTGAATGCAGGCTGTACTTGAAAACTACAAAATTCACCGATCTCACTCTCTGGATCACTCTGTCTTTGTGGATGTGCAGAGAGAAAGGACCACTGCTCTTCAACCCCAGGGAACATTCCTGGACAGCTCTGCTGTGGTCCCTACAGGAGAGAGTGGAGGAAGGGCGGAGGTAAGAAGGAGGAGGAGAAGGAGTTGTCTTCAAAATCCTTTCAATACACACAGAAGACTCCCACTCCCCGGACAAGGGCCACAACTGGAGAATCGGAGGAAGGACTGTGACTCAAGATCTGCCCTGTCTGTCCTGAGTTCTCTCCCTGCTCTCCTGTCCCCACATCCACCCCAAGGCTACAAAATGGTGTTGCTCTGGAATTGCCAACTAGCAAAACCACAAGTGCGTAATAAAGACCATCTGTGCACAGTGGCGCCAGAGGTGACCTCACCAAGTCCTGTTAACTCTGCCATGGCCGGAATGGGGCCCAGTCCCTGATCTCCCACTTCAGGATTCAGGGCCCTGTCCTCACTGCTTCACCTCTCCCAAACAAGAGCCTTTGTCCTGTGATGCCAGAAGCAATGGGACCCAGGGGAAAGGCCAAACTGAGCCCAGAGACCTTAGTGGTTTGGGAGTGAGGAAAGATGAAGGGTTAACTTCGACTGAGGTCAGCGACCCCCACCCCACCTCTGGCCTCCCATCAACTAGATTTCTACCAGCCAGGAACCCCCTGACTCCTCCTAGATCCATTCCCCAACCAGGAGGGCAAGAAGCAGACACTGACTCAGCAGTCAGGAGGGGCTGAGTAACATGAACCGCGAGACCCAAGCACGTGTGTTGTGCATACTCGCACCTGGCTGAAGACCAAGTAAATGGCTAATGTCCAATGCAGGGGAAACCCCTCCTGAGTTTATAAAATAAAGCTGTTTTGATTATCAAGGTATCCTGTTCCAATCAAAGGCACTGACTCAAGTAAGGGTTAATGCCGCCACCTGACTCCTTGATGGGAAATGCAAGACAAGAACAAGATTTTTATTTAGAAATTCCTGACTAATAGTTTAAATTCTTACTTAATGCAAAGTTTAGCTTTGGTACTGAAAGTAAACAGCAAGACAATTAGCAAGTTCTTTGCTTCTTGCCTTCTGTCACGAAGGTTGGTGCCCAGTGTTGGTCGAAATGGGGTCAGAGAGATTTCCCAAACACATGTAATTATACCCAAACAGACGGAAGGTCTTTAGGGTATAGTGAAGCATCTTTACAAGATGGAAAGAAAGAAGTATTTAGAAAAGAATTTTAGATTTTCTCCCATTTTCCTCAAAATTTAAAGAGGTTTGATCTCTAAACTCATCAAATATGATGACCTGATTTCTATGAAGCCTTACTATTTTGTTATGATTTGTGATTATGAAGTATGTCAAGAATATTTTTGGGGGGGTACCGGGGATCAAACTCAGGACCTTGCGCTTATGAGGCAGGTGGCGGCACCACTGAGCTAAATCCCCAGCCCAAGTCAAGAATATTTTAAGAAAGGGTTGAATGTATATGTCATACACTTATACATTTTAAGTCTTTTCCTCCTAGATGACTTCAAAATCTGAAAATAGAGTTTGAAACACACACACACACAAGGGCACACACACACAAAATACTGAGTCAAGCTTAATGCCCTTGTCAAGACACAAAGATGAGACACAAGCTAGACATGCTGCATAGACAGAAGGCAGAGCCCAGAAAATCAGATGGCATAGATCCCCCCACACACTCACTCATTAGCAGAGTTGGCATTAAAAGTGGTGCAGACCAATGGCTGATATTCACAGGGTAGAAGACCCCAGCCAGATGGCAGCTTGGCCTGAGTCCTGCCTCCTTAACTTACTGCTAGGCCTCCACCCTTCCCCAAGCCTCTGCTCGGGCCCTTCAGCCCTCAGCCCTGGTTGGAGTATAGAAAGTGAGCCTAGAATCACCAGACATTTTAATTATTCTATATTCATTCTCGTTTATGTTAAAAAAATAATTAGCACAGTGAGCCTATGACTTCACATACATTATGGCTAATGGTAAGACTTTTAAAAATTGAATTAATCAAAGTATTAAGTAAATCTGGTCATGCACAATGACATTTTGGTCAAAAAAAGGACCATATGACAGTGGTACCATATGATGGTGGTTCTAGAAGATTATATCATCTAGTGACAGCAAGAGCATCTTAGTTTGTGTAAGTGATTTCAGGATGTTACACTTGCCTAACTACACATTTCTAAGAATGTGTCCCCATCATTAAGCAATGCGAAGCTATCAGGGTACAGATGAGACAGATCCAGAGATGGCCCAAGCCAGGATGGTGGAACATAGAGTCATGGAGGACAGTGGCTGATCGGCCTCCAGAGGCAGGGGCAGAGCAGAGACCTCAAGAAGGCTGCAGGCCTGGGAGGAGACTGAGGGCCAGGATAGGTGCTCACCTTCATGGGGACAGAAGCCGTACTTGCCGTCCTTCTCAAAGTTGTAGGAGGTGGAGCACCACAGGAAGCCATCACTGCGGCCTGCATCTGTGCAACTGGTATACTCGCGGCCGTTGAAGAGGAAGGGGAACTTGCAGTACTCCCCGTCGGCGTTTCCATACTTCACACGGACCACTGAGGGCAACATGGAACTGGAGCTTGTGGTTTGGTCCTGGGAGCCTTTCTTTGGAGACTAGGATTCTGGCTGCCAGAAGTGTGATTTCCCTTCCCCTCCCATTGCCCCTGTCCCATCAGAGCAGATAGAAGGGATCAAGGTCACCAGAGAAGCCATGGTCCTTGATGCCAGGTGACAAGTACACATGCAGAGGGCTGTCTTACCTTGCCCTTCTCCAAGAGTCCACAGCTCATCATCATCGAAGTGAGAGTCTCCCCCAACCCCAGGACCTGGAGCAAAGGCATGAGCCAGTAGCCCATCCTTCCCATCGAACGGGTACCCATCTCCATGCTCTGAAATGTACACAAGGTGTCAGCTTCCAGCCACCTTGCTGGACCCCAAAACACATCCACACCCCATCCACCTAACTTCTGCCCCCTTCCCCAGGCCCACTGAGGTTTTTCAGCACTGGGAAAACAAGGAGTCAGTAGATACTTTTCCAACCCGATTGTGACCATCCTATGGACTACACTAGTCCCTCAAGTCCGCATGGCTCCCTTATCTGTACCATCTACCTTCATTGTCTATACTACTACCATTGCCACAATATCTACTCACATACCTATGACACCACACTGGTGTCCCCATCACTTACCCTCATTGTCTCTAATGCCTGCACCATCTACCTTCCTGTTAATACTGCCCTCTCAGCCATATCCAGCCTTAAGGTCACACTATCACTAGTATCCACTACTCTAACCCATGCCTACTACCAAAGTCCATTCACCCATTCACAGCTCTACATGGCTTCCTGTGCCTAACCCTGTACCCTCACGACTACACCATTCAGTTCTACATTACCTGTCTTCAAGTCTATGCTACTACCAGGGTTCAAACCACCAATTAACCTAGTGGCCTTGACCCTGGATCTATTCATGTCTACACTGCACCACCATGTATGAGCCACTCTCATATCTATAGCTCCTCCATGTCTACCAGCAATACTCAACAGACTTTCTGTGATGATGCAGATATTCTTTATGCTGCAAAGAGGTCACTAGCTTCATGTGGCCCCTGAGCACTTGAAATGTGGCTAGCATGACTGACACATTGAATTTTAATTTTAAAAATATCTGCTAATTTAAATTTAAATAGCCATATGTACTTAATGGCTACCATTTGGGCTGTACAGTTGGACACTTACTTCAGGATTTTACTGCCTCCAGGTTACACTGTGTCACTTCCCACGTCCTTATGTCTATGTGGCCCTTCAGTGTCTGTGCCATGTTGTGCTGCCCCCATCTAAATCACTCCATTGTCTACACCTGCTGCTGTTATCTACGTTGGACTCTACGCCTCTCTAATGTCCAAACAGCCCTTTTGTCTCTACATCCCTGCCCCAACCTGCCACCAGCCTGTCTCCTGCCTACCCCAGCGGCCAAAGTTGATCATAATGTCAGCTTCTCCATCATGGATGCGAGAAAACCGTAGTGGGGTTACGTCACTCCAGACTTGGAGGGCACGAGCAAAGGCATCATCCACTGTCTCGGGGTCCAGATCAGGTGTGTAGCCAAGGATCCTGAGGGTGGCAGAAATGCACATGAGTATGCATGAATGTGTGCAAGCCTGTGCGTACATAGCCAAGTATGTGTGCAATGTATACAAATGTGTATGTGTGTACAGAAGCGTATAAGTATGTGTATAAGCATGTGAGTGGTCCACAAGCATGTACATTCACATATGTGTGCAGGATTGTGTGCATGTGAGCATGCTTGTACAGGAACATGTATGCACTCTAAGAGAACAGCCCTTCCAAAATGCCTTGTCACCAATGGGATGACAAATCAGCCAACACTTTCAGGTCCTAACATAACAGTTTCATCTCTGAGTTCTGTCAGGTGCAAAGGTAGGCAAGGACATGAAGACTGCATTATGGGACACAGGGCAGAGCCTTCATCTTTGGAATCCAGGACCAGCCACACAGAGCATAGCTCTTAATTCAGTTAGCAAGCAATTAAAACAACTCAGTAAAACAAAAACCCAATTAGCAGTCAATCAGGCTTCCTCCGCCTGCCCCAATGACACATCTAATAATAATAATGATTATGACTAATTCTCATTCCCTGCCATGTGCCATATACTCTGGAAGCCCTTCATTTATATGTGGACTACCTAAGTTCCCCAACCCAGGCTCTGACGAAAGGTGTTTTTAGCCCAGGTTTGTAGATTGGAAGGCAATTCTCAAAACACTGAATGGCACAAAGCCCAGTGCCCCATGGTTAGTTGAGTGTGAGGCTGGAATCCAGGTCTGTCTGACTCCCTTCACCAAGAACTCTGGATGCAAATTCCCCAAGATGCCCACCCTCACTACTGATATGGGTTCCCTGAGTGGGGAGAAGGTAGATGCAAGCAGACTCTGTGTCTCTTAGCCCAATGGCCCTGCCTCCCCTAACCCTGCTTTGGCACCTGTATGTGATCTGGTTCTTGTCCCACTTGGGCTTTCGGGGGAAAAAGTTGTAGTTGGCCACATCTGGGTTGCCGCAGCGTGGCTTCCGCATGGTCTCGATGGTGTTCTGGTCAAGTTCACCTGTCTGGGGCAGCCCGAAGAACTTCTGCATCTTCTTAAGAGTGTCCTTCAGCACAAACAGGTTGCAACTATCCTTGGGGCAGCCATAGAAAGTGTTCAGGTATTGCTGGAAGGAAAGATCAGTGACAGCGAGGAGCCATGTCAAGATAACAGAACACTGACCAAAGCAGGCTGCAGCAGCCACTCTCCAGTCCAGCCCCTACTCCAGAGAGGACAGAATCGAAGAGCAGTGGTTCCCAAGCCAGCTCTGTCACAAAGCTGTAGAAAGCATAGTGACCTTATTGGTGCTGGGTGCTTACTATATGCCTGAAGTCAGTATATATGAACACATTTAATGCTCACAACAACTCTTTAATGGAAATACTGTATTATTCCCATCACACAGAGAAAGAAAATAAAGCACAGAGAAAGTAAGCAACTTGCCTAAGATCACACGGCTCACAAATAGCAGACTGGATTTGGGACCAAGCAATCTGGCTCCAGAGCCCATCCTGGAACCATAAATACTCCAGCTCTCTTCCTTTAGCTCCATCACTTCAGTGAGCTATCTGATAGCTGGTGACTTAGGGATGAGTTTTCTCCTTTTCTACTCATATAGAGATTCAATGGCTTCATGCATGGTCTCTGGCAGCAGACAGAACCTGGGTTCAGATCCTGAACCTGCCATTTTCAAAAGTAAAATGGTCCTTGCCTAAACTGAAGCCAAAATCAAACAGGTCTATGAAGAGATGTGGGGACCAAATGATTCATTTCTTTATTCAGTGAGTGCATTTTGATACCTTCCATGTGCCAATTCCTGTGCAATTGCTGGGGATAAACTGGTGAACAAGGCAGACATTTCTAGTCTCTATGATTCAAATCTCAGTGCAGGGAGGCTGATGGATCACAAACAAATGCAAAATTAAGTAAGTGATCAGTGCTGTGTTGGAATGGCAAAAGGAGCCAGGAGATCACTGAAAGCAGCTCTAACCTCACTGGGATAGTAAGGAAGAGGAAAAGGAGGTTATAACATAATACGGTGAAAGCAATGACTGACACTTACTGAGTGTTTACCAATGCCAGGTACCCTTCCAAATGTCCAAGATTACCTCTCTGACCTGACATAAGTGCCAATGTAGCCCTCAGTTTGCAAGTGAACAACCTGGAATTCTAGAGGTAAATCAGTTGTCCAAGATTAGCAGCTGTTTACTGCACTCCTAAGTTTGAAGCCAGGGAGTCAGCCTAAGTCCATGGCACCTCTTTTTATATTTATGTATTTTTATGGTACTAGGAATTGACACTAGTACCTAAGTACTGAGCAACATCCTCCGCCTTTTTTGTATTATTGTATTTATTTTGAGACAGGGTCTGACTAAGTTGCTAAGTTGCCCAAGCTGGGCTCTAACTTGCACTCCTCCTGCTCAGCCTCCCACAGGGCTGGGATTACAAGTGTGTGCCACTGTGCCGAGTTTCAGAAATTCTGAAAGAAACATGTCCCAGGTGTGAGGCACAACAACATCAGGAGACCATTTGTACTGGTAAAGGAAAATGTAGCAATCCTGGGGGCCTAGGCCAGAGGCCTGACTATGGGAAGGAGGGGGAACAGACTAAAGTCAGCCACCTAACACTTCAAGAGACTGATCAGAGTGACATGGTGGTAGAGAAGCAGAAGGATTCGTTTAGTGTGGCCACACTGGAAGGAAATAGTGGAACAATACGCTAAGCCCTTTCTCTGCAGTATCCACAAGAACTTCAGGAATATGTAGGAGAAGGACAGAAGCAGGGGAAGGCCCTGCCCTGCCAAGCGGGATGGAGAGTTACCAAGCTATAGTCAATGATTCAGGTCTGGATTTGTGGGGTCGTCCTAGCACTGGGAAAGGCATCATTGCCAAGAGGGCAATGAGATGATTGCTCCTGCCTGGGGAAGGAGGCACTCTTGGTTTTTGTCACAAAGCGT